>OY288255.1:57526214-58126214 GCA_958450325.1 Agrostemma githago
GCGGGGTCTGATGCCTAAGAACGGTCCACATGCCTAGGAGGTCGGGTCTATATGCCTATCTCAGCCGGCCTACATGTCTGGGGGATTTATCCACCATCAATATGGATGCTCATATAGGAGTGTTTAGGCCCATATGTGATTAACACTAAACCCTATATCTCCCTTGTATGTATGTATGTATATATATATATATATATATATATATATATATATATATATATATATATATATATATATATATATATATCACCCATTGAGGCACAATCTCAACCATTAGATTAAAATCAAAGGCTAAGATTAAAACAAAAACTCATACATAAAAAAAAATTCCCCAATTTTTTTTCTCGGGAAAAAAAATCGATATTTTTCGGAATTTTTTTTTTTCCGGAAAAAAAAAATTTTCGGAATATTTTTTTCGAAAAAAAAAAATACGAAATTTGTTTTCGAAAAAAAAAACAATTTTTCCGAAAAAAAAAATTCGGAATTTAAAATAAAATTGGTGTATATAAAAACAATTGCAGTGTACATAATAACTGTTTTAAGGTATATAACAATTCTATTATATCAAATAATTAAGTACATATGCCAATTATTTCAGTGTATATATGTTGATTAATTGGTGTACATAGTAACCATTTGAGTGTATATAACAATAACTATTTTACTGTATATATATTTAGTTCTTAAGTGTATATATATATGTAGTGAGTTTAATAGCGTATATAATGAGTTTTTTAGTGTATATAACAGTTATTTTGATGTATGTTTCATTGTTGATTAACTGATTTACATATTAATTATTTGGGTGTATATAACAATTATTTTATTGTATATATTGAGTTTCTTAAGTGTATATATGCAGTGAGTTTAATAGCGTATATAATGAGTTTTTTTAGTGTATATAACAATTATTTTGATGTATGTTCCATTGTTGATTAATTGGTGTACATAATACGGAGTAACTATTTGAGTATATATAACATTTTTTTATTTAAGTGTATATAACATTTTTTTTACTGTATATATTGAGTTATTAAGTGTGTGTATATAGTGAGTTTAATAACGTATATAAAGAATTTTTTTAGTGTATATAACACTTATTCGGATGTATGTCCCATCTTAATCTTATGGTCTAAATTGTGTCTGAATGGGTGTAAGGAGTTACCTGTCTCACCGAAACCCACCTCTATAGATAGATAGATAGATAGATAGATAGATAGATAGATAGATAGATAGATAGATAGATAGAGAGAGAGAGAGAGGTAGGTTCAAATAAGGTCCACAATTTTTTTAAGTCTATATTGAAGTTACAGATGACATACGCTAAAGTTGCATTTGTATATATATCAATTTTGAACAAATGCAACTTTAGCGTATGTCATCTGTAACTTCAATATAGACTTAAAAAAATTGTGGACCTTATTTGAACCTACCTCTATATATTGAAGTAGGTTCAAATAAGGTCCACAATTTTTTTAAGTCTATATTGAAGTTACAGATGACATACGCTAAAGTTGCATTTGAATATATAACAATTTTGAACAAATGCAACTTTAGCGTATGTCATATGTAACTTCAATATAGACTTAAAAAAATTGTGGACCTTATTTGAACCTACCTCTATGTGTGTGTACTCACTACTGTATTAAACAATAAACTACATCTCATTCTCTTTGTTCTCACTTATTTAATTCTTTCCCAACACGCTATAAGCACGACTCTAATCCTAATATTATTTTTACCAGTAAGATACAAACTTAGTCAATCCTTTATCATACATCTATATAATCTTTAATTGTAAATTTGATAATGCATCTATACGAATTTATTTACCAATAACATTGTTTATTACTAATGGTTATACATATAACATATGGTATACATACATAATACTTCATTGTTTATTTATGATCACCTCACGAATCTTCATATCATACACATACACGAACCATGTTTGTAGTTTGCATATAAATTGATGTGAGGCGTGATGATCTATTAAATTTTTCTTTCACATACACACATAGTAGTTATAAATGTTAATAGGACGTACCGTCCGATTGTCCCTTCCCGTCCGACCCGAAGTTTTAGCGGGTTTGGACACAACATTTTAAAAAATATACAAAGGCCCGGCCCGGCCAGCGAACCTATCTCAAACCCGCTTGTCTGTGGGCCAAAATTTCACACTTAACCCGACCCGTGTCCGGCCTAAACCCGCAAATGATCGCCTCAATAGTGGTGTACACGTGTGATGTATGATATGCATAATTTGATTTGCATCTCATTCAATGTACACGTTGATAAGAAGTCGTTTCATCTCTTAACTCATATGATATCTGATTTATTGGTGCGGTGATTCATTATATTAGTACATTATGATAGACGAGTTATTGGTGCGGTAAATCATTATATTCGTAAATGATTAATCATTATACATATCATTATCTTAGATAATGTTATACCCCATATAATACAAATTGATTAATCACACAGTTTACATTTTTTTTTAATATCACAATTCTTAATTGGTCTAAGTTTAATATAATTAATTTTTTTTTTATAGTTATCATGTCGAATTTGACCAAACTTGAATTTAATGCCCTCGCTATCTCTGGCAAGAATATATAAAATGAACATTGGATGCAGAAATGCACCTTAATGCTAATGGTCTTGGTGATACTATCAAAGTAAGGAATAATACATCACCCCAGAATAAGGCCAATGTTATGCTTTTTATTCGTCATCATCTATGTGAAGGATCGTTGGAAATTGAATATTTGACTGTGAAAGACTCTTTGGTCCTATGGGCAAATCTATAAGAAAGGTATAACCACCTGAAATTGGTAATTTTATCTAAAACTCGACATGAGTGGATCCACTTGAGATTACAGGATTTCAAATCCATTATGATTATAATTCAGCCATGTTCAGAATTACCTCACAATTAAATTTGTGTGGCGAAAAAATATCTGATACAAATATATTGGAAAAAACATATCAGACCTTTCATGGTTCACAATTGGTTTTATCGCAGCAATACCGCCAAAGAGTTTTTAAAAAATACTCTGAGCTGATTTCTTGCTTGCTTGTGGTTGAGCAGAATAATTAAATTCTGATGAAAAATCACCAATCTCGTCCAACCCGATCTGATCCATTCCCGGAAGTGAATGCGACGAAATATGATAATAATTATAATAATAAAGGTCACGGGAGAGGTCTTGACGATGAACGTGGATGTGGACGAGGAATAAATAATTATCGAGGCGCTAGAGGTGGTAAATTTAAAAACTCATTTTCTCGCCAGAAACGAGAAGAAAATGATGGTCTAAGCGAAAAGAATATCCTGATTGGTAGTTCATGCCACCGTTGTGGTGATAAAAATCATTGAGCTCATACATGGCGTACACCCAGACATTTTGTGAATCTTTATCATCAGTCCCTTACAAATAAAGGGAAGAAAATTGAAACAAGTTTTGTTGCCAAGAAAGATCTTGAGACGAATTTTGCTGATGAGGATTGTAATATTGGTGATCATATGGATGTCTCAAATTTCTTTTCAGACCATGATGGAAGAATTGATCAACTGATTGGTGACCGAAGTGTCCAGACTGTCCACCTACAAATTAATTATTACTACTATTAGCGGTATTATACTATTATTATCATTAAACTTTTTATATTTCGGACTTTAATTTCTAATTTTAATAGTTTAACAATTATGTGTCTATGGACATTATTATTAAGCTAAACTTTGTTTCATTTGCATTAATTATTAATGAGAAACTATTAATTTATTTATTTTAGTTTTTTTTTTTCATTTTTGTTGTCGCATGCAAGTATAACTTTATATTAGTATTATGCTTGTTTCATGAATGAATATTAAAATTACATTAGAATAAATCACTTTCCATCAAAAAAAAGAATAAATCACTCAAAACTAAGCTACTCCCCCCCCCCCCCCACTATGATTGATAAGTGTGTTATGTAGTGCTTATTCCTTGTGTTTGGTCCCGCTTTCTCTTGTGGAATCGCTCTTTATAGCGGTTTCGAGGCTACTTACGCTTCTTCTAGCTTGTTTTAGGTTCCTAAGGCCTATCTTGGAGAAATAGAATGATTTCGACTCGTTTCCAACGCATATGGACCCAATGAAGAGAAGCGACGATGGTTCGGTGACTTAGACTCGATCCCGAGTCCCATGAAGCCCATTCCCAAGCACCGAGAGTCGATAAGAAGCCTAGGAGGAGCAAGTAGGGGCCTACATGGCCGTGTCAGAAGCCTAGATAGTCGTGTAGTGAGTCGAGAAGCAAAGAAGGAAGGAAGCGAGCTACAACAGTAGCTCATGGCCGTGAGCCACTACATCATGGCCATGACGGGGTGTGCCTCACAGCCGTGAGCCCCCTCATCATGGCCGTGAGCCCCCTGTTTCTCCTCGCGCTTCAACACTTCATTCCTTTATTCTTGTAACCCTATAAATACCCCCTTCTCTTGTATTGTTACCTTATCTTATGAAACCCTAGACTACTTTTAGGTTAGATTAGCTTAGATTAGTGTAGATTAGCTTAATCTCTCTTTAATTACTCTTTAATCTTAGTTTAATCTAGTTAGATTATTCTTGTAATATTGGAATTCTTGGAGATTCTACCAATCTTGACAACATTGGTGGATGTTTTGGGTCTTCTTCTATGCAAGTGTTCATCTTTTCCATTCATCTAGTTTGGTATAATCTTTCTTATCTCTTTTCCTTTAATCTTTCATAGTTAGTCAAGTTTCCATCTTTGTTATTGTTTGTTTTTCATCCTTATTTGTTCTTCATAATGAATGAGGTTGTTCTTGTGTTTGTTTCTCTTGTTAGTGTTAGTTTTAGTTTAATTATGTGTGAGTAATTATCCCCTAGGGTTAGTAGGGGGATTGGGTGTGATTAAGGATGATTAGGGTGAGATGGGTGATACTAGTTATTGTTTTTGTTAATTCCTATTTGCCTTGCACTCTATATGTTTGATGAAATGCTTGTGAGACTTGAGATGATCATCCCTTGTTTTTCTTGCTTGTTCTCTTGCATGTTTTTGTTTGGTGATAGGTTTGGTTCCTCTACTAGTTGCGAGAGCGTGGTGAGGAGGCCCCTAGGCCGTTTAAGTAGCGAGAGCCTGAATGTAATCTAGGCTACGAAAGCATGCTAGTAACCCCGTTTTCCCCTTTTGGTCTCCTTGGCATCCATGAACCCGACCTAGCCTTAGTTTCCTTCTTATTGATTTAATTTGCTTCCATTTGTCACTAGTTGCTTGTTTTGCCTTGTTAATTCATATTATATACTTTAGTTTAGTCATTAGTCAACTTTAGCCATTCCCTAGTTTAGCTTGTCTCGAACCTAGTCTAGGACCGTTGCCCACCTTAGTCTAAACCCATTTTCCGTCCCTGAGGATATCGACCCGACTTTCCCCAGCTACCTAGGTTAGTTGGTTATTATTTTGACTGGTGGAATCCACGACAAATCCCCTCCCGTCAAATTGGCACCGTTGCCGGGGACGGTGTTGTTTAGACTTTTGTGTGCTTAGTTTTATACTTTGTTCTTGATTTTTGTGTTTTCTTCTCCTTGTTTATCTCTGTTCTTTCATTGTGTGCTTATTTCTCTCTTCCTAGTGCCTCAAAAGCACTAGGCTACTAACGCTTGCTCAAGTGCTTCTAGTTCATCCAATGTATCAAGGCAACGTTATGGAAATGACGCATCCAAGCTACCGTCAATCGTCATGGTACAACCATGGAGCAAATTACCATGACCCACAATTTCACCAACCATATCAATCTCATCAACAATCTTATGAACCCCTTTCATATGGCTACCATGAAAGTTGTCAAGGATCATTCCAAAATCCTAACAACTACCAAATACCCTCACATAACCCACAACCAAAAATCCCCAACTTTGAGCTTTGTCAAATGATGATTCAAATGCAAAAGAGTCAACAAGAGATGATGATTCAATTGCAAAGGAATCAACAAGAGATGATGATTCAAATGCTAAGGGACAAATAGGAGTTCAAGGCCAAAAAGAGGTGCAAGATGCTCGAATCAATGCACTCATGGTTTGTATCACGATGTCGGCCACTCGAACTCCACAACGTGTTGAGGAAGGTTCATTTGGGCAAGAAGATCAGTTGTCTCCACAAGGAAATCAACCCGATTATGAAGCCACGAATGAAGAAGGGAAGGTCAACCAAGAGAGCATAGTTGAGAGTTGCTTGGATGGTGGAGCTATGGAAATAATGGAGGAAGTTGAAGCTTCAAGGGTGAGTCTTGAGGAGGAAATTGAACATGATTCTCAAGGTAATTCTTGGGGAGCCAATGTATTGGCTATTAAATTGGATTTGTATGATTTTCTTCGTGATGATCAACCGGATCTTGACAATCCAAAGCCAAGCCAAGACAAGACTCCTCTAGACCAAATCGACAAGGTGAGTGAAAATGAAGGTAATACTTGGGAGAAAGAGGTAGATGCCTTAGAACTTGCCTTGAATGGGAAATTGGAGGAGCCGATTTGGGGACTTGGAGATGCTATGCTAGACCAAACCATCGAAGGCCTTGAGTTTCTTCATGGTGAGAATTCTAGTAAGAATGACGATGAGGTCTCCCCTAAAGCCTCCAATGAAGAAAACTTGATGCCTTCTCCTCCTTTATCGCACTCGATTTCAAGTTCCTTGTCTTGTGAGACGGTTGATGAAGTGGATCCTTGTCGGGCGGCGGAAAAGAGTGCTACTCTCGACCCCGTAGAAGAAGCAACACCCTTAGGGTGTGATCTCCCAAGCCATAACACCAAGCGTGACTTTAGACCATTATACCAACCAAATGGTCATAAGAGTCGTTGCTATGTTGGTTTGAAAGACCCGGAAGATCACGAGAACCCCGAGCATAATGAAGATGATCGCTTCTTACCTCCGACTTGGAAGGTCTTGAAAGTAGCTAGGCTCGGCCATGTGAGCCTTAACGAAGATGTTGCTAGAGCATTTGACTTACTCCTTCGAGCTCTTGATGGCTATGGAGGCATAGATGGTGAGAGTTCCAAGTTGTAAATACCTTTTCCTTTTCTTTTGTTTTTGTATTTGTATTTGTATTTGTATGAATGGTTAGTTTGGTTTCTAGGATTTGCAAGTTCTTTTCACTTTCTTTATTTTTATTTTCTTTTGGTAGAATTTAGTCGGATTCGGGCAGAATCCGGGCTAGGTGACTTGATTACCCCTAGTCCTCCTCTCCCATTTCCTTTTATTTTCTTCTTTTTACTTCTTCCCCCATCCATATCTTTTCTCGTCTCGGCCCTTGGTGACTTGATTACACCCCGGCCGGATACATTCTACTCTTTCTTCACTTTCATTTTTTTTAGCTTTATTTTTCCTTTTTCCTCCTCTTTTTAGTGTCTCCACACAGTACCGATCGAGCATGAGGACATTGCTCGGTTTAAGTGTGGGGGAGCGATATCTTAGTCTAGTTTAGTTTTATTTTCGCGGTTTTATCGAAAAATCTTAAAAATTCATAAAAATTTGAAAAATTTCATAAAAACCAAAAAGATTTTCTTTTGTGTCGTTTTCTTTTGTGTCCTTGTGTTGTATTTTTGTTGTGTTGTATGTGTTTTGCCTCCCCATTTCCTTGTACATTGCTTGATCGCCGTGAGACTCGGAAAGCTCTCGTCATTCGGTAGTATACTCTTATCTCTTTCTCCTTTTCCCATTTCGGTGTTTGGAGGAGATTTTGTGGTGGTGCTTGCTCGGGTGGAGCCTTCTGAGTTCGTGGTTGTTTGGTGGCTTGTTTGGACGTTTTGGGGTGGTGATTGTTTATTTTGTGTGTTTGTCTGTTTTATGATGTTCTGTTTTGTTTGTCTCTTTTTCTTTTGTCTGTGTTTTGTCTTGTTTAGTTTGAGTCTAGTGTGGTAAAGGTTTTCGAAAACCTGGTTTTGAGGCTAGTGCGCAAGTGTTTACTTTCTCTCTCTAGTGATATGAATCGAGTCTTGGACTTTAGTCTAGTAGAATGACTTTAAATCAATAGTTTCGTTGTTTTCTTACCTTGAGTCCACCTAGTCTACTAGGGATTTACTACGAGATTTACATTTTGACCACTATGACCACCCATGGAGTGAATAGGCCTTGGTTGCCGAGTCCCGTCCCTTAGGTGACCATGTTCGGAATTGCTTTGATTAGTCCAAGACTTCCCCTTTTTCCTACACATATCTCACAAATAAGTTGCGATTTGTTGAAGTTTCTTACTTGGTTATGAATGAATGCCTACAATACAAGATATATCCAAAAGGCAAACCAAGTCAAAAAGAGAAAGAAAAAGAAAAAGAAAGAAAGAAAAGAAAGAAAAGAAAGAAGAAAAAGAAAAGACACAACAAATCAAAAACAAAATAAAAAGGAGAAAAGAAGTGGCATAGCAACTCAAAAGCAAAATACAAAAGAAAAATGCCAAAGAAAATCATCTCACAAAAAGATTCTCACCCCTTCAAAAATAAGCCTTTTACCGACTGTTATCGTGAAGAGCCTACCAAAGAACCGAGTCCCTAGGAAGGATGATAGCGGTAATAGTCGGTCTTCCCTCATTTTGCAACCATATCCACCGTTTTACTTGGACTAGTTGGGCTATTTTTGAGCATGGGACGACCCTCTTGGCTTGTCTCTAAAGGGGGCAGGGTTTCACTTTACCTACAGTGTCGACTAACTCCGTGGTTCATCCTTTTTTCATCCCGTCTATCGTCCCGTAGTACGTTCTTAGAATGTTATTAGGAGGACCTAGGTAAGTTACCAACATTCTTATTGCTTTGTTGTCATACTATTAGGATTTTGTCCATTTTGGTTTGTATTATTAGCATGGGAATGTTGTCACTTGCCTTGAGTCCCTAACCGGTGTTTCTTTCCCCGCTTTGTTGAGGGAAGTGGTATTTGTTTCTTCTTGGATGCAACCGATTGTCCGTTTGTTTGTTTGTTTGTTTTTTGTTTGTGTGTTTTCGTGTTCGGTTATATCCACAGTTTTGTCGCAAGACCTCACTTGCCTTGCGGAGAGCACCCTTCCTCTAAGTGTTCTCGCTTGAGTTGAAAGGGTGTAGGGTGCGCTAATACCCGCTCGGTTAGTAGTCTAGTTTCTTTTAGTTAGTAGTTACTTCGTGCTTACTCGAGGGCGAGTAAGGGTTAATTGTGGGGGAGTTGATAAGTGTGTTATGTAGTGCTTATTCCTTGTGTTTTGTCCCGCTTTCTCTTGTGGAATCGCTCTTTAGAGCGGTTTCGAGGCTACTTACGCTTCTTCTAGCTTGTTTTAGGGTCCTAAGGCCTATCTTGGAGAAATGGAATGATTCCGACTCGTTTCCAGTGCATATGGACCCAATGAAGAGAAGCGACGATGGTTCTTCATAATGAATGGGGTTGTTCTTGTGTTTATTTCTCTTGTTAGTGTTAGTTTTAGTTTAATTATGTGTGAGTAGTTATCCCCTAGGGTTAGTAGGGGGATTGGGTGTGATTAGGGATGATTAGGGTGAGATGGGTGATACTAGTTGTTGTTTTTGTTGATTCTTATTTGCCTTGCACTCTACATGTTTGATGAAATGCTTGTGAGACTTGAGATGATCATCCCTTGTTTTTCTTGCTTGTTCTCTTGCATGTTTTTGTTTGGTGATAGGTTTGGTTCCTCTACTAGTAGCGAGAGCGTGGTGAGGAGGCCCCTAGGCCGTTTAAATAGCGAGAGCCCAAATGTAACCTAGGCTACGAAAGCATGCTAGTAACCCCGTTTTCCCCTTTTGGTCTCCTTGGCATCCATGAACCCGACCTAGTCTTAGTTTCCTTCTTATTGTTTTAATTTGCTTCCATTTGTCACTAGTTGCATGTTTTGCCTTGTTAGTTCATATTATAGACTTTAGTTTAGTCATTAGTTAACCTTAGTCATTCCCTAGTTTAGCTTGTCTCGAACATAGTCTAGGACCATGGCCCACCTTAGTCTAAACCCATTTTCCGTCCCTGAGGATATCGACCCGACTTGCCCAGCTACTTAGGTTAGTTGGTTATTATTTTGACCGATGGGATCCACGACAAATCCCCTCCCGTCAATGATCTTCCCACACATTATTTTAATCTCTCCCATTTTGATTAAAAGTGGGAAGATCATTGTAGGGAGGAGGGAGTACAAAATTTTATTTTACAATCCGTATTATGTTATTTTTTTTTAAAAAAAAATTTAATGAAGATTATGGGCGCTACAGCAGCAAATATATGTTTCATCGATAGTTCAACAACACATATTATCCTTATGGAGTATTATGCAACGTACTATTTTTGTAAGATACTATTATGGAACGTAACAGATTTTATGAGTTAAAGTAACACAGTTCATGAATTAGAGTAACTCATTGTATCAGTTAGAGTAACATGGCAGTAGCGAAAGGATATTTTTTTGGTGAAAATGGAGATGAAACGACGCACTTATTGTATAAGAGAAAGATGCAGTTAAAAATTTGATGGGATAGAGAAGATTTGCATTGAGATAATTAAGGAGAAGAGAGAAAAAATAAAATATTATCAAGATTTAGTTAGTTATTTCCTTAATTGACAAAACAATCTTAATCTTTAATCTATCACCTGATCCGTCCTATATATATATATATATATATATATATATATATATATATATATATATATATATATATATATATATATATATATATATATATATAAGAGAGAGAGAGAGAGAGAGAGAGAGAGAGAGAGAGAGAGAGAGAGAGAGAGAGAGAGAGAGAGAGAGAGAGAGAGAGAGAGAGAGAGAGAGAGAGAGAGAGAGAGAGTGAGGATCCGGTGAGTCTCTCATCTTAAATGAGTCCGATCCGTCCCGCGATCTTAGACCATTGGATCTAAGAGATCCAAGGGCTATCATTCAACCACGTCCCCAACTAATTTGATAGATTAAAAAATATTCATATACGTTTCTCCCCTCCTAGTCTTCTACCACCTTGACTCTCATTCATTATACTATCAGAAAAAAAAAATTCCTTCCTACAATCTTCACTAATATTCAGAAAAGGCAACTAAAGATCTTCAGCTACGATTTTTTTGCTTCCCTATGTCAAAGAATGAAAACTAATAAATCGATGAAATTTAATTTACACCATATTTTTTTACAAGTTTTTGGTGTGATTGATGTTGCTACATAATTCTAAATTGTTATTTTGAAGTTGTTCATTTTCGATTAATTAGTCTTCGTAGCTATTTATTTTGTTGTTCTTCCTGTTTTTATGTCCGTCCATTGTTGTTTGTCAAAATCTTGCAATTGTTCTTTCATAGTTTACCACTTTACTTAAACAAAATTGTTAATTGACAGATGTCGTCATGGTGAAGTATGTACTTTGCCTTTGATTTTACTAGTACGATGAACTAGATAATGTTTCGAATGATTTTTGTAAAGTAACAATGTTACAGTAACTCTGTTACGGTAACTTGTAACAGTGTTGAAATGTTACAGTAACAATATTATTATAACTTACTGTAAATTACGATAAACTGTAACAGTGTTGAAGTGTTACAGTAACGATATTATTATAACTTACTGTAAATTGTAACAGTGTTGGAGTGTTACAGTAACAATATTACTATAACCTATAACTGTGTTACGGTAACAATTTTAATGTAATAGTGTTACGGTAAAAATATTACTGTAACAGTGTTAGGGTAACATACGAACTTCTTACAGTAACAATCAACGAGGTAACGATAAACTCATTGATGTAAGTGACCCACTTAATGAATTCACCATTGATCTCACTTGAAAATTAAATCTTCATATATGCTGCAATTTTGAAGTATTAATTAATGGATGACATGAACAATGAGATTTCAGTGGAAATTCGGTTAAATTAAAGCAATATGTAATTAGAAAGTTAATACGGACGTGTTTATTATTTGGAGAGAGGAAGTGGTCTTTAAGTAGGGTGATGGCTGCTGATAGGGATGGAGATTTAAATAAAAGTGAGTTAGGAGTAATCTCCGCCCTTCATTTGAGTCAGATCCATTGGTGGAGAATTGCGGGACAGACTCACCTAAGATAGGGGGACTCGCGAGATGCAATTTCTATATATATATATATATATATATATATATAGAGTTAAGATCGAGTGAAAACCCATATTATGGTGAGAACTGTGAGAACCCTTTACAATCCAATTAATTTAAATTCCCTGCAATTTCACCATCAAACTAATTAGTTTAAATCCCCAAAAATTCCAATTTATCGATTTTAAAATCTTTTTTGTCCAAATCAAAATCTCAGAAACCCCAATTCTCCAATTAAAAATTCCCAGAAAACCCAATTGCCCAATTTAAAAACCAAGCAAACATTCAATCAAAATCCCAGAGTTGAAAATCACAATTCTCAATGCATCTTTTATACCTAACCAATCACAATTCTCAACTATCTAATTCTAGTATAACTTACTGATTCTCATTTTCCAGGCCAATTTATCAAAAAAATAACCATAGCTGATTGGTGTTGATAAGAAATTAGGGGTTGTCTATCTAGGGGTTGGATTAGTTATGATCCGAAATGATGAAGTAGTGAGAGTTATGATGAAGAACTTGTTTGGTAGAATTACCACTTCTAAATCGTCTACCACTGATTCATCAAACCACAGTTTGTCCAGTTCTTCGGGTTCGGGTACGTCATTGCTGCCGGCGATAGTAGTCTCTGTGTTCTCTGGTTTCGAGAGCAGCAGGAGGTCGAAAGGGCAAGGGTTGAAAAGGAGTAATAGTAGTAATGGTTGGGGGGCGACAGTGAAGAGAATCATGGCGAGTGAAGAAGGGTACACTAAAATAGAAAAAAGGGTACGCTAAAAGTGAAGAAGGGTACACTAAAATTGAAATTGAAAAAAAGTACGCTAAAAGTGAAAAAGGGTACGCTAAAATTTGAAAAAGTACGCTAAAACTGAAGGAGGGTACACTAAAATTGAAAATGAAAATGGGTACACTGAAATTGAAAAAGGGTACGCCAAAATTGAAAAATGGTACGATAAATTTAAGAAAGGTACGGTACGCTAAAATTGAAAAATAGTACGCTAAAATTGAAAAAGTTAAAAGGGTACGCCAAAATTGAAAAAGGGTACGATAAATTTAAGAAAGGGTACGGTACGCTAAAATTGAAAAAGAAAATTAAATCGAGTAGTGCTTGAAGAAGAAGTGTTGTATTCCATATAAAATCCGTACAAAAGGAAATTAAAGGACAATATTTTAGATGAACCCCTAAGTTAATGAGGAAATTTGGAAGAAAAAAAACAATAGCTAGAATTATTGCAATTATATTTGCCGACGATAATACTATTACTATTGTAATGAAGTAATGAAATTAATCGAATAAGTTAACTCATAAAATAATTAATTTAAAAAAAAAATTAAAAATTACTTAGGTTACTGAGGTTCAATACCCAATTGTAATAAATTGATGGATTGAAAAAAAGTCTATTGAAAAATTGATGGATTGAAAATCGGATTCAATGGTCGATTGAAGAATCATGGATTAAAGGAGTACGGGTCGAAGAATTTTGTAGAAGGAGAAGGAGTTACAACCTTACGGGTTGAAGGCTCAAGCAATTGTGATTAATTGATGCGATTGAAGAATTTTGAAGGATCCAACGAATGAGATTGAACACTATGATCTAATGGCTCATATTATAGTTCTCATGGTTCTCATTGAAGGAGTGGTTCTCACATGAACCTAAATCTATCTATCTATATATATATATATATATATATATATATATATATATATATATATATATATATATATATATATATATATATATATATATATATATATATATATATATATATATATATAATAATCTTTAAAATTATTTATAATAGGGTTATGGTCTATATTATAAATAATAATCATTCATCATTGGATATCAACTAAAAAAATTGAGTCTTAACAATGCTATTTTAATGAACATAATAATATAAACATACTCCATATTAATTAAGTCTAACTATATCTATATAATAAGCTTATTATAAGTATAATTCACTATGATCATACGAGTAATACACTAGCATATTATCATAAGATGATTATGGGTACTGATTATTCAACAAAATATTCACTACGGAGTATATATTATTGAGTCTTATTTGTTGATCAATTTGTGTAAAAGGAGGTATATATTCATAATAGGCTTGTGAAAATATATTATGAGTTTATTTTATGAATTTATTGATAAACTAGTATAGATCTCGCGCAAAGATGCACGGTAATTTCAAAATTTTATATTTAGTGATTACTTGTAAATATTTAATCAAGAACCTATTAACTTTTCACATTTTTAATCTTTACATTTTGATTTAAGATAATAATTTAAATTTCCAAAGATAACCGAGTAATCTGATTTAATGCATTTGTCGCTAAGTGCTTGATTTGTCAGTAATGATAATATTTTATATTGTAATTTTTAGCTGATTATTTAATTTAAAATTTTTATTATCACAAAAACAAATGTCTTGAAATAAAATACACCTCTTATATCTTTAGATCAGTTAGAGATTTTATTAATAAATTAGAATATACGGAGTAACGTCATATCAAAATATTAGTTGATAGAAAAGAGTATTTCAGTGATATTTTAAAATCAAAATGTAAAAGTGATGGGGGTCGGTAGCCTGCGCCGGGTCGCCTGCCAAACAGGCCCCGAGATGGCCCGACCCAAGAACAGGAAGAAGCCAGCCCAGCAAGCTGCCAAGGTAAATCACTAAGAAGAGCCTCAAGGGGCAGCTTCAGTCGAACGACTGCCCGGCAGGGCCATGCCGCCCACCAAGCAGGACCATCCAAACCCCCTGCCTGCCTGTTTCCAGGGGACCTCTCCCCCGGGCAGGGCCAGGGGTAACTAGGGGCCCCTCCGTCATTTTGCCTAAGGTAATTGGGAATGAGTGGACATCATAGACCCACGTGTCGCTTTATCATCGACTCATTCTTCTCTCTCTCTCTCTCTCTTGGGGGAAGGTATAAATACTTTCCTTTATCCCACATTTAAATGGTTGGATTTTCTCTCTCTAGACTCTTACTCTAAAAACGCCGCCTAGCTCCTCACGAACTAGGTTCGTTAAGGCATTCACGGACTGACTTAGGCATCGGAGAGGGTTTCCTCGGACAACCTCCGAGGCCCTGTGCGCTCTGTGTGCAGGGAGCAGGCCCGTTCTGCCGGGAAGGTCCGACCAGTGGAGTAAGAAGAAGGAGAGGATCGCAAGGTTATTCGATTGTCATTTAAGCAACATTCAAACACTAAAGACCCGAATCGGAAGTCGGGTTAATTGATTCCAGTACCGGAACAATTTGGCGCCGTTTGTGGGGAAGAAATTCGGTTGTACCTACGAGTTACCCACAAAAAATCAACCAGTAATAACAAATCATGCCTGAAATCGTTGACGCCAGTTCAGGGGCGGGCCCGACAGTGCCGCCAGCGGCCCCCTGTACGGCATGTCGTTCCCGGAGAAGACGCCCGCTGCCACGATCCCGGGGGTAGGGCGGGCGAGTCTCCACGGAGCGCCCGGTAAGGACGTCGCTGTCACAACTGGGCAGGGGGCACATCCGAGGCAGACCTTAAACCTCACCCCCGCCCAGATGGCGCAAACGACAGCTTTCTTCTCGGCAATGCTTAACCAGGAATTTACTCTGGAGGATCTGGTAGGCAGGGTCGCCACGACCCCCAGACAGCTTCACTTTGAAAGTGGAGAGGGGACCGGGGGCTCAAAGGGAACCGCCGCCAGAAAGTTCCAAAGGAAGGCAAAGAAAACAGCTCAAGTGTATGCACAGGCACAGAGGCGCATTACGGCAGGCAACCAAGAGCAGCCTGCTCAGCAGGCGTTCTCCATACACACAATAGAGTCCACCGCTGCCCGTGAAAGAAGGGGTTTGTCCCAAGACCTCCAGGACAGGATGAGGCACAGAGAGCCTGCGTCCAAGCGCCTGGAGAAAGACAGGGCGGCGTCTTTTCCAGGCTGACGCCGGTGGCAGACTCGCAACCAGCACCGGGCCTGTCTAGAAGCCTCCAGTCAAGACTTAATCAGGGGCAGCCCATTGGGTCAAAGCATCGTCAGGGGGACAATCTTGAGCCACCTCAGAGGAAGCGTCCACGACACCACTCCCCTGATAGATGGGACGACGAAGCGATTAGCTGGCAACAGCCCCGACACCGCTCCCCTAGTATTCGGAAACCGGCCCCTGATAGATGGGGGGATCATGATTATCCCTCCATAGGGAGCAGGTCGAGGATGGCAGGAAACCTTAAAAAAACCCCGCTTCATCCGGAGGTGCAGGGGTACCAAATCCCAAAAATCAAGATGCCTTCTGTCAAATTCGATGGCATGACCGACCCGGAAGACCACTTAGCTGCGTACAAGAGTCATATGGGCATGTACGATGCCGACGACACACTCTGGTGCAAGATCTTTCCAACCACCTTGGTGGGTCTGGCCCAGGGTTGGTTTAGGGACTTGCCGCAGGGATCTATCAGCTTTTTCATCGAATTGGCAGAGGCCTTCCTAGATCAGTATGCTGGAAACAAGAGGCGTCGTCTTACTCGGTTTGACCTAATGACCCTTAGGCAGAGGAAGGGCGAGACTCTCAGGGAGTACCTGAAGAGGTTTGACTTATCCTTCCAGCAAGTCAAAGAAATAGATGATGCAACAGGAACATATGCGCTAACCAACTCCCTGCTCCCTGGAGAAATGAAGAATCAGATGATCAGGGCCCAGCCGGAAACTCTGGCCAAGGCTCGAAAAATTGCTGAAGGTTTCATGCTGCAGGAGGAGTTCCACAGCCTGCCGGATACCCCCGCAGGCCCTACCAGGCAGCAGGGGGGACCGCAGGGTGGGCGCGGCAGAACCGAGGCAGGGAAACAGAGAGCCGAAGAAGAGGATACGCCCAGGAAAGAACGCACAGCTTACTAGCCCAAATTCGACAGCTACACAGCCCTTAATAAATCCAGGGCAGAAATTTTCGAGTTGGAAAAAGAAACAGCTAAGTGGAATCGCCCAAGTAAGCCACGCAGCCCAAAGGGGGACCCCAAGAATTTTTGCACATTCCATGACTGCGTAGGACACACCACCGAAGAATGCCGCCACCAAGAATGACTGGCTGAGCAACTACGCAGCAAGGAACAAAACCCAGAAAGAAACAGTGGAAAAGCCTGAAGGCTCGGTGCAGAACCGCCTAATAATCCATGTGATATCAGGGGATGCAGAGGCAGATTCGTGAGCTACGAAATCAGATCTGTTATGCTGAAAGGGTAGGGAGCCCAAAGGGTATGACACTGAGCATCACCTCTGAGGATGCAGGGCGAGTAGTGTACCTCCATAGTGACCCTTTTGTCCTGTCCCTGGAAATCAGCAACCACATCGTGAGGAGATGTATGGTGGACACTGGGGCTTACACGAACCTGCTGTACAGGGACGCCTTCAAGAAAATGGGTCTGGGTTTAGCGGGGCAGGCGTGCTTCGCATGGGAATTATAGATTTGCCAGTAACATTCAGAGAGGAGACCTCCGCCAGGAATGTCAGGGCATCATTTGTTGTGGTAGACGTGAAATATGCCTACAACGCCCTGATAGGCAGAGCCACCTGGGATGAAATTGAAGCCGCCATATCGATCAGGGCCCTCACAGTAGCCTACGTGACTGACTTTGGCATGGAGGGAAAGGTACATGGGGATCAAGAATCAGCCAGACATTGTTACACTGTAGCCTTGCAGACCCATGAGACCGAGAGAAAAGGAAAAAGAAAAGCCGACAGCTCCCCCAGCACAGAGGGAGAGATTCCAGCTGGCCAGCAGGCGGCTAACCACCTCGAACCTGGGGGGGAAGCATGCTGGTGGACCTAGAGCCAGGAAGACAAGTCCTTATAGGGGCCGACCTGGAAGAGTCCTACCAAGCAGAGCTCATCAAGGTCCTTAGAGACAACAGGGACATGTTTGCCTACTCGGCGGAAGAGATGCCGGGAGTCGACCCGGCCCACAACGTTCACAGGCTGAACGTGAGTCCGGAGGCTCACCCTGTGAAGCAGAAGAAGAGAAATATGTCTGCAGAAAAGGATTTGGCTATCAAAGAAGAAATAGAAAAACTTTTGAAGGCAGATTTCATAGAAATCTGCGACTACCCTGAATGGCTGGCGAACGTCGTAATGGTTAAGAAGTCGTCGGGTGCATGGAGAATGTGCGTGGACTTCACAAACCTGAACAAAGCCTGCCCGAAGGACTGCTACCCTCTTCCAAGAATAGACCAGCTAGTAGACGCCACTAGTGGGTACTCTATGCTGAGTTTTCTGGATGCTTTTTCAGAGTACCATCAGGTGTATCTTTGGCAACCCGACAGGGTAAAATGTGCCTTCATTACCAGCTTCGGCACTTATATGTATAAAATGATGCCATTCGGACTGAAGAATGCAGGCGCCACCTACCAAAGGTTAGTCGACAAGGTCTTCGAAGACCAGAAAGGGAGGAATCTAGAGGCTTACGTCTACGACGCTATCGTAAAAAGTAAGGGAGACAGTGAACATCTGATATATTTGCAGGAGACTTTCTCATCCCTGCGGGCTTACAAAATGAAGCTCAATCCGAAGAAGTGTACATTTGGAGTTCGTTCCGGTAAGTTCCTGGGCTTCCTTGTCAGCTCCAGAGGTATAGACGCCAACCCCGAAAAGGTTCAGGCGGTCTTGGATCTCCGGAACCCAAAACCATAAGAGACATCCTGCGCCTGACGGGCAGGATGGCCGCCCTGGCGCGCTTCATCGCCAGATCGGCGGATAAATCAACCTCATTCTTCAAAGTCTTAAAAGGAAATAAGCAATTCAAATGGAAGGATGAACAACGAGAAGCTTTTGAGCAACTAAAGGCACATTTAAAGAAACTCCCTACCCTGGCAAGACTAGTGGCAGGAGAGAGGCTCTTCCTCTATATCGCCGTAACCAATTCGACAGTGAGCGCGGTGATCTTGAGAGAAGAGGCTGGTACCCAGCAACCCATATACTTTGTAAGTCATGCCCTGGGGGCAGTGGAAAGAAACTATCCGGTGGTCGAGAAAGCAGCCTACGCGGTCGTTATCGCATCCCGTCGTAGTGCTGACCGACCAACCTCTGAAAAGGTACTGGAGAAGTTTGCGAAGTTTGGGAGGCTGTTAAAATAGGTCATCGAATTGAGCGGACTAGGAATATCATACCAGTCCAGGACCGCCATCAAGGCACAAGCTTTGGCAGATTTCCTGGCCGAGTGTTCCCACTCAGAAGAGGATGACCTCCCTGCAGGAGAATGGGTAGTATACACAGATGGGTCCTCCACGGCCAACGGTGCGGGGGCAGGAGTTGTGCTTACCAGCCCCGAGGGAATGGACTTCGAGCATGCACTCAGGTTCACCTTCCCTGCGTCGAACAATGAGGCCGAGTATGAGGTCGTCCTTGCAGGGATCAAGCTAGCCAAAGCTGCAGGAGCAGAGCGAGTTGTCTTAGCCACAGACTCCCAGCTCATTGCTAACCAGATTAACGGAGAGTACGAGGCTAGGGATCAGGCCATGACTGCGTATCTGGAAAAGGTAAAGCAGGAATTATCAGGTTTGAAATCCTACGAAGTCAAGCAGGTCCTCTGGTCCCAGAATAACCGGGTGGACGCCCTGTCAAAACTTGTCAGTTCCAGCCTGCAGGACATAAGGAGATCGGTCTGGGTGGACGTTGTCCAAGAAAAATCCACCAACACCTACCAGTTGGTCAGTATTATCGAAGAAGCAGAGACGGGGGATTGGATGGCCCCTCTCATTCAGTTCAAGAAGTATGGAGCCCTACCATCCGACCCTGTGCAGAGAAGAAAGGTGCTATCGAAGGCGGCATGGTTTATAATGATTGGCGAAGAACTGTACAAGAAGTCGTTCTCCTCGCCGCTTCTTAGGTGTCTGGGGGCAAGGCAGGCTACAGAGGGTATGGATGATATCCACTCTGGGATCTGTGGCTACCATATTGGAGGAAGGTCGCTAGCCCACAAGGCCCTGAGGGCAGGCTACTACTGGCCTACCATGTTGGCCGACGCAAGGAACCTAACCCAAAAGTGCAGGAAATGTCAATATTCGCCCCTTCAATCCACGCTCCTGCCCAAGAACTCAGGCCAATATTGTCTCCCATCCCCTTCGCCCAGTGGGGGATGGACATATTAGGTCCCTTTGCTATTGCAACTGGGGGCAGGAAATTTTTAATTGTGGGGATCGATTACTTCACCAAATGGATCGAAGCTGAAGCAGTTCCGAATATCACTAAGCCTGTGGTCAGGAAAGTAATCTGAAGGAACACCATCACCAGATTCGGCTTACCAAAAATGTTGGTGTTTGATCATGGAAGGCAGTTTGATAATGACCCCCTGAGAGTCTGGTTGGAAGGCCACGGCATAGCAGTCGCCTATTCCGCCGTCTGCCATCCCCAAACCAACGGGCAGGCTGAAGCCGCCAACAAGCAAATCCTGAACGGACTTAAGAGAATGGTGGATGAGCTTAAAGGAAGGTGGGCAGATGAGTTGCCAAGCATCCTTTGGTCCATCAGAACGACCCGGAAAGAGTGTACAGGGCAAACGCCCTTCGGCCTGGTTTACGGGGCTGAAGCTTTGTTACTTATTGAAGTGTGAATTCCTACCCTGTGATCTCAGCAATACGACAGGGCTGATAATGAAGCAGCAATGACTGAAGTACTAGACCTAGTCAGCGAGGTAAGGGAGGAAGCCAACATTAACATCGCCGCCTACCAGCAGAGGATGAGAAAGGCGTATAACAGGAGAGTAAATGAAAGGAGCTTTCAAGTGGGAGACCTAGTTTTAAGGAAAACATAGGCAGTAGGAAAATCGCGAGAACATGGAAAACTGAGCGCTAACTGGGAAGGCCCATATGAGGTAACCCAGATCAAGGGGCCAGGTACCTACAAAATCGCTAATCTGGAAGGCCAGGAGTTAGCCGCCCACTGGAATGCAGACACCTTAAAGAAGTACTATGTCTAAGCACTAGATAAAAATTAAGTAATTTTCGCTTTCAGAAAAATTAGCGGAGGACGACCAGAGTAGAATGTCGACGACTCCGACCGCACATGTTAAAATTTGTTTCAAAGAAATGAAAAGGTATCCAGAATTTATACTCGTTGCCTGTTCAAACTCGCATTTCACACACAAACGAGCAGGGGGCAATAGGGGGAGGCCCCCCTGTTGCCAGAACCCGGGAAAATGGACCCCCAACAAAATCCTAATCCCTCCTGCCTGCCTCTGGGCAGGTAGGGGGCAGGCCCCCTGGACTTCGACCAGAAGCTAGGGCCAGGCCGGGCCCCACGCGCCGAATGAACAAGGACTGGGCGCATCCCTCAACCTTGTATAAAAAACACTAAGTCCTCCTGCCTTGCAGGCAGGGGGCAGGCCCCCTGGACTTCGACCAGAAGCTAGGGCCAGGCCGGGCCCCACGCGCCGAATGAACAAGGACTGGGGGCATCCCCCAACCTTGTATAAAAAACACTAAGTCCTCCTGCCTGCCTCTGGGCAGGCAGGGGGCAGGCCCCCTGGACTTCGACCAGAAGCTAAGGGTCAGGCCGGGCCCCATGCGCCGAATGAACAAGGACTGGGGGCATCCTCCAACCTTGTATAAAAAATACCAAGTCCTCCTGCCTGCCTCTGGGCAGGCAGGGGGCAGGCCCCCTAGACTTTGACTAGAAACCAGGGCCAGGTCTAACTTTGAAAGAAAAGCAAGCAAAAGTAGGCAAAAATAAAACAGATACATACATATACAAATGAAAGAGTCTTTACAAAAGGACGATAGAATCCGTAAGCAAGAAATTTAAAGCATTACACCAGAATGGCAGCCAGCCACATCATGGCCCGGCGCGCAAAAAGATTAGAAAATCAGCAAGGGAGCTATGGCGTAGTAGGATAGGGACAGGAGCCCTCTGAGGACGACTGCCCTGCATGTTAGACACCAGGGGCATCTTCCCCAGGCCCTATAGCTTCTTCAGGTGGCCTAGTTCCCCGGGCCTCATTCTTAACACCATAGAGGTCCCCGAAGGCATCCTCGTTAAAATCTGGAAACATCTCCCTGATAACTTCCATGACAAGTTGCAGGGAGGAATTGGCGCCATCTTCGAAGCCCTTCACCACGGCATCTTCAGCCTCCTGAATTATGTCCGTCTTCTCTTTCTGCCATTCCTCGCCCTTTGTCACCAGGTCAGCTTGAGTTTTTTGAAGGTCGGAATTGGCCTGAGACAAGCGCTCCTCTAGGTCGCTTGCCTTCCTCTTTTAACGCTCCAGCTCAGCCGCCACCTTCTGGGCCTGCTCCACCGCCCGCTTGGCTTCTTTCAGCTCCACCTCCAGCTTGGATACCTCCCTTACTGCCCTTTCGCCCTGTGTCTTCCACTGGGTCGCCTGGCTCCAGGCCTCCTCTAAATCGCCCTCTTGCTTCGCCAACTGATCTTTCAAATTGGTGATAAGGGTGACATCCCTTTCAACCATTGCTAGGCGATCAGAGGCAGGGACCTCCGGGGTAATGGCTAGCTCCTCATCACTCAGACGACTGAGAGCCGCCAGCTCAGCAGAGGCTTGGAGCACCCTGGATGTACGCTGAATATATTGGATTACCTGGTGAGTAGTGGAGGTGACGGTCTTAGTCAGGTGATCCGCCAAAACAGCGCTGGAGTCTGAGAGCATAGCAGAAACATCGAGGCTTTCCCCAGCAGTATAGTGGAATTCAGGATTTTCCTCTGAGAAAAGAGTGCCTGGAATCTCACGGGCAGGGCGCTTAGGTTCAGGCGTGTCAACATCTGCCTCAAGATCTACCACATTCGTGGCGCCTGAAGGCTCCCTATTTCTCTTCTTCCTGGTTTCCGGGGGGTGCTCTCTCCAGTTTCCTCGGAGGTAGCAAGGTGCGGCCCCTGGGGAGTATGAGCCCCTGAAGGGGAGCCTACCTGCTTGCTAGCAGGAGAGGGGATGACCTCTGAGGCAGCCACCACCTCCGCACCATGAGTAGTGGAGGGGGGAGCGGTCGGCTTTGCAGACGAAAGTCTTGTGGGAAAAGGAAGTCTTCGGTTGGCGGAGAGGCCCTTCACAAACTTCATCAAGTTTTTCTCACCCTTCTTGTAACTGGAAGGAAGGGAGGGACGCCTGGCACGAATGGTAAAGTCTTCGTCTAATCAGAGGTTTCTCACCTCTTTCCTTGACCAGAGACGAGTGGCCGGCTCTGCAAAGACAAAGAATTAGTTAGTATAGAAGAAATGAGGTTGAGGGGACACAGTACCAAAAAGGCCCCTGAACTACCTTCGCCAAGGCCAGGAATTAGGCCCACTCAGCTCAAATATCTGTCAGTAGCAATAAGCTCCGCATAAGGAAGCCAGAAGCTAGGGCCACATACCCCTGACTTGTCTACAATAGCAGCAAATTTTTCAACCAACGCTTCATCCCGTTCATTCAACTTCACCTCCAGGGCCCTTCCCCCGACGCCCAGGTGATACTCTGCGCGGGTTTCCATGCGGGTATGGACATGATTCCTAAAATGCTGAGGAATCCTCCACCCTGAAGCACTATGTACATACAAGAAGTTATTTTTCCAATCCTTCAAACTGTTCAGAGTTGGCTAGACAGGAGTGTACCCCTTCTGCCTCTGGATGGACCAATATCCATGGGAGCCTTCTCCCACAGAGGAGGACACCATTTGCAGCCCGATCATGTACCTCAGGGCATTGATTGAGGGCCCCTCACCATGAAATATGCAGGTCCACGTGTAAGCTACTAGTGACCTGACCGCCACAGCGGTTAACTGAGCTATAGCCACGTTCATTCGCCTGAAAGTCTCTTCCAGGAAGGGGTGCAAGGGGAAACGCAGGCCAAACTCTAGGCACTTGTGATAAACGGCTATACAGTCGTCAGGGGGGAAGCACACAGTGTCCTTCTCTCCTGGGACAACAACTGTGTACCCCTCCCAAAAATTATAAAACCGTTCAATCGCTCCGGCGGCATTCTTCGCCAAGATTAAATCCCGGTTTTTTGATTCCTGGTAGGTCCTCAGGGGGATATGGTATTTATCCTTATCTAAGTAGTATGTCCTCCCCTTTCTCTGGGAGTGAGGGGGCCAGCAATTCTGGAGGAGTCAATCTCCATTGCCCCGTCGTCTGAGTCAATGACGTCGAATGGGGCGGGGTCAGGGGAGTTGCCACCTCCGCTCTCCTCTGAATGCTCTTCTTCAATCATCCGGAGACCGGCTCCCCCAGAAGAAGAGGCAAGGTTCTCCCTATTCTCCTCCCTACCCCCCGTCTTTTCGGTCGACGGGTCGGTGAATGAGAGGATGCGGGCACGTTGTCTAGGCATGGTGATTTTGGAAGAAGAAAAAGCGAGGAAACGAAAAAAGAAGCAAGGACTTGGGATTAGATTCTAACCTAAAGTTGATGGCTGTCGAATGAAGGTCTGAGAAAAAAAGCTCCGCTAGCCCAAAAGCTTTCCAGTGGTAGGAGAGTATGAGGAAGGCTCAAGATCTTTCAAAAAAATTGTAAAAGAGAGAAGTGAAGGAGTTAGGTTGCTTTTATAGGGAGTGCAGACAAAGAGTCGCCAACCCTAGGGAACCTACCCAAGAAACACCCCCACGTGTCACACCCTCAGAAACTAACATAATTATTTTATTTGTTGAAGAATTTTGTTTCAGATTTTACAAAAATTAAATATTTACTTGATTTGAATTTAGATAGTACTATCTCCATTTTTAAATGATTTCCCCTTTGAGTAATATATGCGAGAAGTACTATAATGAGACTGGGCAATCATTTAAAATCGGAGAGAGTATACTTTATAGGAATTTAATGGTGTTCATTTATTTCCATACTGGCATAGATCCCATGGTTTTTTTAAATAATTTTAGCATTAATATTCAATAACTAAAAGGGTTATTTCATAGCAATAATACCAACTATGGGGTCCTTCTTAATTTAATACCAACTATACGTAATCCCATTATAATACCAACTGTTTCCTCATTAATCCCTTATTATAACTAGCGCCCTTTTAACTGGTATTAGCCGGTCATGGTGACTGGTTAGGGTTTACTGCGTTGGTTCTTCTTCTTCCCTCAGAAATTAATGTTTGTAATCTAATCTAAAAATCCCGCCTCTCGTCGTTCAGAAGTTAAAACGGCTATTCTTTCTTCTTCATTATACTTCAAATCAAATTGCGATGAAATCACTAATCACCATCAAAACCACTGCATTACTCCCTTTAATCTCATCGACCCACCTCCTAAATCCAAAAACCCACCTCAAAAACCTCGTAATTTCTGCAAAATGGGGTAAAAAACGATCTGGGTCACAAAGATTTCGCAATAACAAGCTTATATTCAATGCAATCACAGTTATTGCATCAAATCTCAAGATCTTACCTGAGCCTTTCGATTCGGTTGTTAAGGAATTGTGGATTGTTTCTGGTAGTGGAAATGGCGGAAAAAATCGATTAAAGAGTGGGTTCGGAGGTGGTGGAAATGGGGGAAATGGAGGAAGAGGGAAAAAGTCAAAATTAGGGTTCTTGATTGTTTTGGGGATTTCGATTGGTTTGGGGATTTGGGGTGTTCTTGAAAGGGAAAGAATGAGTGATTATCGAATTTTGTGTGGGATTGCATTTGTTGTTTTTGTTTATTGTTTGGTGAAGAGAAATTTTAAAGATTGGATTCTAGGGTTTTGTTGTGGTGCTTGTTTGATTGGGATTTTTGGAAATTAAATTGAAGTAGTTTTCTGGTGAAATACATACCTTCTTCTTCGGCATTGTTCGAAAACACGACTTCTGGTGATGGGTCAATTTTTCGAAGATCCGAGTATGAAGAAAAATGGCGTTTGATTAATGTTGAGGAGGGGACAGTGAAGAGGAGGAGAGAGGGTAGTAAATGTGGTAATTAAATGTAAAGGGTAACCAGTTACTAAGGTAGCCGGTTGGGTGTTATAATAAGGGATTAATGAGGGAACAGTTGGTATTATAATGGGATTACGTATACTTGGTATTAAATTAAGAAAGACCCCCATAGTTGGTATTATTGCTATGAAATAACCCTAACTAAAATTAAAATATTAATAATTTATTACAATTTGTGTTGATTATAATAGTACTCCGTATGTTATTAATATTACTATTAGTATAATAGGGACTATTAAATAAATAGGTTGATAATGGAAAAAAAACTTATTAGTTTAGTTAATATGATCGACTAAGTAGTCTTTAATTAAAATTAGAAAAATAATTTATAAATATATACTTGCAATTGTTTTTTTAAAAAAAAAATCATTTTTTTTATATGCATGTAAACTAATTTGTATAAATAATATTTTATAAATAAGAATTAATTATTTATTTGTTTCGTTACTAATTTGTATAAAAAGAATTTTATAAATATGAGTTAATTTTTCATTTGTTTCCTTCACCTATTCTCTTAGTATAAGAGAGATTTCATAATATAATATATATTATAAGTATATCATGATGTGATATTTTTAATCTATATTATATTTTTAATCTATATATATATATATATATATATATATATATAGATAGATAGATAGATAGATAGATAGATAGATAGATAGATAGATAGATAGATAGATAGATAGATAGATAAATAGATAGATAGATAGATAGATAGAGATAGAGAGAGAGAGAGAGAGAGAGAGAGGTTCACATAAGGCCAACAACTCTTATAAGTTCATAAGTTCCAGTGTTAAAGTTACACAAAAAGTGCTTAAAGTTACACGAGATGAATGTTAAAGTTGCACTTTATCACTTGAAGTGATAACAGTGCTGAATGTTATAGTTACATATCAATCTTGAACAAATGCAACTTCAACGTATGTCAACTGTAACTTTAATATAAACTTAATTGCATGTGGTGAACTTATTTGATCCCTTCTCTCTCTCTCTCTCTCTCTCTCTCTATGTATATATATATATATATATATATATATATATATATATATATATATATATATCATTCCTAAATCATTCCACTTTCCATAATAATCTATATAATATAAATATTATAAAATTTATAATAACCATTAATCTAATATAATGTTCCGTATTAATCAAAAGTTTCATATTAATAAGATATTATTGGTATGTACATGTAGACACCCGCATTTTGACTGCCAGGTGTCTATGGCAGTTTCCAAAAAACACCCGATGATGATCGGACGCTAACGTGTTTCTACGAGCTCGGATACGGGCTCAAATCCATTAGTTGCTGGCTAACGCACTTACGGAGTACAAATCTCACAAAATCAACCTTGATTCCAGGCCCAGTGGATCATTCCGAGTCAAACAAGACTAATTTGGGCCGAAACCGGCACCAGAAATAAAACCGACTTTTTAGCGATTGGGTCAACCCCGGTCAAAGTCATTTCCGAAACATACAAAAACAGCCATACAATCATCAAAAGTCCAATTCAAACACAAAATTCATCAAGTATCCAAGGTCACGGTCCAAAACAAGAGACCTGCACGACCCAACCCATCCACTCGATCGAGTGGGCCTGTTTCAGGCCCGACTGCAGGCACAACGGGCCACTCGACCGAGTCAGCTGGTCACTCGGTCGAGTAACCTAACCGGGTGACCTAGGCTTTGCCTATATAAACACCCCATGCAACACACATTCAAGACATCCTTTCACAACCCTAATCGACTTTTACACATCTTGCAAAACCCTAATTACTACAACTCTAATCAAACCCTAAGCACTACACTAGCAAACCTTAAACCAAGCTTTAGGAATCGAAACCTTAACCACCATAACTCAACCTCCATAAATCTCGAAGCTCCCGTGTTAAAGCCACAACTACGAGCCTTATCCGAGACAAGAACATGTAGGTTGAGGGTGCAAAACCCCTTTCTTTCCCTTCTCCTTCTCTCTCGCGTCATGTGTCGTCCGTGACGTCGTAATCGTTTTTTTACTTTTATTATTTTGTTCGCATACTAATATCGATAATATAAATAATATAAAACATTAAAGTATTCGTCGATTCATGTCGAGCATGAATGATGGTGGGATAAGGAAAACCGAATATACAAGTGTACTGCACACAGCGTTGCCGGTCGCTTATCCCATCACCCCGATTGCTTGATTGTTGAGACAGATTAACATCAATTTTAATTTTCTTATTTTATCACCATTATCGCATATTTATCAATTCTAAAATTTATTTTCAAAATCAAGTCTTTATTCAATCAAAGCATCGATCTTTTAGATTCGATACCAATTCCCTAATTGGATGTCGAATCTAACGACCTAGTCAAATAATTCGATAAATTCGATTTTCTCGTTGATGCTAACGTAGATGTCACGTAACAATTATGGCACTACAAACGCGGAGAGAAATTCATATCGTTTTGATTGACTTAAAACGACTTAAATCAATTTTCTTTATTTTTCACTCTAGTATTCCATATCAATTCAATAATCGAATATGAGATACAACGAGTATTCAGATTTAGGATCGAGTATAAATCCTATAATATTTATATCCGATTCAACAAAAATCAATGATTTATAAAATCCGAGTTGAGCATAAATTGTGCAATATTTATGTCCGATTCGGTAGAATCATCGAATTATCAAAAATCAAAAGCAATTTCAAAATCAATAATAGAATTGCAAGCGAACCTGGTTCATACAGGTGCCACTCGACCGAGTGCCTCGACCACTCGATCGAGTGACATCACAATTTACCGAGCACAATGCTCTGTCGACCTCTACTCGGTCGAGTCTCATAGGCTTGGTCAATAACTCGGTCGAGTAGGGTTATGAAATCCGGGACAGAACACTTTTTAAGGATCCACTCGGTCGAGTCCCTCAATGACTCGGTCGAGTGGCCCTTTATCACGTTAAACCGTGAGTCCTACAATAGCATTCGAGTCTCATTAACCATTTTTTTGTGACTTAGGTCAACACATGCCTAATTAATCACGTGAAACATCTTTTCAAAACCATGCATTAACTCATTTGCATAATTCTACACAATTCAATATTTGCACAAACCGTTAATATCGTTATTTGTTACTAACCGTTTGTTGTTTCTTTTGTCAATTTTTGTCGTTTATTTTATTATACTAAAATGAACCCACATGCTAAATTTTACTTCGACATAGAATTAATTGCATTAAATCGACGTAGAAACCCTTTTCAATTCCTCACATGCTTAGGGAAAATAATCTTTGCATATCATTTTCCCGTTCAACTAAAGCGCGTATTGGAAAGTCATTCAAGATCTTAGTAGAGGCCGCTAATGTGCGGGCGGGGTTGGGTGTCCTCTGTGGGCTTCCCAACACGTATCCTCACCCCTTACTCAGTTGCTCGGTTTCCGGATGCCCGAAACCGTTGGCGCACGAGAGTCATTCAATACACGATATCCGATAATGTCGGTATCGGTATCAAATGCAAAGTGACGAGCCCAATAAACTCTGACATCGGAAATGGGCCGTATTTTGTATACAGCCCACTACGACATAGAGTGGGCTCGAACGGGTCCGAACTCCCACAAAGTTCGGTGGCGACTCCACTTCGACCTAAATTTCAATTCGATCCATTCTCATACGGAGATTCATTCGCCTACCCAAACCCGCGCGTGGCCGCGTCGGGGTGGACCTATGTCATGTCCACAGTAAATCTCTTAAAACGTCAAAGACATAAGTTTATAATGTTTTCACAGTAATATAATTTATCATGGGTTAAAAAATATTTGAAAACACCATAGATATAAATATGTTGACGAAACAACTTATTATGTTAATTGCGATTTAAATTATTTTTATACTAATATTCTAACATAAATTAAACATTGTCGAAAATGTTTTTTATTTAATAGCTAGGTTAGTACCCGTGCAAAATTGGATGGATTAAAATGACATTGTACGGATATACCAATAAGAATTAAAAAAAAAAATAGATATTAGTTATGAAGATTTTAATATATATTTCATTTTTTGATAGTATACTCAGAGGCAGCTTAGGCCCAGTTCAGACGGAGCGAGTGAACTGGGCCTCCAAAAATTTGGGCCCAAGTTTATTCTGTAATTTCCAAAAAAAAAAACTTTTTTCTCTTCCAACTGTCAGAGGATAAGCGTGCATTAACCATTGAAATATTGAAATTGCAAATTCCTCCTTCCCCAAATTTGTGTGTGGATTCCCAAACCTAATTAATTAAAGATCAATTTTCAACTTTCATCTATCTATATTCTTACTCTCCATTTTGATCTCTCTCACAATTACTTCTAAAAATTCTGATTATATATCTCTATTAATGCTTATTATCAATGCTAGCCTCAATCCTCTAGAATTTTTATGGGGTTTTCTTCATTTTTGTGGATCTGGTTTCATAGTCGGTGTTGTTTTTTTGTTTTTCTTCTTAATCGATTTCTTGTTGTCAATATGTGGTTTTATGATTGACACTATTTTTAATCTTCACTGATTTATGATAAAATTGAACTTCAACTTATTTGTTTCTTGACTCAAAAGTTTGATTTTTTGGTCTTCAATTTTCAGAAAATATAAACTTATTAACCTTCAATTTTTTTTGTTTTTTTAGTCTGTAAGTTTTAGTGTCGATTTTGCAAGTTCTATTTGATGAATTGAGTCGAAGCCTTAGAAATACTCTGATTCATTTGAAAGCTCGAAGTATGTTGAATAAATTGGTGATGTTATCAAAATTTTCTTGTGTAATTTGATATTAGTAATCTTGTATATTTCTATAAAATTTTGCCGTATTTTGTAATTTTTGGGCCTCAAATTCTTATAGAGCACAGGGCCTCTATTTGTATTAAGACGCCCCTGAGTATACTTACTAATGAAAAAGAGTTATTTGGAATATTGAAATTGGAGCGTATTACACGACTGCTATGATATTAGTATTGGAAAAAAAGTTGGGTTATTTAACAGGAATAATCTCAACTTTATCTGGTATTCCATAAATAAAACCAACTTTAATTAATCTGTGAATAAACCGATATACGAGACACGTTAAACAAGAATGGAATTGCCTAATTAATGACCGGTTTCAGTAGGTTTATGTGGGTCCCGTAATCATTAATCAACACAACTTCATCTTTTTCATCCCATATCAATGTCAATTCTTCCCCTAAACCCAAAATTTCTCTCCTAAACGCTAATTTTGTGCTACAATAACCCCTAAAAATGGATGTTCGTCAATATTAATGCTAGTTATAGGGATGAACGAAGCTTTATACTTGATTTACAAACAAAATCTTCGACAAAAGATTACCTTTGAGGAAGATCAATGAAGGAGAAAGTGAAGAAGAAGATGAAGTGGAGTAAATTAAAATTCGAAATTATTGAACTTAAAAGTTGAAGAAGGTGGAATTTAATGTGTGTAGTTAGTAGAATAGTGTACCGGTTTAGTAGGTTGCAGCAGGTAACCCGAATTCATACGTGTGTGATGTCTCTCATACATGATTTTTTTCCCAGATTAACTAAAGTTGATTTTATTTATGGAAGACCACACTAAGTTGAGATTATTTCCGTTAAAACCCCTTTTTTTTATTAATTTATGACATAACAATCACACTTATCATTTTAATGTTACACTTTGATTTTTTTTTGAGCTGGTTTCAATTAGAGGTCTATTTTTATTCGCAATTTCTTAAAATATTTAGGGTTATGATTTTCGTATCAAGTTAGTTCTACTAAAAGTAAATTTTTCATTATTTTATACTCCATGAAACATAAGTTAAGACTAATTATTCAACGAATAATTGTATCAAACATACGAGATACATGTGTATCACGATAACATTTACAGGTCAAACATGTATCTTCACATTATTTTCATGTGTGTATAATTCAAGTTGATTTTAATCGTATATTTTTTCCATATTATAAATTATTTTTGTTAAAGTTTGATAACCAAACGTGATTATCTACATTAGTCTTTTATATATACCCGTGCAACTTTTCACGGGTATTAACCTAGTATATAAATATATAAAGACCTCATAATAACATGTCATATATTATATTCCCTCCGAGTTCCTATCATTGATACGTATTTCTTTTTTGACTGAGTTTGATCTTTTACCCACTTTTTATTTTAGGCCATAAATATGTGGTTCATATTTACCCACCAATTTCTCTATCTTTCTCCTTCTTTTTTGAATCACTCATTTCTTCTTCCTTATTTTTCACCCCAAAAACAAACGGTCCTTATTTTTTATCCCAAAAACAAATGGGTCAATGATAGGAACTCGGAGGGAGTATATATATATAGAGAGAGAGAGATGAAAGCCACAAATTATTAATTAAGACGAGATTAAGACATATTTAAAAGTGATTAAGACATACCAATCATACGGAGTAATAAATAGGTGATAAAACTTACTCCGTAACATATTATGACATACAATGATTAAGAGTGTAACATATTTATATATTAAGTCTATTTATGATATAGTGAATTATATAATCATAATAAACCTATTATTCACTATATATAGAGTTTATAAAATGCAATTATTATTCTACACTATATATTTTAACAGAGTTTATTATGACGTGTACTTAGTTATTATATGAGCATATTTTTTAAATAAAACTAATCTAACACTAATCGAATTTAGGAGTGGTAACTTATCGTCCTAATCCCTTATTTGATCAATTATTTATACATTTATTATGTAAGAAATAAACACGTCTATTTATACTATCATGAAATTCAATTACTCATATCGCTATATATATATACATGCTACGTACAATATGTGTTTGATTTTTATCTTTGTCAAATTGAGTCTCTTACTTTACATTGATACATAAATATTATTATCATTGATACGTATGTGGATAATATTTCTTTTTCGACGACTTGGTGTCATTATCCCACATCGAGAAATTCTAATGAGGTGATGAAATTCTACTATATAAATAAGGATTATGTTAAATACAACCCTTATGGTTGTTTTTAAGCCTTTAATACCTTCCCAATTTGGTATAAAGTTAGAAATTAAAGAATAAACTACACATACATCGATGCAATTAATACAACTATTAAGAAATTGTTTCCTCTTTTACACTCTTAGATACAATCATAAGGGTTGTATTTATCATTTCCCTATAAATAAAAGTAATCATTAATCCTTAGAAATCAACCAAAATCTTTTGAGTCTTAAAAAACTTCTTAAGACAACAAATTTAATTAGAAATATCACACATCAAAAAATTATAATAAGTTGATGGAGTTCTATTATATAACTAAGAGTAATCATTCGTCTTTAGTTATGAACCTGCAATCTTTTGGATTCTAAAAATAGTTTTTAAGATCTTAAGACTATAAACTTAAGTAAAATTATCTCACACATCAAAAAATTATGATGAGGTGATGAGATTATATTTCATACATAAGAGAAATCATTCATTTTTAGATATTAACCAACAAATTTTCTGAGCCCATAACATCTCTTAAGGCTATAAATTTAAATAGAAATATCCCGCATCAAAAAATAATATGAAGTAATAAGTTGATGGCATTCTATCCTCCGTATATAATTAAGAGTTTTCATTCGTCTTTAGATTTCAACATGTTCGGTCTCGTTTGCTAAACGACATATTGGGGAAAAAGTAGCAGATTCCGGCCTAAATAGTAGATTAACCATCAAACTACTAATTTCATGTGTTTGGTAAACGACATATTGCGATAGCATATTGGCCGGAATCTGATGTTTTTGAATATGCTGCTAATAGAAGCATATTGAAACAACATATTGAATTTATATACCTGAAAACAACTCGATTCTTCCATAATATGTTAATTACCAAACACTATTTCTTAATTCTGCTAATTTAATTTGATAATCAAACATGCTAATGTTAAAGATATTTAATATATCTTGTTCACACTTGTTTAATTAATTGTAATCTTTATGTTATTTCTTATTCCGTAATCTTTCCTAGTCTTATTAGTTTTCTCAACGGTTTATACTATTAGGATTCTCTTTTTGTATTTAGGTAAGATTAGATCTCTAGATTACTTGCTTGCCTCCCAAGCGTCTACCTTGTATAAATACACATGTTTATTCAATGAAATTAATCAAGTTTTCACAAATACGTTACATGGTATCAGAGCAATACCGATCACAAAATTAAAAACCCTCCCCCCCCTCACGGCAAATCATGCCCAAATGGACGGCTTCGGCACCGTGCTTCCCAACTTGGCCAAACCTTCCTCCCTCCTCTTAGTCATCAATCTAACCAAATGCATTGAACTCACACCATCCACATACCGTTCTTGGTGTAGACAAGTAGAAGACCTCCTCTTTGGCTTCGATCTCTTCAAATTTGATGATGGGACTTATCCTTTTCCCGAAGCCACCATCACTGATGAATCTAAGAAGACCATCCCAAATCCGGCCTACTACACTTGGCTCCGTCAAGTTCATCTTCTCAGTGGCGCACTTCGAGGCACTATTGCCTCCACCATCACCCCTTTGCTTAATAATCTCACAACCTCTTGTGAGATTTGGAAGTATCTTGCTTCCACCGCCTATGCTAATCTTTCTAGGGGTCACATCCTTTACATTAAATATCGACTAAACTCGATCTCAAAGGGCGAATCTTCCGCCACCGAATATATGCAAACTATCAAGTCTTGCGTAGATGAACTCCAACACCTTGGGAAAAAGATGGATGATGAAGATGTCATAGCAAAAGTCATCAATGGCCTTGACTATGTGTGGACATGACATAGGTCTACCCCGACGCGGCCACGGGCGGGTTTGGGGAGGCGAATGAATCTCACATGAGATGGATCAAATTGAAATTTAAATCGAAGTGGAGTTGCCACCGAACTTTGTGGGAGTTCGGGCCCGTTCAAACAAACTCTATATCTTAGTGGGCCGTGTACAAAATACGGCCCATTCGGATGTCAGAGTTTATTGGGCTCGTCCCTTTGCATTTGATACCGATACCGACATTATCGGATACCGTGTATTGAATGACTCTCGTGTGCCAATGGGTTCGGATATCCGGAAACCATGGTTCTGAGTAAGGGGTGAGGGTACGTGTTGGGAAGTTCACAAAGAACACCCAACCCCGCCCGCACATTAGCGGCCTCTACTATGATACCGTTTGATGTTTTAATACGCGCGTTAGTAATACGATGAGATGATATGTAAACAACGTTTTGACTAAACATGCGAATATTAGGATAAGTTGCTACGTCGATTTAATGCATCTAAAATTAACGTCGAAGTTATATTTAGCATGCGAGATTCGTTTTAGTACAATAAAACAAATAACGGAAATAAAATGTCAAAAATAGAAACAAACGTGTTAGTAACGGTAATAACGATAATAACGGTTTGCAAATAATATAGAATGATATAGAATAACGTAAACGACATGATGCATGGTTTTGAAAAATAGTATGACACGTGATTGACTTGACACGCGTTGACTGAAGTCATAAAAAAGTATTATCGAGATTAGAAAAGCGTTGTGGGACTCACGGTTTTGACGTGATAAGGTCACTCGATCGATTCATTGAAGGACTCGACCGAGTGGACCTCGAAAAAAGTTTCTGTCCCGGATTTGAGGTGTCAGTCGACCGAGTCATGGAGGGACTCGACCGAGTGAGCAGCCACTCGATCGAGTCATTGCAAGACTCGATCGAGTGGTTCTTAAAGAACCTTCTGCCTTGGTTTTGGGGTGCCACTCGATCGAGTGGGCTAGGCACTCGATCGAGTGCCCCCTGTACGAACTAGGGTTCGCTTCGCAATTTATTATTGGTTTTGAAATTGCTTTTCGATTTTGGAAAATTGATGATTTTATTGAGTCGGGCAGAAATACTATACTCCCTCCGAGTTCCTATTATTGTCCCAAAAGGTTTTTGGGTGAAAATAAGGAAGGAGAAATGAGTGGTTGAAAAAAGAAGGAAGAGAGAGAAATGAGAGAGTAATTGTGAACCACACATTGATGGCCTAAACAGGAAAGTGGGACAAAAATCAAACTCAACCCAAAAAGGAAAGTGAGACAATAATAGGAACTCGGAGGGAGTATGATTTATGCTCGATTCGGATTTTGATACTCGTCGCATTCGATATTTGATTATGGAATCAATATCGAATACTTAGAGCGAGATCTAGAAAAATATGTTGTAAGTCGTTTTAAATCGAACTAAAACGAAATAAATTATCTCCGCGTTCATAGTGTCGTAATTAATTCTTTCGAATTATGTGACAACTATTTTTAGCATCAATGAATTCGTATTAGTTAAATTTATTGACTAATTCGTTTAGATACGACATCCAACTATTGAGTTGGTATCGAATCTAAAGAACGACGCTTTACATTTGCTTGAATGAAAAAAAAAATTTGTTTGATTCCCTCCGCATCCCGACATCGTAACGAATCCTTGCAGATTATGTGATGTCGGATCCACATCAACGGGTTTTGACTTAACTTAAATAAAGTGTTTTGATTCGAGATAGTTTTAAAATCGATGAATATGAGTTGTTGATGATGATGACGATAACGACGCGACAAAAAAAAACGATCTTGTTGACGTTGAGTCACTTCAACAATCAAATACTCGGGGTGTCGGGATAAGCGACCGTCAACATCGGGTGCAATACCCTCGTATATTCGGATTTCCTTATCCCGTCATCCTTTGTATTCGACACAAATTAGCGAGTAATTTAATGTTTTAATACTCACTACAACAAATGAGCACTTGGGCCACGACTGAATTCGTGGCAAATATGCTAAATTTTCGTGGCTAAAGTACTTTGCCACGGGAAAAAAAAACTGTGGCAAGTATTGAATTTATTGCCACAGAGTCTCCCGTGGCTAGAATTAACTCTTTGCCACGGGTTATCCCGTGGCTAATTATGCTTGTGACGAAATATTTATTCCGGTGAAAATATATAATAAATTAATTAATTAATAACTGTAAGAATTCTCTAACTCTAGAGTAGTCACATCTGAAACGGTTACTAGCTTTATAACTCAGTCATTTCAATCGCACGCATCGAAGAGCCTTCCCAGGAGGTCACCCATCTTAACACTACTCTCACTCAAGCACGCTTAACTATAGAGTTCATATGACCAGCTACCAGAAATGAATTTGAACTTTATTGACGTAATTATTGTTTGAATTTCTTTAAAATGATTTTTTCCCACAAACTACATTTACTTTTGAGTAATTAATTGTTTTTTCCCCAATGATTTACTATTTATGATTAAAAAAATTATTCCGGAAAAAAAAAAATCAAGTTTCCAAATTGACTTTCGGACTCATGATTTCATTAATTTATCGATATTTGTATTTTAATTTCTATTTTTCACGTTCTTTTATTGCTAGTTCTTTCGATATGTTTTTTCTTTCATTATTGGCTTAATTAGATATTTTATTTACTTTGAACTATCGGTCGTTAATTTTTTCCGTCAGTTTTTATTCTCATCGAGTTTCCTCTTATCTACTTTAAGTTTTACCCGAATTTTATTTTTCACTAAATTAATTTTGTTTTATATTCATTTTTTAAAATAAGTTTCAAATAATATTACAAAATAGTTATAGAATTAGAAAGTTGACGATAAATTAATTTTTTTATTTTCTCACTAGTAGTCCTTAATTATTAGATTTTCTTACATGCATTTATTAATTATTTGTTTTTCTCAATTATAACTCTCTTTTTTTGAAAAATAATTTTGACTGATTATTAAACTTAGGTACGACTTTTCAAAACATTAATCTTTCTTCCAAACCAAACAACTTGAAAACAATTAATTTACAAAAATAATCATTATTTTCGCAATCAAAGTTAATTCCATAAAAAAATATTGGTCGATTATAATTCTTAAATACGAGTTAAAAAAACAATTCTTTTCATAATGAAAATATTGTAAGAAAATAAATCAATAATTTGAAAAAAAAATAATACAACGCTCGATAGTTGCGGTTATGAGTCATGCTCAATCACTTTTTTGTTAAGTTTTTTTGTCTTCAAAAGAGGTTTAATACATGTGAAGTAATTAATTAATTAAGTGGTAAAACTGAAAGACTCTCAAATAATATTAGACATGTCAATGATGGATGATAGATCACATACTTATTTTTACTTGTTATGTACACCGCATATTAGCTAGCATATTTACATTATTTAAATGTCATCCAGTCTTTCAAAAGTCCTACTGATTATATAATTTTAATTAAACATATTGTCAAATTAAGAGAAATCAATGACTTCAAAAATTATGATTAGTTGAAAATCAACAAATTAGACAACCAAAGTTTTCTTTACTTGTATTTTGTTTTACAAAATATTTTTTTTAAAACTAAATAAAAGAAAGAAATTTTTTTTTTAAGTAATAAAATATTTTCAAATTTAATATTTTTATTTACTTTCATATTATCTATAACTTTAGATTTTAATGAATTTTTGAAGACTAAAATTTGACATTTGGCTTAACTTGAAAGCAATTTATTAAAGTTTGAAGAACCATATTAGCCACACGCATTTATTACATAAGTGGCTAAAAAATAATTTCGCCATGGAAGTTAATTACATCGTGGCTAAAAAATATTTGCCACAAAACAAATTCGTGGCTAAATATATTTTTGCCAAGGGTGTGGCAACTTTCGTGGCAAGAGTGATTATTGGCCACGACTTTAATAAAATTCATGGCGCAAGTTAATTTTAGCCACGGGAAAAATTGTCCCGAGGCATATTTTTTTTCTCAAGTAGTGAATCAAAATTTTCCCGTAGCTAGGTAAAAATTAGCCACGAATAACAAATTACCGTGGCATAATTCGTGGCGCAAGTGGCAATTTGTTGTAGTGACTAGTAATATTAGCGATATTAGAAATAGTAAAAAAACGAAAAAAAGGAGGAAGACGGACGAAGAGGGACGAGAAAAGAGAAGGGAAAAAAGGGAAGAAATCGGGTTTGTATGCACCCTCAACCTACATGCTTCGTATTCTCGGTATGGACTCGTCTAGTTGTGGCTTAGGCACGAGAGTTCGAGATTATGTAGATGGAGTTATGGTGGTTTAGGGTTAGAGGTTTCCTAGATGCTAGGGTTTAAGATTGAAGAAGTGTGTATTGTGCATGAACAGTTAGGATTTCGAAAAAGTGTTTTAAAGAGGTTGCAAAGGGGTGTGTATATATAGGAATGCTCCCCCACCCCAATCTAGGGTTACTCGATCGAGTGCCCTGATGGACTCGATCGAGTGGCCCAACTAGAAGGCGACAGTGGGCCTTTTGGAGGCCCACTCGATCGAGTGGTCTGAAACTCGATCAAGTGGATCAAGCGGGCTGGGTATTTTGCAGATTTTGTATTTTGTATTTTGGACTGAATTCTTGATGTTTGCATGGCTGTTTTGTGTCTCGGAAATGGCTTTGACCGGGGTTTGACTCGGTCGCTAAAAGTCGGTTTTATTTCCGGTGTCGGTTTTGACCCAAATTAGTCTTATTTGATTGGAAACGACCCACTGGGCCTGAATTTGACGTCGGTTTTGTGAGATTTGTACTCCGTAAAAATCCCAAGCCAGAAACTAACGATTTCAAGCCCATATCCGAGCGCGTAGAAACACGTTTGCGTCCGATCATTGATAAGTGCAGTTTGTAGTGCCTATTTGTTGTGTTTTGGTCCCTTTTTCCTTGTGGATTCATGGGCTTCTTATGCTTCCTTTAGTTCGTTTCAGGTTTCCGAGACCGATTTGGAAGAGTTGGAGTGATTCCGACTCAATACATACACATTTTGGAGCCAACGAGATAAAGGAACGATGACTCGAGGCCTTGGAATCGACCCCGAGACCTTGGGGCCCAGTCCCGAGCCTCCGAGACCCGATCCCGAGAATCGACGGGAAGCCCATGAGATACAAGGAGGGACCCTAGAGCTCTTATTGGAGGCATACAAGACCCTTCCCGATCGGGATAATTGCCTTCCCGATCGGGAAGGGATGCACTTTTAGAAGCGCCACTGTGGGTCCTTCCCGGTCGGGATGAGCCCTTCCCGATCTGGATGGCAGAACCCTTCCCGATCGGGATGACCCGTCCCGGTCGGGATGGGCTACAGCTCACCCGCATTTCTTCTTTTCTTCTCCTTCATTCTTGTAACCCATATATATACTCTTCCCTTGTTTTGTTAAGGATATGCACTTGATTAGAGACAAAACCCTAGATTATTTTAGCATAGATTAGCATAGATTAGTGTAGATTAGTCTTTAGATTATCGTTAATTCTAGATTAATGCTTGTAATTTGGGAATTCTTCAAGATCTCCATTCAAGCTTGACAAACTTGGATGTTTGTTTTGGGTTCTTCCATTTATGCAAGTTTCTTTCTTCCTTTCTTCTCTAGTATGGTATAATCTTCTTTTCTCTTCTTTTAATCTTTGTTTTGTCATTAAAGTTTGCATCTTTGTTCTTGTTATGGTTCATAGTTCATAGTACTTGTTAGTTTCTTCATGTTTGTTTTGATTGTTTGTGATGATTCCTCTTCTTAGTGTTAGTTTTAGCATAGATATGTTAGAGTAGTGTTCTTGCTAGGGTTAGTAAGGTGATTAGGGTGTTAATTGGATGATTAAGGGATCGTTGGAGTTGTTGGTGGAAGATTTGGGTTTCTCCTTGGTTGTTGCACATCACATGTTTGTTGAAATGCTTGATTGACTAAGTATGTACGAATGCTTGTTTTTCTTGCCTTTCTCTTGTGGGTATTGGTTTGTTTTTGGGTTCGGTTCCCTCATTAAGTTGCGAGAGCCAGGTGAGGACGACCCCTAGGTCGGTCTAAGTTGCGAGAGCCCGGATTCGACCTAGGCCTATAGCGTGCTAGCACCCCGTTTGTGTTGTGTATCGCCGAGTTGGGTTTTAGGTGGAACCTCTAGGTGAGTCTAAGTTGCGAGAGCCCGGGCATTACCTAGATTACCCTACTTTCTCCTTCACCTGTAGTTCTCCCTCGACCATTCCGTTACCCCTTTGACCCCGACCTAATCCTAGCCCGTTTCCATTGTTTGTTTCCTTGTCTTAGACCTAGTTTAGTCCTTAGCCTTCCCCTTAGAATAGCTTGTCTCGAACATAGTCCTTGACCGTAGCATACCTTAGTCCGACCTCCGGTCCCTGTGGATTCGACCCGACTTACCCTAGCTACCCACTAGGTATAGCCGGTTTTGTTTGACGGTTGGGATCCACGACAAATCCCTCCCATCAAATTGGCGCCGTTGCCGGGGACGGCGTAGTTTAGACTTTTGTTTGCTTAGTTTTGGACTTTGTTCTTGACTTTTGTGTTCTCTTCTCCTTGTGTATCTCCGTTTTTCTTCTTGTGTGTTACTCTCCCTTCCTAGTGCCTCAAAAGCACTAGGATACTAACGTTTTCTCAAGTGCTTCTAGCTCATCCTAGGTACCAAAGCAACGTTATGGACATTGCACGTCCAAGCTACCATCAACCATCACGGGACAACTATGGGGCGAATTACCAAAACCCACAACTTTACCAACCATATCAACCTCATCAACAATCTTATGAACCCTCTTCTTATGGTTACCAAGAAAGTTGTCAAGGATCGTTCCCACATCCTAACAACTACCAAACACCCTCACATAACCCACAACCGCAAAATCCCAACTTTGAGACTTGTCAAATGATGATTCAATTGCTTAAGAGCCAACAAGAGTCGATGACTCTATTGCAAAAGAATCAACAAGCGATGGTGGCTCAAATAATAGGGGTTAAAGAGGAGTTCAAGGCCCAAATTGAGGTGGAAGATGCTCGCATCAATGCACTCATGGCTCATATCACAATGTTGGCCACTCGAGCTCCACAACATGTTGAGGAAGGTTCATTTGGGCAAGAAGGTCGGGTGTCTCCACAAGAAAGTCAACCCGATTGTGAAGCTACAAATGAAGAAGAGGGGGTCGATCAAGAGACCATTGTCGAGTGTTGCTTGGGCGATGAAGATAGGGGAAGAGTAGAGGAAGTTGAAGCTTCAAGGGTCGACAATGAGGAGGGAGTCGAGCATGATTATCAAGATAACTCTTGGGGAGCCAATGTATTGGCTATAAAGTTGGATTTGTTTGATTTTCTTCGTGATGAACCGAATGGTGACAATCCAAACCCATGTGAAGAGATCACCCCTCATGACCATTTTGACAAGGTGAGTGAAAAAGAGCGCAATACTTGGGAAAAAGAAGTAGACGCCTTGGAACTTGCTTTGTATGGGGAATTGGAGGATCCTAAAGCCTCCAATGAAGAAAACATGATGCTTTCTCCTCCTCTACCGCACTCGATGTCTAGCCCTTTGTCTTGTGAGACGGTTGGTGAAGAGGATCCTTGTCAGGCGGTGGAAAAGAGTTCCACTCTCGACCCCGAAGAAGAAGTGACCCCCTTAGGGTGTGATCTCCCGCATCATAATGCCGAGCACGACTCTAGACCACTATACCTACCGGATGGTCATAAGAGTCGTATCTATGTTGGTTTGGAAGACCCGGAAGATCACGAGAACCCCGAGCATATTGAAGACGATCGCTTCTTCCCTCCGACTTGGAAACTTTTGGGAGTGGCTAGGCTCGGCCATGTGAGCTTAATTGAAGATGTTGCTAGAGCATTTGACTTACTCCTTCGAGCTCTTGATGGCTATGGAGGCGTTGTTGGTGAGAGTATTTAGTGTAAATATCTCTTTTTCTTTTCTTTTGTGCTTGTATTTGTGTTTATGTTTGTATAGTTTGGTTTCTAGGATTGTTAGCCTTTGTGGAACTCTTGTTCATTTGGATTTTTGATGAGCGATGTGAGGGAGGGAATTTGATGTTGTATTTGAGTTCATTGTGATAGGTGTGAAGGAAAGGTGATTCCTAGAGGAGAGTAGATAATGATAGAGCATGGATCTTGAGTTTGGAGGTCGGTTTTTGAAGCTTCGGTGAAGCTTTTGAGGTTTTGGGAGTCATGAAGACCCTTCCCGACCGAGAAGGAGGTTTCCCGACCGGGAAGGGTATGCCATCCCGACCGGGAAGGAGCCGTCCCGATCGGGATGGAGGTGCAAAAATTGGAGCTTGCTGGAGTGCCGTCCCGAACGGGAAGGGAGCTTCCCGACCGGGACGAGTGTGTCATCCCGATCGGGACCATCCATCCCGACCTGGATGGTCTCTTTTCTCCTCTTTTGGCCTCTTCTTCGACATTTGAGCCCACCCAACCATTGTATACCCCCACCCAACCTTCCTCACCCATCCTTGCTCATGTCATATGACCGTTCCACTTCATTCACATACCCTCACCTCATTTCTCTTTCCTTTCCACCAAGTTTCACATCGAATCCTACTCCCCTCATACCATTACTACCTCTACCATGCGTACCTATCGAGCTTGAAGCGGAATAGCAATGATGAAGACAAGCAAGTACCTATATTGATCTATGAGACGATGGTGAGAGTGAGTTGCTAACCTATGGTACGGCAACTATCCTTTCTTTTCCGTCTTTTATTGCTTGTTTTCCTTTGTTTACTCCCCTTCCCCTTGTACACTTTTGTGTCATGGTGTCATGGTGGCCCTCGGGGCCTTGGTTTATGTTGCTCCCGACTCTCGATGATGTGACTACATCGAGAGTCATTTCAAAATCCAAAATTTTACAAGTTTTTCACTTTCTTTTTTGAGGATTTAGTCGGATTTAGGCGGAATCCGGGCTAGGTGACTTGATTACACCTAGCCCTCCACTCCCCTTTCCTTTTATTTCCTTCTTTTTATTTTTCTTCCCCCTTCAATATCTTTTCTTGTCTCGGCCCATGGTGACTTGACTACACCCCGGCCGGACACCTTCTACCCTTTTCTTCACTTTATTTTCGATTTTTAGTTTTATTTTCGTAATTTCTTTTTCTTTCTTTTGTCTCTCCGCACCCTACAATCGAGCATGAGGACATGGCTCGATTTAAGTGTGGGGGAGCGATATTCTAGTATAGTTTAGTTTATTTTCTTAGTTTTTTCAAAAAAATCTTCAAAAATCCTAAAAATTTGAAAAATTTTCACAAAAATCAAAAAGATTTTTCTTTTGTGTATTTTCCCTTTTTGCCCTTGTGTCGTGTTTTTGTCGTATTGTGCGTGTTTGCCTCCCCTTTTCCTTATAGGTCGCTTAATCGCCGTTAATTTTGGAGAGCTTTCAAGACTCCCGGTAACATCTTATCCCTTTTTCTTCTTTACCTCTTGCGGAGTTTGGAGGAGATTGTGATGTTGTATGCTCGGGTGGAGCTTCGTAAAGTTTGTGGATGATTGGTTGCTCATTTGGATGTCCGGGGTGGTGTTTGTTTTGTTTGTGTTCGTTTTGTTTTGTTCTTGTTTTGTTGCTTTTGTTTCTTTTTTTTTCTTTCGTTCTCGTTGAGTCTTTGTTTTGTGTTTTTCTTTTGTGTCTTGTGTGTAAATGGTTTTCGAAAACCCGGTTTAGAGGCTAGTGTGTGAGTGCTTACTTTCCCTTCCTAGTAGTGTAAATCGAGTCTTGGACTTTAATCTAGTAGAATGACCCTAAATCAATGGATTCGTTGGTCCTTTACCTTGAGTCCACCTAGCTTACTAGGAATTTACTACAGGATTTGCACTTTTGACCATTATGACCACCCACGGTGTGATAAGGCCTTGGTTACCGAGTCTCGCCCCCTAAGTGACCGTGTTTAGGATTGTTTGATTAGTCCAAGTTCTCCACTTTTTGTGGGTTTGAAGGGAAGGCGCCGTCCCGACTCACCCATTACCCTACCTCTTACACATACCCACACAAATAAAATGCAATTTGTTGATTTCTCTCTTTCTCAATTATCAAAGGAATGCCAAAAATGCCAAATCTTGCCAAAAGGGCAAAGAAAAGAAAGAAATAAATGAAAGAAATAAAAGAAATGAAGAAAAAAGAAAAGGCACAAAAGCCAAAAAGAAAATAGAAAAGAAGAAAAAGAAATGGCATGGCAACAAACAAATCAAAATGTCGAAAAGAAAGAAAATGCCAAAAGAAGACCCGAATCACAAAAAGAAATCCCCACAAAAATAAGCCTTTTTCCGACTTTTGCCGTGAAGAGCCTACCGAAGAACCGAGTCCCTAGGAAGGATGATAGCGGCATTAGTCGGTCTTCCTTCATTTTGCATATTTCCACCTTTTTACTTGGACTAGTTAGGCGTTTTTAGACACGGGACGACCCTCTTGGCTCACGCTAAAGGGGGCGGGGTCTCACTTACCTACAGTGTCGACTAACACCGTGGTTCTTCACTTTTCCACTCCGCTGATCGTCCCGTAGTACGTTTTTAGAAAGTTAGGAGGACCTAGGTAAGTTACCAACGTTTTTATTGCTTGATCGTCATACTATAAGGGTTTAGTTCACCTTGGTTTGTATTGCTAGCTTTGGAACGTTGTCGCTTACCTCGAGTCCCAAACCGGTGTTTCATTCATCGCTTTTAAAGTGAAGCGGTATTTCTTTTGTTTTGGGTGCAACCGATTATGTGTTTGCTTGTGTGTTTGTTTGTTTTTGTGCTTTGTGTCCGGTTGCATCCACAGTTTTGTCGCAAGACCCAACTTGCCTTGCGGAGTGCACTTTTCCTCTAAGTGCACTCGCGTGAGTTGAAGGGGCGTAGGGTGCGCTAATACCCATTCGGCTAGTGTAGTAGTTAGTATGTGCTTACTCGAGGGCGAGTAAGGGTTAAGTGTGGGGGAGTTGATAAGTGCAGTTTGTAGTGCCTATTTGTTGTGTTTTGGTCCCTTTTTCCTTGTGGAATCGCTCCTTTGGAGCGATTCATGGGCTTCTTATGCTTCCTTTAGTTCGTTTCAGGTTCCCGAGACCGATTTGGAAGAGTTGGAGTGATTCCGACTCAATACATACACATTTTGGAGCCAACGAGATAAAGGAACGATGACTCGAGGCCTTGGAATCGACCCCGAGACCTTGGGGCCCAGTCCCGAGCCTCCGAGACCCGATCCCGAGTCCCGAGAATCGACGGGAAGCCCATGAGATACAAGGAGGGACCCTAGAGCTCTTATTGGAGGCATACAAGACCCTTCCCGGTCGGGATAATGGCCTTCCCGATCGGGAAGGGATGCACTTTTAGAAGCACCACTGTGGGTCCTTCCCGGTCGGGATGAGCCCTTCCCGATCGGGATGGCAGAATCCTTCCCGATCGGGATGACCCGTCCCGGTCGGGATGGGCTACAGCTCACCCGCATTTCTTCTTTTCTTCTCCTTCATTCTTGTAACCCATATATATACTCTTCCCTTGTTTTGTTAAGGATATGCACTTGATTAGAGACAAAACCCTAGATTATTTTAGCATAGATTAGCATAGATTAGTGTAGATTAGTCTTTAGATTATCGTTAATTCTAGATTAATGCTTGTAATTTGGGAATTCTTCAAGATCTCCATTCAAGCTTGACAAACTTGGATGTTTGTTTTGGGTTCTTCCATTTATGCAAGTTTCTTTCTTCCTTTCTTCTCTAGTATGGTATAATCTTCTTTTCTCTTCTTTTAATCTTTGTTTTGTCATTAAAGTTTGCATCTTTGTTCTTGTTATGGTTCATAGTTCATAGTACTTGTTAGTTTCTTCATGTTTGTTTTGATTGTTTGTGATGATTCCTCATCTTAGTGTTAGTTTTAGCATAGATATGTTAGAGTAGTGTTCTTGCTAGGGTTAGTAAGGTGATTAGGGTGTTAATTGGATGATTAAGGGATCGTTGGAGTTGTTGGTGGAAGATTTGGGTTTCTCCTTGGTTGTTGCACATCACATGTTTGTTGAAATGCTTGATTGACTAAGTATGTACGAATGCTTGTTTTTCTTGCCTTTCTCTTGTGGGTATTGGTTTGTTTTTGGGTTCGGTTCCCTCATTAAGTTGCGAGAGCCCGGTGAGGACGATCCCTATGTCGGTCTAAGTTGCGAGAGCCCGGATTCGACCTAGGCCTATAGCGTGCTAGCACCCCGTTTGTGTTGTGTATCGCCGAGTTGGGTTTTAGGTGGAACCTCTAGGTGAGTCTAAGTTGCGAGAGCCCGGGCATTACCTAGATTACCCTAATTTCTCCTTCACCTCTAGTTCTCCCTCGACCATTCCGTTACCCCTTTGACCCCGACCTAATCCTAGCTCGTTTCCATTGTTTGTTTCCTTGTCTTAGACCTAGTTTAGTCCTTAGCCTTCCCCTTAGAATAGCTTGTCTCGAACATAGTCCTTGACCGTAGCATACCTTAGTCCGACCTCCCGTCCCTGTGGATTCGACCCAACTTATCCTAGCTACCCACTAGGTATAGCCGGTTTTGTTTGACGGTTGGGATCCACGACAAATCCCTCCCATCAATCATCATCGGGTAATTTTTGGAAACTGCTATAGACACCTAGCAGCCAAATGTGGGTGTCTACACTACGGTACCTATCGTTGGCTTGTTGATGCCATCAAAGCTCGGGACACCCCATTTTCCTTTGATGCCCTACATGAAAAACTCCTTCAATTTTACCTTAGCCTCAAATCAAACCCTTCCTCCTCCACCCTACCCTCCTCGGTTCATCTCACCTACCGAAAATCCTCCCGCACTCAAAACCGCCCCACCCCAACCACAACCCACAGCTTCCGCCCCACCTCCCCGTATCCACACTCGCTCCACTTCGGATATTCGCAAATCCAACCTCAAATACCTACACTCCACCACCGTGACCAATCCTACTACCCTCCCCCTTACAACCAAATCTGCACTTGCACAACCACACTGGTGCGACGCCATGATTGCCGAGCACAAAGCCCTCCTGACCAACAAAACTTGGTCCCTTGTCCCTTCTCACCCCTCCTACAATATAATAGGTTGTAAATGGGTTTATCGAGTTAAGTATAATCCCGACAACACTATACACAAATATAAGGCCTGTCTTGTAGCCAAAGGATTTCACCAACGCCCAGGCGTTGATTATTCCCAAACCTTTAGCCCCGTCGTCAAACCCGCCACGGTTCGCCTCATTTTGACGCTTGCTCTTGTCCGCGGTTAGTCCCTCAAGCATCTAGACATCAACAATGCTTTTCTACAAGATACTCTTTTTGAGACAGTTTATATGTCTCAAATCCCTGGCTTTGTTATTTCCTCTTTTCCCACTCATGTCTGCAAATTATCTAAAGCTATTTATGGTCTCAAACAAGCTTCTCGAGCTTGGTATACTGAGCTTAAAAATTATTTATCAACGTATGGGTTCGGTCACTCCTTATCTGATCCCTCACTTTTTATATATAAATCACATAATACTATAATTTATCTCTTGGTGTATGTGGACGACATAATTATAGCTGCAGCTCCATCTCATCCTCTCAATAAATTTCTCTCCTCTTTCTCTAACTGTTTCTCGTTAAAAGATCTAGGGTTTCCATCGTATTTCCTAGGAGTTGAGCTTACCCCTACTAAAACAGGCCTTAAACTCACTTAAACTAAATATAGATCCGACCTTCTAACCAAATATGGCATGTTTCATGCCAAATCCGCCGCCACCCCCTTGTCGCCTACCCGCCTCTTCTCCCTGTCTCAGGACGGGAAATTCCTAACTCCACCGACTATCGTGCTATACTCGGTTCCCTACAATATCTCTCCCTAACCCGTCCCAATATAGCTTTTGGTGTCAACAAATTAGCCCAATTTATGTAGGTACCGTAGGATTGTCATTGGACTGCGCTTAAATTACTACTTCGTTATCTATCAGGTACTCTTGATGTTGGTATTCACTTAACCCGTCAATCTCCTCTAACTCTCCATGCTTTTAGCGATGCTGATCATGCAGGTGATAAGGCGGATTATGTTTCCACATCAGACTATATTGTCTATTTGGGCAAGAATCCGATCTCTTGGGTATCTCGGAAACAGCGCGCTTTATCTCGTTCTTCCACTGAAGCTGAATTTCGGGCCGTGGCGGACACCACGGTCGAAGTAATGTGGCTTCGCTCTCTCTTGGCCGAGCTTCACGCGCCCCTTTCCATCCCGCCCGTTGTATATTGTGATAATCTTAGTGCTTGTAATTACGTGGCTAATCCAGTGTTCCATTCTAGGATGAAACATGTTGCAATTTATTTTCATTTTGTTCGGGAACAGGTCACCTCGGGCCACCTTCGTATTCATTATATCACGGCAGATGACCAGTTGGCTGATGCGCTGACTAAACCTCTTCCCTAGTCGCGGTTGTATCTGATTTTATCCAAGATTGGTCTATCCGTAGGATCGTTCATCTTGCGGGAGTGTGTTAAAGATATTTTAAATATCTTGTTCACACTTGTTTAGTTAATTGTAATCTTTATGTATTATTTCTTATTCCGTAATCTTTCCTAGTCTTAGTAGTTTCCTCAACTGTTTATACTATTAGGATTCTGTTTTTGTATTTAGGTAAGATTAGATCTCTAGATTACTTGCTTGTCTCCCAAGCATCTACCTTGTATAAATACACATGTTTATTCAAGGAAAAATTACAAAATACCACCATGTATAAACCGTATTTTACATATTACCACCACGTATTTTCATTTTTACAAATTACCACCATGTATTCAACGTATATATCCAAACCGTCACCTATTTGTATTCCGACCCTTATTTATTCAATTTTACGACTGTTAAATGAAATTTTAGAAAAATTACGGGATCGGAACCACCCTCCATTAATCGAAACGTTTTAAACATATTAGTCCCCTACTTACACATATTACTCACCTAATCTAACCAACAAAACAATACCACATCTCACACTCTCACATCATAAATTCATAATCTTGAAGAATGAAAGAATCAAGCTTTGTCCTCCTGTTCCTCCTCGATCCTCAGGTACCCATCTTCAATTTTTAAGCATTAATTAGTTTGTTTAATTTTTTTAAAATTTGGGGGTTTTGTGCAAGAGTTTATGGGTTTCTTTGTTTTTTGTTTGGAAAGATTTTTGCGTTTCTTGGTTCAATTCGATTAGGGTTTCTCGCACAATCGAAGGAAACACTAATCAAACGCAACACAAACCCATAAAAACTAATTTAATTGAAACCTACCGAACACCCTTGCACAAAACCTAATTTTTAACAAAATTAAACAACTTAATTAATGCTTGAAAAATGAAATTAAATGGGTACTTGAGAAGCAATTGGAGGACAAAGTTTGATTCATTAATGAATTCATAATGTGAGACGGTGAGATGTAGAATAGTTTTGTTGGTTAGATTAAGCGATTAATATGTGTGATTAGGGACCCTAATATCCGTGATTAGGGGTAGGAGTAAGCAAAAAAAAAACGAATCGATTTTAAAAATCGAAACCCAGTTTAAAAAACCCGAAAATCCGGGTTTAGAAGTTGAAAACCGGTTCGGGTACTCGAACTGGTTTTTTTTAGTGAAAACCGGTTTATACTTTTAAAGAGAAAAAATTCCCACTTTTTTGATATTTTATGGAAGATTAGTGAAACCGGGTCAAAAATCGGTTTGAAAAACCAGGTCATAAAAACCGGTTCGGTTTCGGTTTACAATTTTTATTTTTATTTTTAAAAAAGTACCCGGTTTAAACCGGGTCGATTTGGGTTCGGAAAAATGCGGTTTTTAAAAACCGGGTACCCGGTTTTGCTCACCCTTAGGGGAGTGTGATATGTGCAAAACGTTTTGATTAATGTAGGGGAGGTTCCGATCCCGTAGTATGTCTAAAATTTCATTTAATCGAATCGGGAAATAGGATAAGAAATACGGTGACGATTTGGATATATACGTTGAATACATGGTGGTAATTTGTAAAATTGAAAATACATGGTGGTAATATGTAAAATACGGGTTATACATGGTGGTATTTTGTAATTTTTCCTTTCTTCAATGAAATTAATCAAGTTTTCACAAATAATTTACAGCTAATACAATCAGCTAACCGCATTCTGCTATTGTTAACCGCTATTATGAATCTGCTATTGCTATTTGCCAAACAGGTGTTGTGTGTCAAATTTGGACCATTTTTCCTCCCATTTAGACCTGTTTTTCCTCCGTTTTGCGAGACTAGAGCGCGATTATTGCCGTATTTTGAGTAATTCTCGCATTAGTATCTCTCTTTTGCATTTTACGTGTTTTTGGTAGTTTTTTTGTCTATTTTGATAGGATTTTCAACCAAAAATGTGTCTGAGCTTCTATGAGCATGAGAGAGAGGGAAACCGTCCGAAGAGCAAAGCACACGACTAAAAGTTCAAAGTAATCCAATCGATCGACAAAAAAGAGATCGGAAATAAGGCGGAGGATCACCGGGTGAAGTTTCACCCGATGAGTCACCACCGGGCGAAGTTTCGCCCGACGACATTTTCCACCGCCGAAGATTTTCTTGGACACTCACCACCGGGCGAAATTTCGCCCACCGGGTAAAATTTCGCCCGATGGAGAAAGAGCGCCAAAATTGCAAACTGGAAAAAAGTTTCACCGGGTGAAGTGACCGGGTGAAATTTCACCCGGTGGTGTTAGCTCGTCAACCGCAGGGTGAAGTTTCACCCTATGAAGATGCATAGGGTGAAGGTCTAGTTAAAGGAAGAAGAATTGGATTATGGGCCTTAAGATTGTGTGACCCATTAAGGATTAGTATATATAGAAAATCTAGGGTATCATTTCAATTTGAGCCTTAAGTGTGCCTTTAGTGTGACTCTTTAGATTAGAGTAGTGTAGTGAATCTCCATAGTAGTAGTAGTAGTAGTAGTAGTAGGAGTAGTAGTAGTAGTTGTAGTAGTAGTTCACATAGAAAAACTCCATAGATTTAGTTAGTTTTCTTAGTTTAGATTAAATCTACTCTATAATTTGTAATCAAGCTTCCATCTTTAGTTTAAGATTTGGGTTTTATTTTGAAGATTGAAGAGTTTTGCAAGAATTGGTGACAAAGTTCTTGTATTTTCTCCTCCAAGATTCAAGCTTTATTTTAATCTTCATCTTCCTCCTTTAGTTTTCTCCATTGTTGGTAGTTTCTTTCCTCTCCCTTTCTCCATTAGTTAGTTTTGTTTTTAGTTTCTTGTCAATCCATTGTTTGTCTTGTCATTTTTATGTTAGTGTTGTTTTCCATTGTTTGTTTGTTTTTCTCTCTCCTTTGTTTGTTTCTCCATAGTTTGTGTGTTTGTTTATTTTCCTCTTTATTGTTGTTTGTTAGTGTAGTTTCCTTTATTGTCTTAGATTAATTGTCTCTCCTCTAGTTTAAGAATGTTTAGTCTTTCTCCTAGTCTCTTTAGTGTTAGTTTTTATTATGTTTTGTATGGGTAGTGAGTAGATTTTAGTTAGGGGGCTAGGGGAGGAGGAGTTCTAGATAAAGGTTTTATTTTGAGATTATTGCATTTGAGGGTGATTTGTCTTGATTGGGATTGTTGTGTCTTGATTGACTTAGCTTGATCACCTAGGTTGGCTTGACTCACCCGAACCAATATGGGAAAACACGGGGTTTGGGTAATTTCGTCTTGAAACTTTAGTTTATTTGTCGAAAAACCGGGTTTAGGCTTGGTTGGTAGGGAAACCAAAGGTGGCACCTCCCTTATACATCTTGTGATAATTCTTGCGATTGCACCCTTATCTTAATTTCCGACTCCCCGACTCTCTTTAACGCCTTTCCCATTAATTGTTTCTCACTTTAGTTCCTTATCTCGTTTAGTTAGTTTAGTTCATCTCGTCCAAAACCCCCCTTCTCGACCCTAACCACTCTCAGACTTAGACTTGACCGACTACCCTCGACCGTCCCTGTGGATCGATCCCGACTTGCCGCTACTACGTAGTAGTTTTTCGGAGTATATAAATATTGTTTGACCGTGTTAGATAAGCGACAATCTGACGCACGATCAAAATGGCGCCGTTGCTGGGGACGATGATCAGTTAGTCGAGTTTTAGTTTATTGTGTTTGGTTAACTGTTTTTCCTTCCTCCTACCCTAGTGCCATTAGGTGCTAGGAGGCTCAACGTTTGTTAAGTTTTTGCCAGGAATACTTTTTGATTTAGGTTACTTGATCTCCATTTGGAGAACAAGTCGCTTGAAAATATTGTGGACCGAAGCATCAACTTGATATTGTAATCTTCCACCAATTTCTTCATTCCTCGACACCCCGTCTTTGCACAACCAACATCCAAGGATTCAAGTATAGCTACACTTGGGTCCCATTCTCAACCATCCAGTGAAGTAATTTCTTCTCCCGTCTTCATCGGGGCCATCCCAGAGAGTTTTGAGCTTAAACCGTCCATCATCAATCTAATCCAACATTATACTTTTCGAGGATTACCGGATGAAGATGTGATAGAACATGTTTGTCTTTTCATGGAAAGTCTTATTGGTATCAAGCTTGAAGGTGTTACCGAGTGCCAACTACGCCAGATTCTTTTTCCTCGCACCTTGCGTGATAAGAGCAAGGAGGTGGCTTAAAAGTTTCCCTAACAATACCTTTCGCACTTGGGAGCACTTATGCAACACTTTCCTTGAGAAATATTTCCCACCATCCAAGACCAACAAATTTAGAAGGGAAATTCAAACATTTCAACAACAAGAAAGTGAGAACATAAGTGAAGCTTGGGATCGATTTCAAACATTACAGAGAAAGTGCCCACACCATGGTATTCTTCATTGGCTTTTGCTCCATACATTTTTTTACTCTTTACCCGCCGATGCAAGGGACATTCTTAACGCGGCCGCAAAGGGAGACTTTTTCATACTCAACGAGGATGAATCCCATAAGCTTCTCGAGAAGATAGCCAAAAGTGGCGTGTGTGCTAAGGAAATACAAGGTGGTGACTCAAGTTGTGGACATGACATAGGTCCACCCCGACGCGGCAACGCGCGGGTTTGGGTAGGCGAATGAATCTCCATATGAGAATGGATCGAATTGAAATTTAGGTCTACGTGGAGTCGTCACCGAATTTTGTGGTTATTCGGAACAATTCGAGCCCACTCTATGTCGTAGTGGTCCGTATACAAAATACGGCCCATTTCCGATGTCAGAGTTTATTGGGCTCGTCCCTTTGCATTGTGATACCGATACCGACATTATCGGATATCGTGTATAGAATGACTCTCGTGCGCCAACGGTTTCGGGCATCCGGAAACCGAGGTTCTGAGTAAGGGGTGAGGGTACGTGTTGGGAAGCCCACAAAGGACACCCAACCCCGCCCGCACTTAGCGGCCTCTACTAAGAACTCGAATGACTTTCTAATACGGGTGTTAGTAGAACGGGAAAAATGCTTATGCAAACATTGTTTTTCCTAGGCATGTGAATGAAATTGAAAAATGGGTTTCTATGTCAATTTAATGCAATTAATTCTACGTCAAAGTGGAATTTTAGCATGTGGGTTCATTTAGTACAATAAACGAACAATAATTAAATTGACAAAAAAAATAGCAAACGCGTTAGTAACGATGTAATAATATAACGAATAATAACGGTTTGTGCAAATGATGAATTGAATTGAATGATAAACAAGATGATGCATGGTTTGAAAAGATAGTAGATACACATGATTGATTAAGCACGTGTTGACCTAAGTCGTAAAAATACTATCGAATTTAGAAAATAGAAGAATGTACGACTCTCGTTTTAGTCGTGATGAGGCTACTCGATCGAGTAGTTGATGGACTCGATCGAGTAAACCCGTAAAAGACGATTCTGTTTTGCGTGCTGGACCGTACTCGGCCGAGTTATTGACCAACTCGGTCGAGTACATGGCCACTCGATCGAGTCACTGTGAGACTCGACCAAGTGGGGGTCGAAATAAGCATTCTGACTCGATTTTGTGATGTCACTCGATCGAGTGACTAAGGCACTCGGTCGAGTGGCACCTGTACGAACCTGGTTCGTTTGCAATTTAATTATTGATTTTGAAATTGCTTTTGATTTTTGAGAGTTCGACGATTTTACCGAATCGGACATAAATATTGCACAATTTATGTTTGAGTTGGTTTTTTATAAATCGCAAATTTTGTTGAACCGAATATAAATATTGTTGAATTTATACCCGATTCTAAATTTGGAGTACTCGTTGCATCCCATATTCGATTATTTGAATCGATATAGGATATTAGAGTGAAATAGAAAAAATAAATTAATTTTAGTCGTCTTAAATTAATTATCGTGATATGAACAAACCAAGTTAATTAGTTCATGTGACTTGATTGTTAGATTCGATATCCAATTATGGAATAGGTACCGAATCTAAAATCGACGCTTTACTTGAATAAAAAAAAAAGACTTGATTCCCTCGACTTCTCCGACATCGAAATAAATCCCTAGGGATTGTGATGTCGGATCCGTGTCAACGGGTTTAGACCCTTATTAAAATTGATTTTAAAAATTGATGAATGCAAGATTAATGATGATGATGATGACGAGAAATAATAACGAATTGTTGTTTAAGTTAATTTATCTCAATAATCAAATAGTCGGGTTATCGGGATAAGCGACCGACGACGCGTGTGCAGTACACTTGTATATGCGGTTTTCCTTGTCCCGGTATCCTTCTTATTCGACACAAATCGATAAATATTTTAATGCTTTGATATTAGTAGTATTATCGATATTATGGTGCAATGAATAAAAAAATGAAAAAAAAGAGGATGAGAGGGAGATGAAGACGACGTGAAGAAGAGAAGGAGAAAAGAGAGGGTTTTGACACCCTCAACCTACATGTCCTTGTCTCGGCGCGGACTCGTAACCGTGGCTTTAACACAAGAGTCTTCGAGGTTTATGGAGGTTGAGTTGTGGTGGCTCGGGATTGATTCCTAAAACTAAGTTTAGGTTTTTTTTGCTAGTGTAGAATTGCTAGGGTTTGATTAGGGTTTGTAATAGATGTTGTATGTGTGTGTAGGATTGCTCTAGGGTGTATTAGGGTTGCAAAAAGATTGGTTGCATGTGTGTTGCATGGGGGGTATATATAGGAAAGGCTAGGGCACCCGGATTAGGGTTACTCGGCCGAGTAGGAGGCCAACTCGGTCGAGTGGCCCGTGAAGCCTGCAGTCGGGCTCAAAACAAGCCCACTCGATCGAGTGGGTGGGTCACTCGATCGAGTGGCCCAGTCGGGTTGCACGGGTCCATTGTTTTGGACCTTGACTTTGGGTGTTTGATGAGTTTTGTGTTTGACTTGGACTTTTGATGGTTGTATGGCTGTTTTTGTGTGTCTCGGAAACGACTTTGACCGGGGTTGACCCAATCGCAAAAAGTCGGTTTTATTTCCGGTGTCGGTTTCGGCCCAAATTAGTCTTGTTTGACTCGGAATGATCCACTGGGCCTGGATTTGAGGTCCGTTTGGTGAGATTTGTACTCCATAAGTGTGTTAGCCAACGATTAATGGATTTGAGCCCGTATCCGAGCGCATAGAAACATGTTAGCGTCCGATCATCATCGGGTGTTTTTTGGAAACTGCCATAGGCACCTGGCGGTCAAAATGCGGGTGTCTACAGAGCCCCCTCTCTGAATGAGGCTTGGACAAGGCGAAAGTCAGAGTAGCTACCAAGCCCGTTAAGACCTGGTAGACTTCCGGTCGGGTCGTTTATAGTCCGTTAGACTCGCGTGAAGGGCTCGCCAGCCGCAAGACAGAAATCATACCTGAGCTTGATGATTTTACTCCGTGGGGAATTTGGGCTTGTCGCGTAAGCCCTGGGTGTGCCTGTGTGTTGGCCCATCCCGTGCTATCCCGGAAAATGTTGCTGGGTAGATTTCATGATTTGCATGTCTTCGCTTGAGTCGTACCTGTATAAGTCACATAAAAATGTATGCAACACGTAGATAGTAAAACGACTCGTGCTGGGGAAAATGATTTTTGAAGTTTTTGAAATCCTGAAAGTAATCACGAGCTAGGTTTTCAAAATGGAAAGGTATATAAAAGAAATTCGCAGTTTAAATAGACTGAAATCTGACCTAGTCGAAAAAGATCTTTTTTTTCAAATGGCTAAATTTTGCAAATTTCAAAGTGGAATCTGAAGAGAGGGACCTACCGACAGACTCGACTCTGGATACGACAGGACGAGTTGACTGACACGGACTGGACTCTCCAAGGATTGGACCGTGATTCGGTAGGGTATTGGGCCGCCTAACAAACTCTTAAGTCACGCTATCCCGTAGCCTAGGCGAGTGGCAACACGGTCGCACATCGAAATTGGATAGATATGTTATGGGGGGATTGTAGTAGCCTGTAATGAGACTGTTTTAGTCTGGTGTCCTTCTGGATTTCCTATTTTATGATACATTTCCAAAGTGGGTATTGCCTCGAGTCTGACAGATTCTTGTCTTCGACTGAGCCGAGTACTAGGACACACTACAGAAAGGAGGCTAGATTTTTTGTTGGATTCATCTGGATTTTGTGAGTGGATGGAGGTCTTCTGTCTAAGAGAAGACCCCGGGACAACAAAGCTAGCTGTTGAGAACACGATGGTGTCGTGACCGGAATAATGACGCTTTTTGAATGTGTGTCAATGTGGGTGGGTGGTTGTGCCTCTGTTGAAAGGCTGCCTACGTATTCACGTGTGGTGAAATCAAACCAAGCCGTAGTTCAGTGGATTGAAAGATATATTATGGTGCCTAAGCTAATAGGACTTTGTGTGTAACTAGCCATAGCGATGCTGTAGGCTAGGTGCATTCCCAATGATGTCTTGATCAAAGGGCTAGAATGGTTAGGATATTAATCCTGTGACTGTGAGCGTTCTGCGGGGTAGCCCCCAGAGGTGGTGTGAACTATTTGAGCATGTTCTATGCCGACTGCAAGTTGAGTTCCCGTGTTCGGGGTTGGTAACTGGTTTGGATGGGATTTTAACGAGTTTTGTTCTCGGGATTTTAACGAGTTTTGTTCTCGGGATTTTAAGGAGTTTTGTTCTTGGGATTTTAACGAGTTTTGTTCTCAGGATTTTAACGAGTTTTGTTCTCGGGATTTGATGTATTTGGGAATGTGGTGCTAGGAAGTAAATGGCCTTGATGACTCGAAATCTGGAGCTCGGTTCTGTGGAGCTGCGGCTTCGAGAGCCGGTTTGATAATGCGGGATCTGGGTTTGATGACTCGAAATCTGGAGCTCGGTTCTGTGGAGCTGAGGCTTCGAGAGCCGGTTTGATAATGCGGGATCTGGTTTCGATGTCTGGCCCTAATTGTTAGGGGTATCCTATGGAGCTTGAATTTTCAAAATTCCGGGCTGTCTCTGGCCTGGGTCTCGGGAAGGTCTCGAGGGTTATAATGTGGGAAGGCTGAGTGTGGTGTTAGCTGACCAGCTTGATTGTTACTCCCCTATTGGATGGCATGGATAATTTTGAATTTGACCGTACCACGGTCAAAGGATTTTCACTTGAGTTGACCGTTGACCACGGTCATGGGTATTTGATTTTTTGATTGACCTCTTAACCGCGGTCATGGGTTTTGATAATTTGGACCGTACCCTGGTCATGGGGCTTTCACTGGAATTGACCGTTGACCACGGTCATGGGTATTCTGAATTTTTTGATGATGGCCTGCTTTTTTGTTTTGGCCTTTTGCTTCTTTTTTTTCATGGACTTTCGATTTTTTTTTGTCCAGTTTTCTTTTTTTGATGGCCTTCTTTTTGCTTTGGCCCTTTCTTTTTTTCTTTTTCTTTTTTTTTTTGACTTTTGATTTTTTTGTCCAGTGCTCTTTCGTTTTTTATTTTGCCGGTCAGACTAACACCAAAGGTAGGGATTGGTCAGTCTTATTAGAGGGGTGTTTTATTGTGGGAAATGGGCTTGCCTCCCGTCTTGAACCCAAACTAGGAGATTACCTAGATTTGTCATAGGATTCGATACCGCTCCTGCTACGGATAGTTATGTGGTTTTTCTATACCAGACACGGAGTAGGTAAAAAGAAAACATGGGCTCGGTTTCCTGCAGTCATTATGGATGTGCCTATAATAGTCACGTACGTGTGCTCACAGTGTATGATGGTGTTCATCATGTTCTCGGAAACACGTAAGGAAAGTATATATGAGAAAGAATATTGAAAGCTGATTTTATTGAATTTTGAAAAAGAGGACAGAATACAACTGACTCTGACTCTGACTTTGACTTTGACTTTGGAATAGAACATCCTAGACTCAGACTCAGACTCGGACTTAAATCAACTCCGGACTCTTGGGTGCATGAGAGGTAGATTGGATGCTTCGGTCATTGGGCCCCGTGTAGTTCACGAGGGGCTTGGCAAGTGACAATGTTCCAAAACGGGAGTCTTCCCGGCATCGAGAAAGTCTTGAATGAGGTGTTTCAGCTTCCAGCATTGTTCTGTATCGTATCCACTCCCTCTGTGGAATTTGCAGTAATGCTCGGCGTTCCATGCTTTGGGACGTTTCTCCACAGGTGGGTCGGCTGTTGGGCCTATAGGTAGCACTAGGCCCTTCGGAACCAACCTCTGGAAAGCGACGGTGTAGGACATATCCAAGTGGGTAAATGTCCTTTCCTTTGACTGGTTCTTGATTTTTGGAGAGGTGACTTGAGAGTTACCTCTCTCGGCCTTGCCATCTTGAGGGTCTCAGACAGTTTCGTAAGAGTGTTCACCCTTCAAATGGCTCGGTTGGGTGATTGGATGCCTTGCCCGCTCTAGCTGTGTTAGACGAGATCGGGTTCTTACAAGGTCTTCTTCGATGGTGGTTACCCTGGAACTTAGGTTATCTAGGGCAGTATTGATTTTTGAGAAGATGTTGTTAATGGAGCAAGATAGCATAAGCATACTCCCTTGGATATCCCCTTTCTTGACGGCGTGGGATTTGTTGTGGTTTGGTAGTGTCTCGTTCATAGGGTTCCTGATCGGAAGAAACGAGAGGTGTTAAAACTCGCCTAAGCTCGGCTGTGCACAAGAGAGAGAGTCAAACTAGACACGGCCCGGGGTGACGGGTCGACAAAGACTCTCGGACCGGGATACTTGAATGTTGACCTAGACGAGGTAACGACCGTAAATTAGACTCGAGCGCCGACATGTCCTTGTCTCGGCGCGGACTCGTAACCGTGGCTTTAACACAAGAGTCTTCGAGGTTTATGGAGGTTGAGTTATGGTGCCTCGGGATTGATTCCTAAAACTAAGTTTAGGTTTTTTTTTCTAGTGTAGAATTGCTAGGGTTTGATTAGGGTTTGTAATAGATGTTGTATGTGTGTGTAGGATTGCTCTAGGATGTATTAGGGTTGCAAAAAGATTGGTTGCATGTGTGTTGCATGGGGGGTATATATAGGAAAGGCTAGGGCACCCGGATTAGGATTACTCGACCGAGTAAGAGGCCAACTCGGTCGAGTGGCCCGTGAAGCCTGCAGCCGGGCTCAAAACAAGCCCACTCGATCGAGTGGCCCAGTCGGGTTGCACGGGTCCATTGTTTTGGACCTTGACTTTGGGTGTTTGATGAGTTTTGTGTTTGACTTGGACTTTTGATGGTTGTATGGCTGTTTTTGTGTGTCTCGGAAACAACTTTGACCGGGGTTGACCCAATCGCAAAAAGTCGGTTTTATTTCCGGAGTTTTGGCCCAAATTAGTCTTGTTTGACTCGGAATGATCCACTGGGCCTGGATTTGAGGTCCGTTTGGTGAGATTTGTACTCCGTAAGTGTGTTAGCCAACGATTAATGGATTTGAGCCCGTATCCGAGCGCATAGAAACACGTTAGCGTCCGATCATCATCGGGTGTTTTTTGGAAACTGCCATAGACACCTGGCGGTCAGAATGCGGGTGTCTACACAAGTGAAGGGTCAAAATCGTCAAATGACATGAAGGCCACTCTTGAGGCGAAAATCGCCCAACTAGTTGAGAGATTTGAAGCAATGGTTGCTAAAGACGCTTCTTAACCCGAGATGAGGCCCCCGTCAAGGAGAATTACCCCGCCAAGAAGAATCACCCCACCAAGAAGAGTCACACCACCAAGGCGAACATCTATCTTACCTCCAAAGCTATATCGAGTTGAAATTCCATGTGATCATTGTGGAAAATATGACCATGATTCCAATCTTTGTATGAGGAAGGAGAATATATATCAAGCCAATACCGAAGGAACCTATGAAAAATCTTACACGAACAATCCCAATTGGGGAACCGGATCTTGTTCCATGCTAACTCAAGAATCATATCCTTGTCAAGATCATGCAATTCCAAGAGCCCCCAATCAAAGGGTTTATTCTAATTCATATGGGTTCTACTATCAACCAAGACCTCCTCATGCAAATTCATTCAATCAAGGTTATTCTTATTTTCAAAGACCACCTCGACCTAGCTACGGTCCTCTTTTTGGAACCTATCCTCCACATAATCAAGGTCCTCCAAGGCATTCTCAAGACAACTTTCAACCTTTCTATGACATTCAACAAACGATCAAGTTTCTATTGAAAGAAAACGCATCAAATCGAGCTAGACTTGAAGCTTTAGAGCCACGTGCCGCCTCGCAAGCTCGATTTCCTCTTAAACCGACCAATTCTTCCAATCAAGCATCCGTGAATGCCATTAAGGTATTGAGCAAAAAGGAACCGGTGAAACCCTATGATCCACAAACTCTTACTTACATCTCATCTCTCAATCAATGAATCCAATGAGAATGTGGTCAAGGGTGTAACCGAAAGACCAAAAAGAGATCCATCCAAATACCTTGTAGGAGCCCTTGCCTACGTCATTGAACAGATTCCAATAGAAGATATGAACCTAGTCTCTAGAATTGAAGTACCACCCTTGAATGATAAGCCTCAAAACCCCTCAAATGACCAAGCTATGGAGTATATAACCTTCACCGATGTGATAGAGAATTTAGAAACTAGTCCCTCCATGCCAACTCTGACCGAGTATATAAGGGATATAATCTTGAATTCTACCATAAAGAAGGAAACTCCACTACTACCTAGGGTCACCCCAAAAGTTACCATTCCTACTAAGCTTAGTGACCTCGGTAGCTTCTGCATACCTTGTTCGATCGACAATGTTGAAATACATCGAGCATTTTGTGATCTTGGGGCGGATATTAGCCTTATGCCATTGATCATTGCTCAAACAACCAATATTCCAAGGATGGTACACTTTCCGCTTAACCTTCAGATGGCCGACGGTACTACGAAAGCGCATTGAAGAACGCAATCTTATGGTTAAGGTAGGTCCTTTGTACATACCTACCGACTTCGTGGTTCTTGACATGCCCATTGAAGAACGCAATCCTATCTTACTAGGACGGCCTTTCCTAGCAACCGGCGGAGTGATTATCGATGTGAAAAAAGGGAAATTATCTTTTAATGTTGGTAATAGCACCATTCAATTTGTATTACCCGCCTTCTTGCCAAATATCCCTTTCGGAAAGGAATTGTGGGATCATATGGTGGAAATACCAACCGATGACGAACTTCTAGCACAAGATAATTACCGAACTTCTAATCCATTGAACTTTGCACCGACATTTGACTACCAAGGAACCATCCGAAGAAAATGTCCACTATGATGATAGTGATGATGATGGCGTCTTGGTCAAGCCCCCGAAGAAGAAGTTATTAATGAGTGGGGTATGCGTGCTACCGGAAGTAGCTCGCCTTATGGGTTTGCCAAGGCCAAGAAGAGAACATATGGTTGGTGGCGTTATCTTCAAGAACAAGAAACATGGTACTCCGGGTTGCTTCTCAAGCAACCCCGACTAAGCTCAAACAATTCAATTCGGTTTGGTGGTGTCCATAATAACCACCTTGTAAATATTTTTATATGCTTATCTCCTTTTATTTTCTTCGGACAATAGTTTTCGGATTTTTCTTTTGGAGCTTTCTTTTTACGGTATCTGCAGGGATTGTGAAAATTTCTTTTGGAGTTTTTAGGTTATGCTATGAATGATTATGAGAGCTTTTCTTTGTGTAGCTAATACATGGATCGAGAAGATTGGTTTTGTCGAAGAGTTAAGGTTGGTTTGGACCAAGTCGAAGAGCACTTTCGTAGCAAAAGGCTTATTTGGAGTGAAGGATCTCACCGGCCGAAATTTCGCCTGGTGGAATTGTTGCCCGAAGTCCGTCGGGTGAACCTTCACCCGATGGCAGTTTTGCTGGAATTAATGAATTGACGGAAAACCCGTCGGGTAAAATTTCACCCGGTGGAATCTCATCGGACGAAATTTCGCCCGACGGTAAACTTATTTGCGACTTGGGAATTGACGGAATTCCGGCGGGTAAAATTTTACCCGATGGAATCTCACCGGGCGAAATTTCGCCCGACGATGAATCTGCGCGCAATGATGAGAAATGCTCCGAAGACCGTCGGGTGAAATTTCACCCGATGGTGACCACCGGGTGGAACTTCACCCCGCGTCGCCTATACCCCAACCAAACCCCCTTTCCCTTCATCATTTCACCTTTCTCCTCTCTCTCCTCAAACAAACCTCAAAAACCCGAAAATCCCCAAATCCTACCACCCTAAATCACCTCTAATCCTTCCATTTCTTCACCAAATTCCAATCAAATCTCATATTCTTCATCCCTACCGAATTCCTATCATCTTCTAGGAATTATTTTTGAGAAATCATTCCAATTTTGACAACCCCAAACCCTAACCTCCATCACCAAATCACTCAATTTAATCAAGAATGAGGAGAGTTAAGCAAACTGCAAGAGGTTCTCATCTATGTTCAGTCCTTGCTCGGGTTCAGCATCTTCTTCGCATTCTGAGGAGCCGGCCGAGTCCCATCAAGAGCCAAGCTCAATACCGCGTGAACAACCTGTTCCGCTTGAGGTACGCTACCCGACTATCCGTCGTAATTTCCGTCATTCAGAGTCTGGTGTCTATTTTGCTAAAAAAAGCCCAACTTGAAAAGTTTAAGAAATTTTGGGTCTGTCGTCTCGAGCCAACTCGTTGGGCGGCTCGAGATGTACTTGAGCGTATGGGTATTGAATCGCAGGTCCAAGAAATGTGCCAAAATCTCGGACTGATTAAATTTTACACCTCTACGGAGGAAACTTTTCAAAAACTGACTTGTGAGTTTTTCGGAACTTTTGAGTTGGGTGGTGATGATGATCTCACCGTCACTTTTTAGTTGCGAGAAACTTTGTATTTCTTTTCTTTGAAAGATCTTGGTGCATTGCTTGGTTTACCTTCTTATGTCCTTGGAAGGCCTAGGGCGGGGCAAACTCGAGATGAAAAATTTGCCCGCGATTGATTCTGGTTTAAAATTGTCCGCCAAAGGACTTTTAAGGGAGGGAAGATGCGTTCTTTCTCCATTCGAAACCCCATCCTCCAATATTTGGCGTGTATCATAGCCAATTCCTTTCTGTAAAGCTATGATACGCACCATAATTGTAGTGCTATAGCTGTGCAGCTGTTAGAGGATGCGGTTCTGAATAGAGGCCTGTCGATCGACATGTTCGAGGCCCTAGCTATGCATTTCGCCCAGGTTGCGAAGGGCAACCGCAAGAAAATTTCTTGTGGAGTTGTTGTAACGATGATAGCTAGAGCTTTAGATGTCGATTTTAGCAGCATTACACCGGTCGACGGAGTAGGAATTTATTTAGATGAGGTTTATTGCCCTTTCCTTGTTTGGCCCCAAAAGGGGGATTATAACAGTTTGTTTCTGTACAAGATTACTGAGTTGCGAGCTATAGCGATGCCTAATCCCGAATGGGTTAGGCTAGATATTGAGGAGAATTTTGGCATGCCGAAAAGGTCAGGGGAGTACATTCGGGATCATACCCGTGGTAAGTTTCGCCAAGTTAATTACCTCGAGGGACCTTTAGACTATGGTGATAACGACGTAGAGGTAGTAGATGTGTCAGAGGAGGAACCGGAGGTTGAAACCTCCCGGGATGAGGGTCAGAGAACATTACCTTCATCATCACACAGACCCTCTTCCTCCCACCAGACCGAACCTCAGACCTCGCAACTTTTCACCCCCGACTTCTCAGACTTCACATCACACCGACACTCCACTTTACCCCCGGTTTTCAGGAGGACGTTAACATGAGTCCTCCGAGACACTCTTCGTTCTTCGGATCGGAGAACTTTTATAACCAGTGGGGGGAAGTTTATGACCGTACACGTCAGACTTGGGAGAACTCGACCACTTCACTAAACTTGGCCCAAAGCGCCTACAATGTAGCCTGGAATGCGTGCGATACTGTGCATAACTCGTATATGTACTCTAGGGAAGGTTTTGAGTACGCCCGGAACAACTTCGAGATGGCCAGGGACGCTGCTAGGGTTGCTCAAGCAACGAGGTTGGCTACGGAGGAGAACCAAAGGATGTTGCAACAGCAGCAACACTATTTTGATCGATTTTTCGGTATACCTCCGCCAGGGTCTTACTACCCACCACCTCGTCCCCCAGGTCCTTTGTGAGTGGTTGAGTGTTATCAGTGTTAGTGTGTGGGGGGGTGCAGGATGTCGGTTGTCAGTTGTCGGTAGTCAGTTCTCCTGTTTTCCGTAATCTTTTTCAGTCTCTGCAGCGCCAATTTTTCGCATTGATAATTGTCATTGTTGGTTATTTGTGGTGGTGATATTTTTGTTGGTTTGGTGAGTTGTCAGCCCATCTGTGACCCTACTTGGGTCGCTACACACGTGAGGTTTTATTGCAGGTACCTTCATGAGAGAAGAACCTGATTGTATGCTCCCGGTCTTAGGTGAATTGATCGCACCAAGACCATTTGAAAAATCCAAAATTTTCTTTTCTTTTGATTTTTCCCGATTTGTGCGGAATCGGGGCAAGCTGACATGATTACACCTACGCCCTTTCTCCCCTTATCGATTTTTCTCCTTTTTCCTTTTTCTTTTTCATTTTCCTTTTATTTTCACTTCATTTTCTTTTCTTATTTTTCGATTTTTCTTTTTGGCTAGGGTCTAGGTGACGTGATTACACCTAGGCCCGCCACTTCATTTTCTTTGTTTTTCATTTTCTTTATTTTTACCTCTTTTATTTTATTTTTCTTTCTTTTTCATTTTTACTTCCTTTCTTTTTATTCTCTTCATTTTGAAAAATACAAAAACATTTGAAAAACCATAAAAACTCAAACAAAAATTTCCCATGGTACCCTCGAACTATGTCACATTACACATGGTACCCCTGCTTTTAAGTTTGTTCACATGGTAACCTTGAGTTTTATAGTTTAGTTCCCGATTCGCCCTTACCTAAATTTCTGTCATGACGCCGTTAAATTATGACCAAAATTAACAACTACTTTTCTTCAAAAAGAGAGGCGTTCTAATGGTACCCTTAAGGGGCCGTTTGGTTCGCACAAAGGTATCGGTATGGTATGAGGAATCATACCAGGGTGGTATAGGTTTGGAATTCCATTCCTAATACCTTGTGTTTGGTTCATTTCTGGTATGAGTAATCTTAGAAAAAAATGTTTGTAATCCAAAGAAAAAAATACTTTTAATAAAAAAATCTATTATCATTATTATGATAGAATATTATTTTTTACGCATTTTTACTTGATTGAACAATAATGTTTTTTTTTTAATGTTTGTCACCTTAAGAAAAAAATGTTTTAACCAAAAATTAATACTCCGTTTTATTTTTGAATAATAATTATTTTATGCACATTTTCATCATTGAGAAAATAAGTGTTCAGTTAAATAACAATATAAACGTACAAACAAATTCCAATAAATATGTTTTGGAAACAAAAAATACTTTTGATACCTAGGTATCAATTCTCATACCCAATGGTGGGGGTGGGTATGAGAAATCCATACCTCATGGGTTTGAGGTATGGGTATGAAAACAAAAAAAGAGGCAAACAAACACAAGGTATGGGGTTTGGTCATTCCAAACCCATACCTCATACCCACACAAGTTGAACCAAACGACCCCTAACTTTTCTTAGTTGTTGTCATGGTACTCTTAAGTTTTCATAGTTATTCCCATGGTACCCTTAAGTTTTCATAGTTGTTCCCCTGGTACCCTTAAGTTTTCATTGTAACACCCGCTATTTTTCCTAAGCATTTTATTCTTTCTGTTAGGACTTCGTCTTAACTCTGTCACTTTTGGCCTCATATTTTATCATTTTACTAAGCTTTATTTTAATTTTCGAGTTTAATAATTTCTATTTTTAATTTTAAAGATTTAAAATTCTTTTAAATCCATTTATTTGGTCTCTTCGTAAACTAAGTAATTTTTCCGCGAGGAATTCTATTTCTCTCCAAATTGACATTTTTAAGCTTGGATTTAAGTGATTCCTTTTTCCTAAAAATGTTTGAATATGTTTATGGAATATTTTCTACTAAGATATATTTTAGTTACTAAAAACAAGCCATTTATGATTTTATTACGAAGCTTCGCGAATAATTATTTTCTTACGCGAGGTTTACTCGAATTACTTTGAAATGCCTTTAACTATTTTACGATTATACTTTTTATCAACTTATAAATTATTTGAGACTGTTTTCTCACATTTTGGACCGACTAAGCTCTTGGTCACAAGTTTTATTACATTTTATTTAAACGATTCATTTTATCACATTAAAACGTAATCATAAGATAAATCATTTTCATTCATTGTAGCATTTATGTCAAAGCTTTTCTTACTCCCTCTCTTATCCCATTTGGCCGGCCAACTTATGGTCTAGGTACATTTTTGTATTCCTCATTTTGAAGCCTTAATTCATGCTTACTCCTTTAAGTGTTGTATCACCCATCTCCTCCTTTACTCTCTACATTCATTTTTTCATTCACCAAAAATATTCATCATTCCCTTCTCCTCTCTTTTGGCCGTGTGTCCCTCAGCCATTCTAGGCAAAATTTTGCTCCATTTCAAGTCCCAATCGCATCATTCTTATCGTCATAATAATCCTCTTTCCGACTCCTTCGTTAAGGTATTAATCGACATCATTTCCGATCAATTTTTACCTTGTTTTTTTTAGTTTTCTCATGGTATTTTTCTGCCATGATTTACGTGTTTGGTAGGATTTTTGGACGATCCCGAAGCCGACGAATACATCGTTGATTCAGACTTGGAGTAGAGGTAACGTCGATGTTACTCGGTATTTCAAGATTTTAATTGAGTATTTGCATGTATATATATTTATATTTTATTTTGGCAATATATGTATGTCACGGATTCTGGAAAAATTTTTAAAAGTTGAAATTTTGCATGTTTCGATATTTTATCGCTTTTACGAGATTAACGATTAAATTGTTATATTAATTTGTAAAATCGTAATAATCGGCCTAAACATGTAATATATGTTTATATTCTGGAAAAATGTTGTTTTTGATGATTTTTAGTAATTTAGTATTTTTCGGATATTTTTGATATCGATTATTGAATTATTATCGTTTTCGGACAAAAACGATTGAAAACCGATTTTTAGTTCTAGTACTTAAACATTTTATTTTAATCTGATTTTTGACGTGGTGAAACTTTCTGGTGAAATAAAATTTTCTGAATTTTTTCATAATTTTTCGGAATTGTTAAGTGGATGAATTAATTAATCACTTAAATCATCGTTTATCGTTAAAACCGTGTTTGTTGTTTAAATTCTCGATTTCTGGTCTTTGGTTTAAAATCTGGAAAAATTATGATTCTGATGATTTCATATTAAAATGTATTATTATGATTTTTAGTGCCTTAATAAAATGTTAGGAACGATAGGTTTATTAATAAAATCGTTAATTGCAAAAACGGGTTTAAATGACGGTTTTGTTGAAATTTGTTGAATCTGAGTTTTGGGAAAAATCTGGAAAAAAATTTATATTCTGTAAAATCAGGATTTTAAAGTGTAACAATAATTTTTTTGGATATTAATACTTAAATCGTTTTGTAATTACTATTTTTATTAATCGTTATTGTCGAGATTGGACGATTAACAAGAAAACGCTTTAAAAACCGAGTTTTTAGAATTCTGGAAATTTTCTTTTCTGGACAGAATGTCCATAAATATAATTTAACTATTTTACGTAATTTTTTTACTATTTATTATAGTCTTTAATTAATAAATATTGATTTTCGGACAAATTGTGATTTATCGTTAAATGCTTCGTATTAACTAAAAGAATTATTTTTCCAGCAATTTTGAAAATATTTAAATCTGAAACTTTAGGAGTTAAATCATCCCTTAACATACTCTAAATGTATTTGTTGGTTTGATTAAATAAAAGACGTTCAAATATTTAATTTGATGTTTGCCGTAAAATCCTATTTATAATTTTATCGTCGAAACTAATAATAATTAGGGAATTTTAGTTTTATAACTTTTGAAAACACCCTAATTAGTAATATTAAAATATTTAAGATGATTTTAATCATTTTATAACACTTGTACGATATTTTAATAATTTCATAAAATCAAATGTTCTTACTTTAATAATTAATATTGTTAAGGCCGAAGGTATTAGTTTTATAAATCTATATCGTTTACTAAAATGTGGTACTAGTATGAACTAATATTTTCACTACTTTGATATGATGCTATTTTTAGTAAAGTTTCTAAAAATAGAAGTTTCCTAAAATAGAAAGTTTCCTCTTTTAGAATATAAATGTTTACTTCTTTTATCCTCATATTGTTTATGATGAATACATCTTTTAAATATCGATAATGGTTTGTTTTGGAGTTATGGAATAAGGACAAGTGTGGGTTTAGAGTAATATAGTCTGGGATGTACGTTTTGCCATCAACTGTAAGGCTGGTGTGTCTTTATGGGGCGCATTGGTTGTTGAACTGAGCATGGTTTGTGTTCAGGAGAGTGTATATTTACCTTAAACTTAGATATCGCATCGTATAAGTCGCGTCGGGTTGAACTGGGTATGGTTTGTATCCAGGAGGGGTGTGCATTACTTAAGCCAGGACCTCGCTGCACGCAGTCCTGTTATGGTTGAGTTGCCTAGTTAGAGACCAAAGTCTAATTTGTTTTGACTAAGTTCTCGAAACTAGTTTTTAGTATTATCCTAGTGAAAGTCTAGATTCTACATTAATCCTATCCATAACACCATTTTGATTATTTTATTTATTATCGATACAAATTGGTTTGCAGGTTGGCAAATATTTTTATGTTTCTTCGGCAACCCTTTTGAATAATTTGTTCGATGCTAAACCTTATTTTAATATGATGTTTTAATGTTTTCCATTTTTACTATTTTTCTTATATTAGTAATTACTGTTTTAAAATCCTGTTATACGGCTGGGAGAACGTTGGCGTTGCTCCCCACTGATTGTGGCTGTTATGTTTTAACATGGCAGGTATACGTGTTTATTTTTCCGGTAGGTGTGGGCTAGCGAGCAGTCTTGGATCCTGCTGATTTTTTTTATAATCAAGTTTTAAGGATTGTTTAACCTCTTTATGGATTGTTTTAAATTTTAGCCATTTTTATGTATGGCGCATGTTTGACTTTACCAATTTAATTTACTAAGACATAGTTCTGTGTGTTTTAATCCCGACTCTACAGTGTTTCCGCCACTGTATCGCGCTAGATTTTTTAGGGGATTACATTCATAGTTGTTCTCGTGGTACCCCTAAAAGAAAAACAACGACTCATTGAAGCAAAGCAACGATTAGTTTATTGAACTTGTTGTACACAAGTGCTTATAAATTCAGTCCTCTTTCTATTTTGGTAGAAGAAGATCAAACAATCTACACTTACTTACTCAACCTTTTCACCTCCTTCTTCACTTGTACAAAAAAATGGAAAAACTTCATCACCATAACCTTGAAGCTCGATCATCCGGAAACATTTTTTGCCAAAATAGAAAGGGAAGTGAATTTATAAGCACTTGTGTAACGGCTAGTTCAATAAACTAGTCGTTGCTTTGCTTTAATGAGTCGTTGCTTTCATTTCAGGGTACCATGGGAACAACTATGAAAAACTTAAGGGTACCGTGAGAACAACTATGAAAATTTAAGGGTAGCATGGGAACAACTATAATGAATTTTGGTCATAATTTAACGGCGTCATGACAGAAATTTGGGTAAGGTCAAATCGGGAACTAAACTATAAAACTCAAGGTTACAATGAGAACAACTTAAAAGCAGGGGTACCATGTGTAATGTGACATAGTTCGAGGGTACCATGAGACTTTTCCTAAACTCAAAAAGATTTTTCGTTCTTTTCTCTTTTTCTTCTTTTTCGATTCTTCCCCTATTCGTGCATTGAAGACAATGCACAGTTTTAGTGTGGGGGAGGGATCTACTATCCTTTTCTTCATTTCTTTTTCTTTTTTCCTTTAAAAAACAAAAACCCAAAAAAATTCATCCTTCTTTTCCTTTTTTTGGTTTTCCTTTTATTTTCCTTTTTGTGTCACTTTTATTACTTTGCATTCTCCTTCTTGTAGGTACACCGCCAGTCATTTAGCATATGTATGTAAGGTAGCAAAAAATAAGACCACTTGGTAATATCTTTTACCTTCGTTTTATCCCCTTCTCTTATTTGTATGGGAGTATGGGCTTGTATGCTATTTGAAGGTTCACTTGGTGAACATTTTGGAATTGGTGGTTGTGGATTGTGTTGACTTGATGGAGTTTGGAGTGTTTGGCTATACTTTTGTGTATTTTGTTTTGTTTTGCTCTTTTCGTGTTTTTGTCTTTTTTGTGTTCTTTTTCTTTTGTGTATAGTTTGTCGAGGTAAAGTTTTCGAAAACCCGATTTTGAGTTTAGGCCGAGTGTTTATTACTCCCTTGTTAGTAACCCTTTTTTATTTTTGGACATATTTCTAGTAGAATCACCTTGAACCAATTTTTGCATTGGATGTTTACCATAAGTCCATCTTTTCTACTAGGAGTCTACAACGGGATTTGCATTTGACCACCTTGATCACCCATGGAGTGATAAGGCCTTGGTTACCGTTTCCCGTTCTCCTAGGTGACCTTACTTGAGAAGCCTTTTTTTAGTCCAAATTTCCATCTTTCTGTGGGTTCGGAGGGGGTGCACACCCGACTAACCTATTTTTCTACCATTCACCCATTTCCACAAATAAGTTTGCAAGAATATGCTTTACCTTGATCTCAAATGAACCATCTAGCCAAATATGGGTTATTCAAAAGAAAAGGGAAAAATGAAGAAGAAGGGCATAAAAAAAAATAAAAAATAAAAAAAAAATCAACTTAAATAATGGGGAAAGAAAACCGAAAAGAAAATGAAAATCTCAAAAAAAAAAATCGTTCCCAAACCCAAATAATCCCTTGGTTGATTTATTGCCGTGAAATGCCTACTAGAGGACCGAGTCCCGAGGAAGGAAAATAGCAGTAATTTGGCAATCCTTACCATTTTGCAAACACTTGTCCATATTTTTGGTCTAATTGGCTTTCTCGAGTTTGGGACGACCCTCTAGGCTTAGCTTAGGAGACGGGATAACACTTACCTACAGTGCTTACTAACTTCATGGTTCTCACTTATCCACTTCATTTATCGTCCCGTTCTAGGTATCTCTAGTGGAATTAGAAGGTCCTTGGTAAATTTTCAATGTTTTTTATTGTTTGATTGTCATCCTATTAGGATTTTGTCCATGTCAATTTGGGTGACTAACTTGGTAGTGTTCTCGCTTGTCTTAAGCTTAAATCGGTGCTTTCTCCACCATTACGATGAGGGACTCGGCAATTTATTTTCTCTTTGGTTGCGACTATCTTTTCGTGTGTCTTCCTTGTTTTATGCGTTTGTGTGTGTGTGTGTTAGTCGCAACCCCAATTTTGAGCAAGACTGTAGACACCCACATTTTGCCGCCAGGTGTCTATAGCAGTTTCCAAAAAATACCCGATGATGATCGGACGTAAACATGATTTAATAAGCTCAATTTTGGACTCGGAATCAATAGTATTTGGCGCGAGCTTTTTAGCGGAGTAAAATTCTCACAAAACAGACCTCAAATTTAAGCCCAGTGGGTCGTTTCCAGTCAAATAAGACTAATTTGGGTCAAAACCGAGACCAAGGGCAAAACCGTCTTTTAGAGATCAGGTCAAACCCCGGTCAAAGGCGTTTCCGAGACATATAATCTATCATGCAGCTTTTGGAAATCCAATTTGAAGTCAAATACCACAGAAAATCAGCCATGGGGAAGAATTAAGCAACTAGAACTCTCCCTCAAAGATAAAAATCGATCTCTAAAAAATACTCCTACCCGGCCCAGACCCACTCGATCGAGTGGACCGGCCCACTCGGTCGATTAAGCTCGAAAAACTTGCAAAAACCGGTGTCACACCTGGCACTCGATCGAGTGCTATGCACCACTCGATCGAGTGGCCCCTTTTCCAGCTAAAACCGGATTCCTTCTCTACCCAAAGTCGGAATCCTACTCCATCTAAACCGGGTGCTTTCTTCTCATCCAAGCAAGCTTTTCCTATCCAAAATCCAAGTACCTTTCCTGGCCAAAGCCGGAAACCTCTCCTATAAATACACCCTCTTGCACACATAGAATTACAACTACAACATCAACATACATACGATACACATAATTCATAACCCGAATTTCTAGCAACCTTAGGCAAACTATACAAAAATATCGTCCCGATTTTCCTCTAAAAATCCTATAGGAAGCCCGAGCCAAACCAAGTCAAAATACAACACCATACTCCTCCTATATCCTTGTTACTCCTACGCAAGCGCAGTTACTACGAGTCCGTGATCGAGGTCGAAATTAGCATGTAGGTTGAAGGTGTTACAAATCCCGTTCTCTCTCTCTTTTTCTCTTCCTTCTTCTCGTTTTTTCGTCCGTCGTTATCATCGTCGTTTTTTTATTTCTTCTTTCTCGTTTCTAATATCATTATTAATATTACTACTATCGTATTTAGCAATAAAACATCGCCCCTGGGATTCGATATCGACTCTATAGTCGAATGTCGGATCTAAAGGAATCAATCAATAAACCACGTTAAGCATAATCCCGTTGACGCCAAAATAATGATCACGTGGTCCGAAAAGACTAATTACGACATTATGAAGCAGAGGGAATTATTTCGTCTTAATACAATAAAAAAAATGATTTATAAACGTCTTTTTCAAAATCCAATCTAAATATTCGATATTGATTCTATAATCAAATATCGAATACGACGAGTATCGAAAACTGAATCGAGAGTAAATCATATTATATTTTCACGCGATTTAGCAAAATTATCGATTTTAAAATCAAAAATAAATTCACGGACAGCAATCCGTAAAGGGGGGACTCGATCGAGTGGCACCCCATAATCCGGCAGAAGGTTTTTTTCGAGACCACTCGATCGAGTCCCTCAATGACTCGATCGAGTGGCTCCTGGTATGTCAAAACCGCGAGTCTTTCAACTATTTTCGAGCCCCGATAAAATTATTTTAACGACTTCGGTCGTCACGTACTAAGTCCATCACGTGTTCATCTTTTCAAAACCATGCATCGTACCATGTTTACATCTTCTAACTCATTTACGCTCCGTTATTATCGCAATTTTTGTATATTATCATTTGTGGCATTGTATTTCCGGGTGGTATGCCGCTCGTATATTGTAATCTGTTGTCGCACCTTTTCTTTTATTTCGTTGTTTGTTTTATTGTACTAAAACGAACTTCACATGCTAAAATAACTTTGACGTTAGTTTAGATGCATTAAATGACTTAGTCAAACATAATTCACATGTTTAGTCAAAACGTTGTTTGCATATCATTCAACCGTCAAACTAACGCACGTACACGAACAACGAACGATATCTAAGTAGAGGCCGCTAAGTGCGGACGGGGTTGGGTGTTCCTTGTGAACTTCCCAACACGTACCCTCACCCCTTACTCAGAACCGTGGTTTCCGGATGTCCGAAACCGTTGGCATACGAGAGTCATTCAATACACGATAACCGATAATGTCGGTATCGGTGTCGCAATGCAAAGGGATGAACCCCGTAAACTCTAAAATCGGAATGGGTCGTACTCTGTACACGGCCCACTAAGATATAGAGTGGGTTTGAACAGGCCAACACTCCCACAAAGTTCGGTGGCACTCCATTTAGATTTAAATTACAATTCGAGATCCATCTCACACGAGATTCATTCGCCGCCCCAAACCCGCACGTGGCCGCTTCGGGGTGGACCTATGTCATGTCCACAATTTGGCGATTCCGCTGGGGATACCCAATGTACCACTTGTCATCGGGGTTCCTAGGGTGAGACTCGAAAAGAAATCGTTCGATTAATAATGTACGCACATTAGTTTGATGGTTCATGCATAACCCATTTTTACCGGGCCGGTTACTTGTGACCGACGTCCCACTATACCACGGTGCATTCCTAAATGGGTGCGCTATAAACTTCTATGGCCGAACTCGTATGGGTTTCGTGGCATGTTCTAAGACCAGTTCGGCTTAGGAAGTCCGTCCTGATTTACGAGAAAGCCGTCATTGTTGGTATAAACCCGATTTCGACCGACCGAGACTTAGTATAAAGCATACATGCTGTCGTCATAATGCTTGCATGACTACTTGCTGCTTGGTTTCCATGTCATTTTCAAAAACCATCATTTCAAAAAAAAAAAGCATCTTTTCAAAAATATTCAATTTTCAAAAATCGGAAAGCTGCCGTAATTTAGACTTAAGATTTGGCTCAAAACAAGCCTATTTTCTAGCCGGCACGCTATCCATTTCAATATTCGAATTTTCGATCCTCATTCGATTTTCGAATTTTCAAAATTCCATTCCGATTTTCAAATTTTCAAAATTCAATTTCGATTCCAAATCTTCGAGATGTCATTCTCGATTTTCAAATCTTCGAGATGCCGTTTTCGATTTTCAAATCTTCGGGATCTTATTTTCAAATATTTTTTCAAATTTTTGGAAATTTGTTTCCGATATTCAAATTTTCAAAATTTCAAAAATTCAACTTTTCAAAAATCCGGAATGCTACCGAAAATTAGGACTTATGACTTTACTCAAAATAGCCTATTTCTAGCCGGTATGCTTCCCATTTCAAAATTCAAAAATTTTCAAACCTTCAAAATTGCGGCCCAATGGCATTTTTCCGATTTCAAAAATCGGGCGGCTCACCGATTTTCTCGGAATTCCAACTTCCTTTTCAAAACTTTCCTCTTCTTAGGACTTCCCGTATTTAGCAGTATCGGGTCTAGTCATAAGTCGTCGAAGGTCTTTAGCGTCGAAACTCCGTCGATCTTACATCACGGGTTTCCTCCCTATCCCAGTCCGCCTTATTCTAAAGGCATAACCAACCAACACGAGCCATACACTCGTAAATGGAAGGTTCGTCTAGACACTCGAGTCCTAACTAGAAAGTCCTACGCGATATTTCCCTCTAATAGGACGGTCTCCACAACCTTTCCTAAGGGAATTTTGTCCACCTTTCAATCTGTTAGTCGAGTCATCACAATTCAAGAAACCTTTAACTTAAGGGTCTGCTCTAATCACAGGGTAATTCTTATTCGAGTCAAGTCGAGGGTCTCTAGTGTTGAAACTCTATCGATCTTACATCGCAAGTTTCTTCCCTTACCCCGTCTGCCTTTCCTCGAGGCCGAGTCAACCTTTTACAAGGCATAGCCCTACAATAAAAGGTTTGTGATCCTTATGTCTAAGGGTCACTCGTCCGACACTCGAGTCTTAACAAAGTCTTTGATCCCACTCGGGGGCTACCCTTCAGCAGAGCGGTCAATCACGATTGCTCTAAGGGTCATGTATTACACGTGTCTCACGTACCCCACTTTTGAGTCACTTAGATGTCACACCAGCTGAGTCCTACCAGAGTCTTTAGTCTCACTTGGGGGCTGTCCTCCACCCGAGCAGTCAAACACGGTCGCCCCATTTTCGGACTCACCCTCATGCACCTTAAGTCTCATGGTCGAGTCCAAACCAGGGTCGTTACCTCGTCCAGGTCAACGTTCGAGTATCCCGATCAAGGAATCCTTGTCATCCCGTCACCCCGGACCATGTCTAGTTTGACTCCCTCTCTTGTATTTGCACAAAACCGAGTTTAGGTGAGTCGTGGCACCTGTCGAGGACCTTACCCTACAAAAAAAACAACCAACCGGGCATCTGAAAGTCCGGATTTGATTCGAGTCTAAGTCTGAGTCCGAGTCTAGTATACCCTACATCCTAATGTCCAAATCAGAGTCAGAGTCAGTTGCATTCTGTCATCTTCTAAAATTCAATAAAGTAAGCTTTTTCGATCTCTCAAATATACTTTTCTAATGTGTTTCCGAGAACATGATGAAAACCATCATACACAGTGAGCACATGCACGTGACTATTATAGGCACATCTATAATGGTTGCAGGAAATCGAGACCCGTGTTTTCCTTTACCTGTTCCGTGTCTGACATAGAAAGCCACATAACTACCCTTAACAGGAGCGGTATCGAATCCTATGACAAACCTAGGTAGTCTCCTAGTTTGGGTTCAAGAAGGGAGGCAAGCCCATTTCCCACAATAAACACCCTTCCAATAAGGCTGGTCAATCCCTACCTTAGGTGTTAGTCTGACCAAAAAAAAAAAAATATGTTGGACAAAAAAAACATAAGTCCAAGGAAAAAGCAAAAGGCCAAAACAAAAGAGCTGACCACGACCAAGAAGAACTCTCAACATCCCTCGACTAGAGTACGGTCAACACAAATGAAGATCCCGTGACCGGGGCTAAGAGGTCAACCAAAAGAATTCAAATACCCATGACCGTGGTCAGCGGTCAACTCAAGTGAAAGTACCTTGACCGGGGTACGGTCAATTAAAAAATTATCGATGCCCATATCATGAAATAGGGGAGAGACAATCAAGCTGATCAGCTAACGCCACATCTAGCCTAAGCACATTACAACCCTCAAGACCTTCTCAAGACCTAGGCTAAAAGACAGCCCGAAATTTTGAGGATTCAAGCTCCATAGGATACCCCTAACCATTAGGGCCAGACATGGAAATCAGATCACGCATTATCAAACCTGCCCAATCGAAGTCCGAGTCATTTTTACTCGACTTTCCACTTCCTACCACATTGCAATACCGTACCCTCGAAGCCTTAGCTTCACAAAATCGAGCTCCAGATGTCAAAACATCAAAGCCATTTACTGCCTGGCTCCACACTTCCAAAACATCCAAACCAGTTACTAGCCCAAACACGAGAACTCAACTTGCGGTCGGCATAGAACATGCCCAAATAGGTCACACCACCTCTGGGGGCTACCCCGGAGAACGCTCACAATGACACGATCAACATCCTATCCATTCTAGCCCTTTGATCAAGACATCACTGGAAATGCACCTAGCCTACACCATCGCTATGGCTAGTTACACACAAAGCCCTAATAAACTAGGCACCATAACATATCTTCCAATTCACTGAACTACGGCTTGGTTTGATTTCACTCCACACGAATACGTAGGCAGCCTTTCAACAAGGGCACAACCACCCACATTGACACAAATCCAAAAAACACTGTCATTCCTATCACGACACTGTCATGTTCTCAACAGTTAGCTTTGTCGTTCTGGGGAGCTTCTCTTGAGCAGAAGTTCTTCATCCACTCACAAAATCCAAAAGACTTTCAAAATCTAGCCACCTTTCTACAGTGTGTCCTAGTACTCGGCTCAGTCAAAGACAAGAATCTGTCAGGGACTCGAAGCGACACCCTACTTTGGAAATATTTCACCAAAACAAAAAAGATCCAAAAAAAACCATTTTACAGCATTGTTACTGCTAAATCCTCTCATGCAAGAACAATCTCATTACAGACTACTGCAATTCCCCTATAACACATCCTTCCCATTTCGATGTTTAACTGTGTTGCCACTCGCCTAGGCTATAGAATGCGCAACTTAAGAGTCTTGTTAGGTGGCCCACCCCCCTACCGAGTCACGGTCCAACCCTTAGAGAGTCCAGTTTGTGTCTGTCAACTCGTCCTGTCGCGTCCAGAGTAGAGTCTGTCGGTAGGCCTCTCTCTTCAAATTCTCATTTTAAAATTTGCAAAACTTAGCCATTTGAGAAAATCATTTTCAACAAGGTCAAATTTCAGTCTATCTAAACTGCAAATTTCTTTTCTACCCCTTTCAATTTTAAAAACCTATCTCCTAGCACGTAAGTTGCTTTTAGGACTTTGATTTCAAAATGAAGCAAAAATCATTTTCCCCAGCGCAAGTCAGTTTATAGATGCTAATTACATTTCCTATCTGCTATATGTGCTATTTCTACCTATATAACTAACATTTCAGGTACCAGCTTATACTTCCCAAAGGAACGTCAAGTTTTTTAACTCCCCAGCGTGAGTTCACCTAAGTGGCGCATGCAATTTGGGATGTGTCTGCAAACAGACACACCCAGGGCTTCTTAGGCAAGCTCCTACATAATTCTGAATTGGAATGTGTCTACAAACAGGCACACCCAGGGCTTCTTAGGCAAGCTCCTACCTAATCGGGATGTGTCTGCAAACAGGCACACCCAAGGCTTCTTAGGCAAGCTCCCGCGTAATCGTGATGTGTCTGAAAACGGACACACCCAGGGCTTCTTAGGCAAGCTCCTGCATAGTTCTGAGATGGGATGTATCTGCAAACAGATACACCCAAGGCTTCTTAGGCAAGCTCCCGCGCAGCTCCAAGATGGGATGTATCCGCATACAGATACATCCAGGGCTTCAAGAACAAGTCCCCACGGAGTTAACCCGAATAACAGAACTAAGGTATGATTTCTATCTTATGGCTGGCGAGCGCTTTTTACGCAAGTCTAACAGACTATAAACGACCCGACCGGAAGTCTGCCAGGTCTTAATCCTCGATTGGCCTGGTAGCTACTCTGACTTTCGCCTTGTCCAAGCCTCAGTCAGAGTGGGGGCTCTGTAGACACCCACATTTTGCCGATAGGTGTCTATAACAGTTTCCAAAAAACACCCGATGATGATTGGATGTAAACACGACTTAATACGCTCGATTTTGGACTCAGAATCAATAATATTTGGCGCGAGCTTTTTAGCGGAGTAAAAATCTCACCAAACAGACCTCAAATCCAGGCCCAATGGGTCGTTTCCAGTCAAATAAGACTAATTTGGGTCAAAACCGAGACCAAGGGCAAAACCGTCTTTTAGCGATCGGGTCAGACCCCGGTCAAAGGCATTTCCGAGACATAAAATCTGTCACGCAGCTTTCGGAAATCCAAATTGAAGTCAAATACCACAGAAAATCAGCCATGGGGAAGAATTAAGCAACTAGAACTCTCCCTCAAAGATAAAAATTGATCTCTAAAAGAGACTCCTACCCGGCCCAGACCCACTCGGTCGAGTAAGCTCGAAAAACTTGCAAAAACTGGTGTCAGACCGGGCACTCGATCGAGTGCTATGCACCACTCGATCGAGTGGCCTCTTTTCCAGCTAAAATCGGATTCCTTCTCTACCCAAAGTCGGAATCCTACTCCATCTAAACCGGGTGCTTTCTTCTCATCCAAGCAAGCTTTTCCTATCCAAAAGCCAAGTAACTTTCCTGGCCAAAGCCAGAAACCTCTCCAATAAATACACCCCCTTGCACACATACAATTACAACTACAACATCAACATACATACGATACACATAATTCATAACCCGAATTTCTAGCAACCTTAGGCAAACTATAAAAAAATATCGTCCCGATTTTCCTCTAGAAATCCTATAGGAAGCCCGAGCCAAACCAAGCCAAAATACAACACCATACTCCTCCTATATCCTCGTTACTCCTACACAAGTGCAGTTACTACGAGTCCGTGATCGAGGTCGAAAGTAGCATGTAGGTTGAGGGTGTTACAAATCCCGTTCTCTCTCTTTTTCTCTTCCTTCTTCTCGTTTTTTTGTCCATCGTTATCATCGTCATTTTTTTATTTCTTCTTTCTCGTTTCTTATATCATTATTAATATTACTACTATCGTATTTAGCAATAAAACGTCGTCCCTAGTATTCGATATCGACTCTATAGTCAAATGTCGAATCTAAAGGAATCAATCAATAAACCACATTAAGCATAACCCCGTTGACGCCGAAATAATGATCACGTGGTCCGAAAAGACTAATTACGACATTACGAAGCAGAGGGAATTATTTCGTCTTAATACAATAAAAAAAAAAATTTATAAACGTCCTTTTCAAAATCCACTCTAAATATTCGATATTGATTCTATAATCAAATATCGAATACGACGAATTAAAAACGAATCGAGTGTAAATCATATTATATTTTCACGCGACTTAGCAAAATTATCAATTTTAAAATCAAAAATAAATTCACGGACAACAATCCGTACAGGGGGCACTCGATCGAGTGGCACCCCATAATCCGGGCAGAAGGTTTTTTTCGAGACCACTCGATCGAGTTCCTGACTCGATCGAGTGGCTCCTGGTATGTCAAAACCGCGAGTCTTTCAACTATTTTCGAGCCCCGATAAAATTCTTTTAACGACTTCGGTCGTCACGTACTAAGTCCATCACGTGTTCATCTTTTCAAAACCATGCATCGTACCATGTTTACATCTTCTAACTCATTTTACGCTCCGTTATTATTGCAATTGTTGTATATTATCATTTGTGGCATTGTATTTCCGGGTGGTATGCCGCTCGTATATTGTAATCTGTTGTCGCACCTTTTCTTTTATTTCGTTGTTTGTTTTATTGTACTAAAACGAACTTCACATGCTAAAATAACTTTGACGTTAGTTTAGATGCATTAAATGACTTAGTCAAACATAATTCACATGTTTAGTCAAAACGCTGTTTGCATATCATTCAACCGTCAAACTAACGCACGTACACGAACAACGAACGATATCTAAGTAGAGGTCGCTAAGTGCGGGCGGGGTTGGGTGTTCTTTGTGAACTTCCCAACACGTACCCTCACCCCTTACTCAGAACCGTGGTTTCTGGATGTCCGAAACCGTTGGCATACGAGAGTCATTAAATACACGATAACCGATAATGTCGGTATCGGTGTCGCAATGCAAAGGGACGAACCCCGTAAACTCTGAAATCGGAGTGGGCCGTACCCTGTGCACGGCCCACTAAGATATAGAGTGGGTTCGAACGGGCCCGAACTCCCACAAAGTTCGGTGGCGACTCCATTTAGATTTAAATTACAATTCGAGATCCATCTCACACGAGATTCATTCGCCGCCCCAAACCCGCGCGTGGCCGCTTCGGTGTGGACCTATGTCATGTCCACAAAGACCCAACTTGCCTTGCATGGAGATACTCTACCTCATGGTTATCTCGATGTGAGTTGAAGGAACAGAGCGGACCCGTTAATTGCCTCGTATCGGCTTAGCAGAGTCTAGCTTAGTAGTAGTAGCTAATTTCTTTTTTGGGTCTTTGCTAGAGGACGAGCAACGGTTTAGTGTGGGAGTATTTTTGTGTGTCAAATTTGGACCATTTTTCCTTCCATTTAGACCCTTTTTTCTTTCATTTTGCGAGACTAGGGCACGATTATCGCCGTATTTTGAGTAATTCTCGCATTAGTGTCTCTCTTTTGCATTTTACGTGTTTTTGGTAGTTTTCTGTCTATTTTGATAGGATTTTCAACCAAAAATGTGTCTGAGCTTCTATGAGCATGAGAGAGAGGGAAACCGTCCAAAGAGCAAAGCACACGACTAAAAGTTCAAAGTAATCCAATCGATCAACAAAGAAAGAGATCGGAAAAGAGGCGGAGGATCACCGGGTGAAGTTTCACCTGATGAGTCACCACCGGGCGAAGTTTCGCCCAACGACATTATCCATCCCCGAAGATTTTCTTGGACACTCACCACCGGGCGAAATGGTCGGACGAAATTTCACCCACCGGGTGAAATTTCGCCCGATGGAGAAAGAGTGCCAAAATTGCAAACTGGAAAAAGTTTCACCGGGTGAAGTGACCGGGTGAAGTTTCACCCGATGGTGTTAGCTCGTCAATCGCAGGGTGAAGTTTCACCTTATGAAGATGCATAGGGGGAAGGTCTAGTTAAAGGAAGAAGAATTGAATTATGGGCCTTAAGATTGTGTAACCCATTAAGGATTAGTATATATAGAAAACCTAGGGTTTCATTTCAATTTGAGCCTTAAGTGTGCTTTTAGTGTGCCTCTTTAGATTAGAGTAGTGTAGTGAATCTCCATAGTAATAGTAGTAGTAGTAGTAGTAGTAGTAGTAGTAGTAGTAGTAGTAGTAGTAGTAGTTCACATAGAAAAACTCCATAGATTTAGTAAGTTTTCTTAGTTTAGATTAAATCTACTCTATAATTTGTAATCAAGCTTCCATCTTTAGTTGAAGATTTGGGTTTTATTTTGAAGATTTAAGAGTTTTGCAAGAATTGGTGACAAAGTTCTTGTATTTTCTCCTCCAAGATTCAAGCTTTATTTTAATCTTCATCTTCCTTCTTTAGTTTTCTCCATTGTTGGTAGTTTCTTTCCTCTCCCTTTCTCCATTAATTAGTTTTGTTTTTAGTTTCTTGTCAATCCATTGTTTGTCTTGTCATTTTTATGTTAGTGTTGTTTTTCATTGTTTGTTTGTTTTTCTCTCTCCTTTGTTTGTTTCTCCATAGTTTGTGTGTTTGTTTATTTTCCTCTTTATTGTTGTTTGTTAGTGTAGTTTGCTTTATTGTCTTAGATTAATTTTCTCTCCTCTAGTTTAAGCATGTTTAGTCTTTCTCCTAGTCTCCTTAGTGTTAGTTTTATTATGTTTTGAATGGGTAGTGAGTAGATTTTAGTTAGGGGGCTAGGGGAGGAGGAATTCTAGATAAAGGTTTTATTTTGTGAGATTATTGCATTTAAGGATGATTTGTCTTGATTGAGATTGTTGTGTCTTGATTGACTTAGCTTGATCACCTAGGTTGGCTTGATTCACCCGAACCAATTTGGGGAAACACGGGATTTGGGTAATTCCGTCTTGAAACTTTAGTTTATTCGTCGCGAAAGCAGGTTTAGGCTTGGTTGGTAGGGAAACCGAAAGGTGGCACCTCCCTTATACATCTTGTGATAATTCTTGGGATTGCACCCTTGTCTTAATTTCCGACTCCCCGACTCTCTTTAACGCCTTTCCCATTAATTGTTTCTCGCTTTAGTTCCTTATCTCGTTTAGTTTAGTTCATCTCGTCCAAAACCCCCCTTCTCGACCTCAATCGCTCTCAGACTTAGACTTGACCGACTACCCTCGACCGTCCCTGTGGATCGATCCCGACTTGCCGCTACTACGTAGTAGTTTTTCGAAGTTTATAAATATTATTTGACCGTGTTAGATAGGCGACAATCTGACGCGCGATCAACACGGCCGAAATCTTTTGATTGAGTTCTAAAAAGAGTTTTGAAGACTACTACGGAGTATAACTCTAAGTTGAATTATCCAAAATTAAAAAATTATGATGAGGTGAGAAATTTTATATCATAAATAAGAGAAATCGTTCGTTTTTAGATAATAATTAAAAATCTTTTGAGTCTTATAACAACTCTTAGCTTAAGGTTATAAATTGAGGTAAAGATGATCCTACATCGAGAAGTTGATCAAATTCTAATATGTAAATAAAAGTAATCATTCGTCTTTAGATATAAAAACAGAAATCTTTTGAGTTATAAAAAGAGTTCTTAAGAACATTGAAATTTTCTACAAATTTAAGAAATGAATATTGGTACGAATATGTAATTGAAGATGTCTTTCTAACACAATGCACAGGAAGTTCCACTTTCCCCCATATGTGGGAATTCGAGGCAAACAAACAACTTCGTTTTTTTGCAATTCACGGGAAGTTCTACTTCCCATGATTTTCCAAGGCAACCAAACAAACCTTTATCTTCGACTTACTTTCTCCTATTGCGTAAGTAGTCTCACCAATTTATACAATCATACAACTACGTGTCATTGTCAATGTCATTAAAAATCGGCCCGTACATCACACGGGCTTTCCAACTAGTATCTTTTAACCTATTGCGCTCGTTTTTCAAACATTAATATTTTATAAAGTACAAGTAATGAGACATGATATTTTCAAGTACTATATGGTACTATCTCCATTTCATATAATAATTGATAAAAAGGAAAGCAAATTGGTGGAGCGGGGTTCAATACCAAGACCTCCCGAATGAAAGACGGGCTTTCAACCACTAGACTGAGTCAATTACTATTACTAACTTTGCATAAATTTTCTACAATATGAGGCCCTCTTCTTTTTTGGTAAGAACCAGGTGAACACCCTTTCCAACGGGCCGAATACCTAGAGCCCTTAACAAGGTAGCTCACCAGCTAATGGTGATAGCAAACTGATTTCTCTCTTTTTTCCAGTCGGCAAATAAAAAATCTAGACCCGATAATGATCCAAATTAAACCCTATCTGACCCAACATATATAAGTCGACCTGAAATGACCCGACCCAAAAGATTATGCTGACCTGATATAACGCGGACCCGATAATGATCAAACCCCGCTTAACTCGACCTAAACACTACCCCCCCATTGCGACCTATAAGTAGGGCCTCATGTTTCCAGCCAGAGGAACTTCATGCTTGTATTAGTCTATACTAGATTAAAGCCCGTGCATTGCACGAGTTAGTTGGCTTAATTACATTGATGATGTACTCCGTATAATCTGATTAAAAGACTTTTTAAGACTTAAATGTTTTTTTCATTGATACTCCGTATTTAAGAACGAATGATTTATAATATAGAAATCATCAACATATCATAACTTTTCGATTTGGGATAATTTATTTAAGTTTATAGTCTTCTATCAGCTCTTCAATTTTTTTCTGATGTAAAATAATTTACTTAAGCTTATAGTCTTAAGAACTCTTTTTAAAACTAAAAAAAATATATCATACATTACTCTTGATTATAATATAAAGTATAGAATTTCATCACCCCATCATAATTTTTCGATGTATGATAATTTAAAAGTTTTTCTTGGTAGATATTTAAAATCGAATGATTACTCTTATTTATAATATAAAATTTCATCACCTCATCATAATTTCGATGTAGGACAATTACTTAAGGTTTGTAGTCTTAAGAACTCTTTTTTAGATTCAAAAGACTTTTGGTAGATATCAAATAACGAATGGTCACTCTTATTTATAATATAGAATTTCATCATCATATTATAATTTGTCGATGTGCGATAATTTTACAACTGTTATATATAATAAATTCATCACATGATGTGAAACAAATAATATGAAATTTATACTCAAATGAAAGCATTTTTTACCACGAATCTAATTATTTCATTTATATAATTATTTTACGATAGATTATAAATATATACTATAATATCTAAGAACGAAAGATTATTACGTGGAATTCTATCACCTCATTATAATTTTTCGACATGTGATAATTTTAATTTAACTTTATTTGTAGTCTTATTAAGAACTTTTTTAAGACTAAAAAGTTATTTTGTTGATATCTAAGGACGAATAATTAATCTTATTTATTTATAATATAAAATTTTTACGCCTCATCATAATTTAGAGAAATGATTACTTTTACTTAAAAAATAGAGAAATGATTACTTTTACTTAAAAAATAGTGACCGGAAGGAGTATAATTTTTCGATGTGGGATAATTTACTTAAGTTTATAGTCTTAAGAATTTTTTAAGACTCAAAAGAGAGGGAGTATAATTTTTCGATGTAGAATCATTTTATTTAAATTTATACTCTTAAGAGTTTTTTAATACTCAAAAGATTTTGATTGATATTTAAGAACAAATAATTAGTCTTATTTATAATATAGAAATCTATCGTCTTATTATAATTTGTCGATGTGGGATAATTTAACTAAATTGTGTATTCTTATTTATAATATAGAATTATCACAGTATCTTATTTTAATTGTTTCAATGTGGGATAATTTTAAATTCACAGTCTTATTAAGACCTCTTTTAAACTCAAAATATTGTTGATTTTTTAAAACTCAGAAGAGAGGGAGTATAATTTTTCGATGTGGGATAATTTACTTAAGTTTAAGAGTTTTTTAAGACTCAAAATTTTTTGATTGATATCTAAGAACAAATATAGCTTAATCTTATTTATAATATAGAACTCCATCGTCTTATTATAATTTGTCGATGTGGGATAATTTAACTAAAATTTGTATTCTTATTTATAATATAGAATCCCCCTACCTTATTTAATTGTTTCGATATGGGCTAATTTTAAATTTGTAGTCTTATTAAGACCTTTTTAAACTCAAAATATTATTGGTTGATATTTAAAAACAATGATGACTTTTATTTAGCAGAAATTCATAACCTCATCATAATTTTTCGATGTGAGCGAACTACTTAAGTTGGTTGATGTACATGTGTAAGGAAGATTTATTATGTCTTATTTATAATATAGAATTTCATCACCTTATTATAATTTTTTACTTAAGTGTATAGCCTTAAGTATTATATGATGATATTGGGAATAATTATATTGATAATTATATTAACGGTTTTTCTAACGTGTGCCCACTGGACACACGTTAAGATGTTAATTATAGAAGGAATCTCATTGATGTTATTTAAGTATGGTAATTATTAGTTATTATTTCAATTTCTCTTGATAAGATCAAAGAGATTCCTTCTATAATTAGCATCTTAACGTGTGCCATTGGGAACACGTTAGAAAAATCGTAATATTAATGATTTGCCATGTTAATACAAGAGGTATTCCTAGCTATATATACATAAATGGAATTGACATATTTATGGAAGGAAATATGCATAACGGCTAGTATATACAATATATGGAAGAGGTAGTTGGTAGCAATTGTTCATTTTAGTATTTCGTCCCTTATAAAGTGGCAATCAACCCCAACATGTTTTGTGCGCTCGTGAAATACAGGATTTTGTGCAATGTAGAGGGCTGACTAATTGTCGCAATGTAGTTGGATAGGAGTGGGATGACGTATCCCAAGGAACCCGAGTAAACCTTTTAGCCATTTTAGTTCACAAGTGGTATATTCCATAGCGCGGTATTCTGCTTCGGCGGAGGAGCGAGATACCGTGTTTTGCTTCTTTGTCTTCCAAGATTTAGGAGAAGAGCTTAAGAAGACGATGTTTGCGGAAAGACTTCTTCGACAAGTAGGATAGCTTGCATAATCGGCATCGCAATAGACACAGAGACGGAGGTCGCTATTGGAGCAAAGAAGAATGCTCTGACCTGGTGAATTTTTGAGATACCTGACAATCAATTTGAAGTGCGGCATTCCAATGATCTTGTGTTGGAGCGTGCATGAATTGGGCCAATATATGGACCGAGTAGGTAAGTTCCGGGCGAGTGATTATGAGATAAACAAGGCGGCCCACAAGTCGGCGATATGGTTGTGGGTTTCTTAGTGGCTCGGCAGAGGAGAGGCCCAAACGGTGGTTAGGTTCCATAGGGACAGCAGCTGGCCGAGACTCGAGGAGGCATGTTTCACTGAGAATATCAACTATATATTTACGTTGAGAGACGAATATACCAGTGGGGTTGCGGGCAATTTCGAGACCGAGAAAATATTTGAGCAATCCAAGGTCTTTCATGTGGAAACATGTGCTAAGATAGCGCTTGAATTGGGTAATCATGTCGAAGTTATTTCCGCAAATAACAAGGTCATCGACATAGACAAGGACATGGACTTCGGTTGTTGCATTGATAATTGAGAACAAATAGTGATCATACGGACATTGGGTGAAACTATATTTTGTTAAGGCGGAAGCAAGTTTGGAGTACCAACAACGAGGTGCGTGTCTGTCGAAGACCATAAATTGACTTACGTAGGCGACAGACTTTGCCATCGGTGGTTTAGTTGAATCCGGGAGGTGGCTTAATAAAGTGATGGGAAGGGATTCGTCACGTCCCAACCGTCAATAATATAACCGGCTAATCCTAACTGGGGTAGATAGGGTAAGTCGGGTCGAATCCACGGGGACGGTAAAAGGCGTCTAGACTAGGTCGGCCCAAATACTAGACTAAGTCAACGAGCTAAGCTAAGGAATGATAGAAGGGGAGAAGGCTAGACTAAGACTAAGAAGAACAACTAAGGAAAACGAGCTAGGATTAGGTCGGGGTCAAAGGGGTAATGGAATGGTCAAGGGAGGACTAGAGTGAAAGAGGTAGTAGGGTAATCTAGGTTGGTCCGGGCTCTCGCAACTTAGACTCACCTAGAGGTTTCACCTAAAACCCATCTCGGCGATACTCAACACACTCGGGGTTCTAGCGCGCTATGGTCCTAGGTCGAATCCGGGCTCTCGCGACTTAGACCGGCCTAGGAGTCGTCCTCACCGGGCTCTCGCAACTTAATGAGGGGACCGAACCCACAAACAAACTAATACCCACGAAAGAAAGGCAAGAAAACAAGTATTCGTACATACTTAGTCATTCAAGCAATTCCACAAACATGTGATGTGCATCAAACAAGAGGAAAGCCAAATCTTCCACCAACATCTCTAACCAACCCTTAATCACCCAATTAATACCCTAATCACCTTACTAACCCTAGCAAGAACACTACTCTAGCATAATCAAACTATAACTAAAACTAACAAGAAGATCTAACCTAAGAAACCAAACACACATTATGAAACTAACAAGAACAATAACAAAACAATAACAAAGATTCAAACTTGAACAACATAAACAAGATTAAGAGTAGAAGAGAAGAGGATAATACCAAACTAGTGAAGGAGAAAGAACTAAACTTGCATTAATGAAGAAAACCCAAAACAAACATCCAAGGTTGTCAAGCTTGGAGAAGATCTTGAAGAATTCCCTTAATACAAGTACTAAACTATGATTAACTACTAATTACCGACTAATCTACACTAATCTAATCTAATCTAACCTAAAGTAGTCTAGGGTTTTTGTCTCTAATGAAGTGCATAACATAAGATTACAAGAGGAAGGGTATATATAGGGTTACAAGTGGAAAGGAGAAGAAAGGAGCATTCACGGGCCTGAACTGGGCTCATCCCGGTCGGGATGAGTTGGTCCCGATCGGGATGGGCCACCCTTCCCGGTCGGGAAGGGCTCACAGTAGCCGCTCTTCATGCTCCCTTCATCCCGAACGGGATGAGGCCATCCCGAACGGGATGGGTCTTTGTAGGCCTCCCTTAAGAGCTCTTTGGTCCTTCCTTGCCTCTCATGGGCTTCCCACCGATTCTCGGGACTCGGGATCGGGTCTCGGAGGCTCAGGATTGGGTCCCAAGGTCTCGGGGTCGATTCCAAGGTCTCGAGTCATCGTTCCTTTATCTCGTTGGCTCCAAAATGTGTATGTATTGAGTCGGAATCGCTCCAACTCTTCCAATTCGGCCTCGGGAACCTGAAACGAACTAAAGGAAGCATAAGAAGCCCATGAATCGCTCCAAAGGAGCGATTCCACAAGGAAAAGGGACCAAAACACAACAAATAGGCACTACAAACAACACTTATCATAAAGACTTCCTCATTAAGGTCTCCGTGAAGAAATGCGTTGTGGACATCCATTTGATGGATGGTCTAATTTTTGGCAGCAACAATGGCGAGCAAAGTACGGACAGTAACAAGTTTTATTGTGGGAGCAAAAGTTTCATTATAATCCACTCCTTTGATTTGACGATTACCCATTACGACCAACCGTGCTTTGTATCTTTCGATTGTACCATCTGCATACTTTATTTTATACACCCATTTCGACCCAATTGCCTTTTTGTTGGGAGGAAGGGTCTCGAGAGTCCACGTATTGTTCTTTTCGAGTGCTTCAATTTCGAGTCGCATAGCATTTTGCCATTCGGGAACCTGCATAGCTTCTTTAAAGGAACTAGGCTCGTGATTTTTGGTCACGACCGATAGGAAATTTGGATGTTTAGGAGAAAACTTGGCATAATTAATATAATGAGAAATAGGGAACTTAGTACCTAAAGACGGTGACGAAGCGGTGAGGAAGTTAGTTGAGGGGCGAGTAGATGGTTGAACAAAATCTTTGAGCTTAGAGTTCGGAAATTTCAGACGACCTTTGGAGACGGGGTCGGGTATGTTGGGTTCGATTCGGTCAGCTGTGTTGCTAGTGGAGCCAGTGTGGTCAGTGACCTTTGGAGACGGGGTCGAGTGTGATGGACCAATTATGGGTGAGGAAATGGGCTGGTCCGAGGCCGTGTGAGCTGGTGTTGTGAGGGACAAAGTGGGCTGAGTCGGTTTTGGTGATTGAATAAGGACTACTCGGTCAATAGGTGTCAAAGTGTCACGCAAAAAAGATGTGGGATCTTCATTGGTGTCTTAAATATTAAGGGATTGATATGGAAAATCGTGCTCAATGAAAACAACATCTCGGGACTCGAAATACGACCCGCTATCTAAATCATAGACGCGTCAACCCTTTTTTCCAAAAGGATACCCAATAAAGACACATTTTTGACTCCGAGGTGCAAATTTGTCACGAGTTCTATTTAAGCTTTTCGCGTAGCAAAGACATCCAAAAATTCGAATATTTTCCATGGGAGGAGGTTTATTAAAAATCATTTCATACGGTGTTTTGCCATTAAGGAGAGGTGTCGGGGTGCAATTTATTAAATGAACAACAGTTAAAATGCATTCACTCCAAAAGAAAATAGGTAGGCTTGCTTGAAATAAAAGAGCGCGGGCGACATTTAAAATGTGACGATGTTTTCGTTCAACGCGACCATTTTGTTGAGGGGTGTCGACATTAGATGTTTGAAAAATGACACCATTAGTATTAAAAAATTTTATAAGACATTTAAATTTGCTACCATTGTCGCTACGCAAAATTTTAATCTTTTTAGAGAATTGACGTTTAACCATGACAAAAAATTTTAATAAAGTTTGTTGAACATCGCTTTTATGACGAAGTAAATAGACCCAAGTAGAGCGTGAAAAATCGTCAACAGTTGTTAAAAAATATCGAGACCGACAAGAGCCATTTTCAAAGTATGGCCCCCATAAGTCACAATGTACTAAATCAAAAATAGCGTCGGCTTTATTCGAACTTAAAGAAAATTGTTCATGCGTTTGCTTCGCGCGGAGACAAATATCACAAGTCTTACTGTGAAAACGAGAATTAGAACGCAAGTCTTTAGAAATAAATGGTAAATAAACTGAAATATTTGAGGATGGGTGCCCCAACCTTCGGTGCCATAATTCGACGAAATCGACGGAACCTACCGCACAAGCTCTTGCCTTGTCGTCTCGAACCCCCGTCAAATAGTATAGCCCCTCATGTTGTTCACCCGCTCCAATCACTGTCTTTGAGGAACGGTCCTGAATTAAGCAAAGTTTTTGAGAAAATTGAATATTTGAAGTATGATCTAAAAGAAGGCTAAAGACGGATATTAAATGACAATGTAAATTAGCAGCAGCATATAAAACATTTTTGAGAACCAATCGAGGTGACAAACGTATTTCACCTGATTATGTCGCAATAGTAATGTCACCATTTGGTAAACCAACAAACAACGGTGGAATGGTATGAATATTGAAAAATTGTGATAAACAACCTGACATATGGTGAGAATAAATCCGTGTCAATAATCCAAGAAGATAAAGGAATAAAAATTGTGATAAACCCATGTCAATAATCCAAGAAGATAAAGGAATAGAAGTGACATTACCATGAAGACGATCAGATGAAGCGGCCTTGTGATTTTGCCACAATCTAGTTAGCTCAGCAAGGTCTGATGGGTAAAGAGCATTAAGATCGACATTATCCAAATTAGACAATGATGATGAGGACGGAGTAGTTTGGACACTAACTGGAGCTTGTGCAGAGAGCATATTTGCTCGTGGAGCAATAGTAGATGATTGTTTGTTTTTGTCAAATTGGGCTCGTCCACGCACGTCCGGGACGAACACAGGCACACAGCATTACTAAGGTCTGTATCGTTAGGGTTGATAAAAATACGGTCACGAGGACGATCTCCCCACCATTCGGGAAAATTTCTCGTAACTCGCAAACAAAACTTAAGTGAATGTCCTGACCTTTGACATACAATACAGTAGTATTTGGACGTATTATTAGAGGACTCGGTATATATATATATATATATATATATATATATATATATATATATATATATATATATATATATATATATAGAGAGAGAGAGAGAGAGAGAGAGAGAGAGAGAGGATCAAATAAGTTCACCATATGTAATTAACTCTATATTAAAGTTACAAATGACATACGTTAAAGTTGCATTTTTTTAGAATTGATATGTAACTATAACATTCAGCTCTTTTATCACTTCAAGTGATAAAGTGCAACTTTAACACTCATCTCGTGTAACTTTAAGCACCTTTTGTGTAACTTTAACACTGGAACTTATGAACTTATAAGAGTTGTTGGCCTTATGTGAACCTATCTCTATATATATATATATATATATATATATATATATATATATATATATACATACATACATACATACATACATACATACATACATACATACATACATACATACATACATACATATATATATATATATATATATATGTATATATATACAGAGTGAGGAACCTGTGAGTCCCTTCATTTAAATGAGTCCGTCCCGCAATTATACACCATCAGATCTTCTTGCATTAGACGCACCAGATGATGCCACGTCGCCTATGACTAATCAATAAGAGTACGCATCAGATCTTCTTCACCTATCACGTTGGTTGATTGGTTGTCTCACCATGCCTGCAGGTTGGTTACCCCTTATTACTATTAATTAATTAATTAATTATGTAGATATGGACAAGAAAGCATGTACGTACGTACTCCACCAGGGGCTTTCGCTCATCCTTCTCTTTCAATTTCTTTAACGTACACACTTGAAATCGAATCAAGTTTTCATTATTTATTTATTTATTAGTACTACTAACAAACTTGCTAACGGTTCTAGGACGATCAAGCCTTTCTCCAAACATTATTATTGGCTAACCACTACGTAAATCAACCTTAAAGCAACTAAAGTTTTCTATTAATTACGACCCACTGCACACTGCCTAGCCGATTAGACCTAGTATTAAGATTAGGATCGATTAGACCTAGTATTAAGTCTCCCTTGTGCCTTATTACGGGTTAAGTATTGTCCACTTGATGAATAATGACAAAGTATTTGCTATCCACTTGCCATCTTTTTTTATTACACTGTTACACAGTTACTGTAACATTGTTTCAGTTACACAGTTACTGTAACATTGTTTCTATTATATTATATCGTTACTGTTACATTATTACTGTGACACTTAAGATATCTGTGTTACTGTAACAGTGCTATTACACTGTTACACTGTTACACTGTAACATTGTTTCTGTTACACAGTTACTGTTACATGGTTTGTGTTACATTGTTTCTGTTACACAGTTACTGTTACATTGTTTGTGTTACATTGAATAAGCGCTAATTGAAACAATAGCAGTGGAATTACTAATTTCATACACGTACGTTTAGAAGAACTCAAATCAAATTGAATAAGCGCTAATTGAATAAATGTTGATTGAATAAACGTTGATTATGCAAAATAACAGGAAAACTAACAGAGAATCACCTGCAAAATAACGCTAATCAAACGATGATTTTGATTGAACGTGTTGCGTAAATTGATGAATTTGATTGAACGTGTTGCGTATTTTGATTGAACGTGTTGATGAATTTGATTGAGAAAAGTTGGAGAGAACGTAGAAAAATATAGAAAATTTGAAGAAACAGAGGGGGAGAAGAAGTGAGCGTAGAGAGGGAGTTTCGCGAGGGAGAAGAAGTTTATATAAACTCCGCGTGCTTTTCAGATCGTTGATCTGATCAAATCGAACGGTCCTGATTTATGGGACGGACTCATTTAAGATGTGAGGACTCACAAGATGCAATTTCTATATATATATATATAGATCTAGGATCCTTTGAGGCAGCTCAACTCGCCGCACCCATTGAGGCACAATCTCAACCATTAGATTAAAATCAAATTAAAGGCTAAGATTAAAACAAAAACTCATACATAGAAAAATTTTCCCCAATTTTTTTTTCCGGGGAAAAAAATCGATATTTTTCGGAAATTTTTTTTTTTCCGGAAAAAAAAAAATTTCGGAATATTTTTTTCGAAAAAAAAAAATCCGAAAAAATTTTTCCAAAAAAAAAAATTCCGAAAAAAAAAATTCGAAATTTAAAATAAAATTGGTGTATATAAAAACAATTTCAGTGTACATAATAACTGTTTTAAGGTATATAACAATTCTATTATATCAAATAATTAAGTACATATGCCAATTATTTCAGTGTATATATGTTGATTAATTGGTGTATATAGTAACCATTTGAGTGTATATAACAATAACTATTTTACTGTATATATATATATTTAGTTCTTAAGTGTATATATGTAGTGAGTTTAATAGCGTATATAATGAATTTTTTAGTGTATATAACAAATATTTTGATGTATGTTCCATTGTTGATTAACTGATGTACATATTAATTATTTGGGTGTATATAACAATTATTTTACTGTATATATTGAGTTCTTAAATGTATATATGCAGTGAGTTTAATAGCGTATATAATGAGTTTTTTTAGTGTATATAATAGTTATCTTGATGTATGTTCCATTGTTGATTAATTGGTGTACATAATAACTATTTGAGTGTATATAACATTTTTTTTATTTAAGTGTATATAACATTTTTTTTAATGTATATATTGAGTTCTTAAGTGTGTGTATATAGTGAGTTTAATAACGTATATAATGAATTTTTTTAGTGTATATAACACTTATTTGGATGTATGTCCCATCTTAATCTAATGGTCTAGATTGTGCCTCAATGGGTGTAAGGAGTTACCCTGCCTCACCGGAACCCACCTCTATATATATATATATATATATATATATATATATATATATATATATATATATATATATATATATATATATATATATATACATATATATATATACATACATATAATATATATATATATATGTATATATATATATGTATATATAATTTATTATATTAATATGATGTTTTACCATTCTGAGGTGAAAACCTTTAGAATTTTTTTTATAAAAACATCATCGTAAAATAAATTATAAAAATTAAATAGTTAGATTCGTGGTAAAAAAAATGCTTTCATTAGAGTATAAACTTCATATTATTTGTTTCACATTATGTGATGAATTTATTACATATAACAGTTGTAAGATTATCCCACATCGACAAATTATAATATGATGATGAAATTCTATATTATAAATAAGAGTAATCATTCGTTCTTCGATATCTACCAAAAAGTCTTTTGAATATCAAAAATAATTCCTAAGACTATAAACTTCGATTAATTATCCTATATTAAAAAATTATGATAAGGTGATGAAACTTTATATCAAAAAATTATGATGAGGTGATGATTTTTTTTTATAAATAAGAGTAATCATTATTCGCTTTTAAATATTGACCAAGAAAAACTTTTAAAGTATCCCACATCGAAAAATTGGAATTCTATATTATAATATTAGTAATCATTCATTTTAAATATCGACCAAAAAACTTTTTATTCTTAAAAAAACTTTAAATATACAAGACTACAAATTTAAAATCATCCCACATTGAAAATTATAGTGTATGATGAAATTCTATATTATAAACAAGAGTAATGATGTATTTTTTTAATCGTAAAAAGAACTAATGGAAGACTATAAACTTAAATAAATTATCTCACATCGAAAAATTATAATAAGTTGATGAATTCTATATTATAAATAAGACTATTCATTCGTTCATAAATATCAATCAAGTAAAAATAATCTCAGTAATAAGGTGATGAAACTTTATATTATAAATAATACTCCGTAGTAATCATGTGCTCTTAAATATTAACCAAAAATGTTTTGAGTCTTAAAATGTATTAAGACTATAAATTTAAGTAAAACTATCCCATATTCGAAAAATTATAAAGGTCATCAAACATAAATCTCTTTGAGTCTTAAAAAATTATAATAAGGTGATGAAATCTATATTATAAATAAAACTAATAAAAAAAATTCTTAGACATCAACTAACTTAAGTAATTCTCCCACATAGAAAATTATGATGAGGCTATAAATTTCTGCTAAATAAGAGTAATCTTTGTTTTTAAATATTAAACAACAAAAAAAAATTGTTTTTTTATTTAAAAATATGATGGAATTCTATATCATTGTTTTCTTAAATTATTATGAGGTCATGAATTTGTAGTCTTATTTTTTGATTTTTTTTTAAAAAACTTTTGAGTTTAAAAAAGATCTTAATAAGACTACAAACTTAAAATTATTTCACATCGAAACAATTGAAATAAGTTACGGTGATATTTTATATTATAAATAAGACTACAAATTTTAGTGAAATTATCTCACGTCGGTAAATTATAATAAAGTGATGAAATTCTATATTGTAAATAAGACTAATTATTTGTCAAAAAACTTTTCAGTCTTAAAAATTCTTTTAATAAGACTACAAACATAAAATTATCCCACATTGAAAAAATTAAAATAAGAATAAAAGTAATCATCTATTCTTTTGAGTCATTTAAAAGATCTCTTAGGACAGTAAATTATCCCACATCGAAAAATTATAAAAAAAAAAAATCTATATTATAAATAAGAGTAATCATTCATCATTACTTCATTAGATATCAACTAAAACTCTTTCGAGTCTTAAAAAAAGTTCTTCAGATCGGACGCAAACGTGTTTCTACGCGCTCGGATATGGGCTCGAAACCATTAGTTTTCGGCTTGGGCTTTTTACGGAGTACAAATCTCACAAAACTGACCTCAAATTCAAGCCCAGCGGGTCATTTCCAATCAAATAAGACTAATTTGTGTCAAAACCGACCCCGGAAATAAAACCATCTTTTAGCGACTGGGTTAAAACCGGGTCAAAGCCGTTTCCGAGAAGAGACCGCGGTCCTCTTTCAGGTGGGTCACTCGATCGAGTCCATCAGGGCACCCGATCGAGTAACCCTAGACAAGGAGGGGGAGCAATTGCCTATATATACAACCCTAATCAACCCTAAAACAACCCTAATCTTCACCCATCACAACTCATCCTCTTCAACCTTAAACCCTAGAATCTAGGAACCCTAAACCACCATAACTTAACTTACATTAACCTCGATTCTCCCGTGCTAAAGCCACAGCTAACGAGATCTATCCGAGACTAAGAAACATGTAGGTTGAGGGTGCAAAATCCCGTTCTTCTCTCTTCTTCTTTCTCTCCTTGTCGTCCGTCCTCCTCGTCGTCGTTATCGTCGTTTGTTTTTCGTTTTTTTATTTCGTTGTCGCGTCTATAATATCGATAATAATTACTAGTATAAAAACATTAAAATACTTGCGGATTCGTGTCGAGTGCGAATGATGACGGGATAAGGAAACCCGAATATACAAGGATGTTTCATCCGATGTTGCCGGTCGCTTATCCCGACACCCCTAGCGCTTGATTGTTGAAGCAAGCCAACATCAACAATAGTTTTTTTATTTTTTGTTCGCATCGTCGTTAATCGCATATTTCATCGATTTTAAAACTATTTTCGAATCAAACATCTTTTTCTAGTTAAGGTCGAAACCCGTTGACGCGGATCCGACATCACACAATCCGCAAGGATTTATTACGATGTCGAGATGCCGAGGGAATCAAGTCAAGTCTTTCAATTCAAGTAAAGTGTCAATCTATTAGACTCGATACCAATTCAATAATTGGATGTCGAATCTAAGCGATTTAGTCAATAAATTAGACTAATACGATTTTTCGTTGATGCTAAAATAGTTGTCATCTAATTCGATAGAATTAATTATGACACTATAAACGCGGAGAAGATCTATATCGTTTAGTTTAATTTAAACGACTTATATTATTTTCTTCAAGTTTCGCTCTAATATTCCATATTGATTCAATAAGTGAATATGGGATATGACGAGTATCAAAATTCGAATCGAGTATAAATCCCATAATATTTATGCCCGACTCAACAAAATTAGTAATTTATCAAAATAAAGGAGCAATCTCGAAATTCACGCAGAATTGCGAAGCGAACCCTAGTTCGTATGGGGACACTCGATCGAGTGCCTAATCCACTCGGTCGAGTGGCACCCCATAAACGAGACAGTAGGTTATTTTGACAACCACTCGGTCGAGTCTCGCAATGACTCGATCGAGTGGCGGTGCACTCGGTCGAGTGACGTCACGAAATCCGGACATAAACCTTTTCAGATGTCCACTCGGTCGAGTCCCTCAATGACTCGATCGAGTGACCCTTTATCACGCCAAAACCGTGAGTCCTACAATGCCATTCGAGTCTCGATAATACTTTTTTTATGACTTAGGTCAACACGTGTCAAATCTATCACGTGAAATATTACTTTTCAAAACCATGCATCTTCTCATTTACATCATTCCATATTATTCTATATTTTCGCAAACCGTTATTATCGTTATTCACCGTTACTAACATGTTTGTTTCCATCTTTGTCGATTTTATTTTCGTTGTTTATTTTATTGTACTAAAATAAAACTCGCATGCTAAATATAACTTCGACGTTAGAATTAGATGCATTAAATCGACATAGCAACCCATTCAATTTTTCGCATGTTTAGGGAAAAAACAATGTTTGCATATCATTTCATCGTTCTATTAACGCGTGTATTAAAACGTCATTCGATATCTTAGTAGAGGCCGCTAATGTGCGGGCGGGGTTGGGTGTTCTTTGTGAACTTCCTAACACGTACCCTCACCCCTTACTCAGAACCTCGGTTTCCGGATGTCCGAAACCGTTGGCGCACGAGAGTCATTCAATACACGATATCCGATAATGTCGGTATCGGTATCAAATGCAAAGGGACGAGCCCAATAAACTCTGACATCCGAATGGGCCATACTTTGTGCTTGGCCCACTAAGACATAGAGTGGGTTCGAACGGGCCCGAACTCCCACAAAGTTCGGTGGCGACTCCACTTCGATTTAAATTTCAATTCGATCCATTCTCATATGGAGATTCATTCGTCTCCTCAAACCCGAGCGTGGCCGCGTCGGGGTGGACCTATGTCATGTCCACAATGATTCTATATTATAATTAAGTCTTTAAAAGAGAGCTCTTAAGATAGTAAATCATCCCACATCGAAAAATTATAAACAAAAATTTTTATATTATAAATAAGAGTAATCATTCATCATTAGATATCCACCAAAACTTTCTAATATTATGATAAGGTTTTGGATGTTTTTAAATATCGACCAAAAAACTATTCAGTCTAAAATTTCTCTTAATAAGACAACAAACTTAAAATTATCTCACATCAAACAAAAAACTTTTAAGTCTTAAAATTTCTCTTAATAAGACTACAAACATAAAATTGATCATGTGTTCTTTTGAGTATTTAAAAGAGCTCTTAAGACATTAAATTATTCCACATCGAAAAATTATAAAAAAAAAACAAAACAAAAAAAAAAGATTCTATATTATAAATAAAAGTACTCATTCATCATTAGATATCAACCAAAATTCTTTTGAGTCTTAAAATTTTTTTTAAAATTTTTAAGACTATAAACTTGATGAAATTATCCCACATCGAAAAATTATGATGACTTGATTAAGTTTTATATTATAAAAAAGAGTAATCATGCGTCCACAAATATCAACCAAACATCTTGAATCTTAGAAAAACTCTTTAAGACTATAATAAACTTAAGTAAAATTATCCACATAGAAAAATTATATAATAGGGCGATGAAATTTCATTATATAATTAAAAGTAATCATTCGTCCTTAGATCTCAACAAAAATATTGAATAATCATATTTTTCTGCATGGTTTGTCCCACATTGAAATAATAATGTCGCTGTGTAAAATTTACTATGAGTCTATCAATTTACCTTTATTTTTATAATCTTCATATGAGATCTTTTATTTCTATCTAACTTTTTTTCCAATGTAATTAATCCAACTAACCCGTGCAGCACACGGGCTTTAATCTAGTATATACAATATATGGAAGAAGATGGAGATATGGGTTGTGATTAGTGGGAAGAGGATAATATTATGCAACCGTTCGATTCTGGCTAATATTAAGAACTTTTTAAGACTCAAAAGATTTTTGTTTGATGAAACTTTATAATTTTTCGAATGTGAGATAGTTTTTCTTAGTTTTATAGTCTTTATATATTTTTAAGACTCAAAAGATTTTTGGTTAATATTTAAGAGCACGTGATTACTCTTATTTATAATATAAAGTTTCATCACATTATTATAATTTTTCGATGTGAGATTATTTTTACTTAAATTTGTAGTCTTATTAAGAAACTTTTAAGGACTTAAAAGTTCTTTTGATTGATATTTAAGAACGAATGATTAGTCTTATTAATAATATAGAATTCATCTACTTATCATAATTTTTTGATGTGGGATAATTTATTTAAGTTTATACTCTTCCATCACATCGTCATAATTTTCAATGTGAGATAATTTACTTAAGCTTATAGTTTTAAAAACTCTTTTCAAAACTAAAAAAATACATTTTTACTCTTGATTATAATATAGAATTTCATCACCTCATCATAATTTTTCAATGTGAAATGATTTTAAGTTTGTAGTTAAAAGTTTTTCAAAGTTCATCACCTCATCATAAAAATTTTCAAAGTTCATCACCTCATCATAAATTCTTATATATTAAAAGTTTTTTTAAGACTTAAAAGTTTTTTGGTCGATATTTAAAATTAAATGGTTACTATTATTTATAATATATAATTAAATCACCCCATCATAATTTTTCAATGTGGGATAATTTAAATGTTTTTCTTGGTCGATATTTATTTAAAACTGAATGATTACTCTTCTTTGTAATATAAAATTTCATCAACTCATCATAAATTTTTCGATGTAGGATAATTACTTAAGGTTTATAGTCTTAGGAAGACTTTTTGAGATTCAAAAGACTTTTTAGTAGATATCGAAAAATGAATTATTACTCTTTATTTACATATTATAATTCGTCAATGTGGGATAATTTTAAAATTCATCACATAATATGAAATTTATACTCTAATGAAAGCATTTTTTACCACGAATTTAATTATTCATTTATATAATTTATTTTACGATAATGTTTTTAAAAAAATGAAATCTAAAGTTTTTACCTAAGAATTGTAAAACATCACATTAATATAATAGATTAAATATATATTGTAATAATTAAAAGATTATCTAATTGATTTTATTTATTTATTTATTTATGATATTTTCCAAATATAAGTTTTGATCAAACGGACCAATAAGATCGCTCGAAAAAAGCCTAATATATATTAATATGTATTGATTGATTACATTCAAGTCTCGCAGATTTGCAATAAAGGGAGCTACAAATTACAGTACATCATATCATATAAATATGTTGCAATTGAGCATCGTTTGAAGCTTAATGCAGACTTCGGAAGTTGTTCATGTTGAAATGATATTTACTTGACATAGAATGTACAGCTGATCCAAGATTGGTGAGAAAAAAGATGACCCTGATGTAAGGGAAACACTGCTAACATTGCCCGTTGGATGAACTTAGGATTCATGAAGACGGTGTGTAACAATGTTGTGAGTGTGAGATGTATATATTCATCCTGACAAATTACTCCAAATGGCAACGATGCTGGTTCCCAATGCCACAAGTATAAGGATGACACCGACAACCTTTTCCGAACTTGTGGAAATTCCATGTATATCCCTGTCAGATTCAAATTCATACAAATCCCATCAATATTTTCAACTCACGTGTATGCAAAAAGGAAACAAATTGACAAGTTTCCTCAATAAAAGGCAGCAGGTACTATAAAAGGCCTTAGATGAATCCGTTTCTTCATAAATATTTGATAGGTTCTGAGTTGATTGTATGGTTAATGAGGTAGTGTGGAGTATCGGAGTAAAACTGTCTCATATGATAACTTGTGCAAAAGAAAAACGGGTTACCTTAGAATGATAGAAGATGGAAAAACGAGTATGAGGCAAACAACAGTTGTTGATCCCAGTATTTGAAAGCAATACCATATGCTTGGAATTGCATTTGCTACCACATAGGCAAGGGCAAGCAGTATAGATGTGAGACATACGAATCTGGTGTCGTCATTGGCTAAATCTATCTTTCTAGGGAAGAAGAGTTCATCCACGTTAGCTCTTAAGGCATAATTTAGAAGAGGAAACACCAGAACGAGGTGAAATGCGTAGCTTAACCGAACAATGGCATTGATCACTAGACCAGATAAAGTGTCTGCACTCTGATCAAAGTTCACTAGCATGTCTGCATTAATAGAGTCTCCAAATAACAGATAACCAGAGAAACCAATGCAGAAATAGAACGCAGCACAAACGACAAGTGATATCCTTATAGCCAATTTCATATCAGCAGGTTCTCCAAGCTCTGCCCTTATCGGATGGACTGCAAAGAATAAAAGATAGACAGTATTTTGTTATATTTAGGTTACGAATAATGGGCTATATGGTTTGCTGTATGCAGCTTTAGCAGTAATGTTTTATGCAATCATCAAATGTCAATTTCTATATAGGTCAGCAGGTCACCCAGAGGTTGTTTACATGTGAAGAATCTGAACCCTCTGTCCATGCCATATGGGGACGCCCTTGACACCGAGTGGGTACTTCTAAAATAGCCTGAATACAGAAGTCGGCAAAAGTCCCTTACCATTGATTTGGAACCCAAAAGCAGTCATGAAAACCGGAATGGTAGTGAAAAGACTGAGGAAGGTTCCTTGACTGGAAAAATCTGGTAGGAGCCTCAAACTCTGAGCTTTTCCTTGCAACGTTGCTATTACTGCCATTACTGAGGATATTACAACAAACACCAAGGCGAGGAGAATGGCTAATAGTGAAGTGTGCCTCAATGAGTCTGAATCAGCAATAGATGACAAAAGTTAGCATTTAACGTGGAGTAAAAAAGAAGTTAGGTGCAGCAGCTTGATCATGTTGCAAGATTGATTGATTAAAAAAAAACAACTCATGGTACTCACCTACACGACGTAGCAAAACTAAGGGAAGGAGAACAAGAATAGACACCATAGAAAGTGAAAATTCTCGAGTAGTCCACCAATAATACCCAAACCATTCTTGTAGAATTCCAGTGTGTACTATCCCTCCAGAGCTACTTCCTGTGAGGACGTCCCCTAGAACCCAAAGAAGAATAAGAAAAGGTGTGATCAGAGAGTACATGCTAAAGCTATTGGTTTGATGTGACATATAGGTAATAGCCAGTATGTTAAACTAGTTAGTTAAACTAATGAATCGATACAACCAAGGTTGTTATACAAGACAATATTAAACTAACGAGTAGGATATATATATATATACTCTCTGCATCTCGTTCATTTGTTCGTCTTTGATTAAAATACTCCTCACAATGAATATAAAAGTAACAAATGAACGTAACGGAGGGAGTATATATTACTCCGTATGAGTTTCAATTTAAAATCTTTCACGAGCCTATAAAACTGTCAACAAACAAAGTGTTAGAATAATGCCCTATCATCAACTTCAAACAAAAGCGTTTGCATTTTCCGAATACAACAACAACATCGATGCCTTAGTCCCTGGATCAATATCTGAGGTCACCATCCATAAAAAATTATAAATAAAAATAAAAAATAAAGACGAACAATAAAATAAAATAAGAAATATTCTACATGGACGGTGTTTTTTCATATTCTATGTTTTACCCTCGTTTTGGTCAAAATATCTTTGACTTACGATAACTCTTAGCTTTTTATTCCTAAAAAAAAGATTTTAATTTCAAACCGAAGATCTCTCACAAACGGTCGATTTGGACAAAATTCATCACTTTCGGAACTCAAACAAAGAGTTATGATCGGTCAAAGTTTATTTAGTTAAAACGTTTGACCGAGCATATCTCTTAGTAAAAGTTTCGAAATTGCATAAAAATAATCTCAAATTAAAAATCTTGTAAAGACAATGACTTGAAGGAAAATATCGTCATTTATGGAACCCGTGTCCATAAATTATCGCAAGTTAGAGTTATTTTGACTAAAAGGAGGTACCACGTAGAAAATGAAAAAACACAGAAATATCACATAGAATATCGCATAAAATATACTACTATAGTTTTGAATCAAAGCAATAGGTAATATGGGAAGATGAGTCATGTAGAGTGTAGATATTTGGAATGTGGAAAATGAGGAGGCAGGCAGGCAGGCATATTTCAATTGGGGGAGACGTTAGCTGTAAGAAAGTGTGGTCTTCATTAAAATCAAATCAAATCAAATATGGCTATCTAGCTGCTAAGTCCTATCCAATCTCCTAAAACAGGACACAATTAGCTGGAGATGAGATGAGATTCTGTATGTGTTGCCAGACTGGCACTTGTTACAATTTGTAATCATCATCATCATCATCATCATCATCATCATGAATAATTCAATAAAAAAGAAAGAATGAATTGATACCAATGATAATAAGGTAAATGACGAGGCAGCCAAAACTGGTGAGGATGACACAAATCTGGAGAGCAAGAGAGCCAAGTTTGCCGAAAGATTCACCCATCAAGGCAGCGTAAGTAGCGGTGGAGTTGCGGGAATGAGTAGTGAACCTCAACATGAACTCCCCAGTAACATCTCCCATGAGCGCAACCACCAGAAGGAGCGCAAGAGCAGGAAACACGCCCAACACTCTGAAAGTTGCAGGAATTGACATGATCCCTGCCCCTATCATCGTCGTCGATATGTTGAACACCGCACTTGATAACGACGCCCCTCCGCCTCCGCCTTTCTCGTTCTCGTTCTCGTTCTCGTTCTCAAGCAGCGCAACTCTTCCTTCTTCTGGGTCCATCAAACCTTCTTTCATCCTCCAATTTTGAATGCAAAATGAGAGGAGTTTTGTTTGGTTGCTTCAGGAATCAGGAGGGAGGGAAGAAAGGGTGAATGGAAGGTGGAATATATATTTGTATGTTGGATGTACCGTATCATTCTGTGTCTATATATATTACTCCCAAATCAAGTCAAGTCTAGTTGAACGCCAACCGGCAACCAGTGCAGTGCAGTCCTCCTGAGTCACCACACCGGCTCCTCCTCCAACAAAATCTCTGCCGCCCACTTCTCTTCTAAGGACTACTACGGACTAGGACTAGGACTAGGACTACGACTATGACTATGACTAATTTTCAAAGATGTACGACCTTTTTGTTTTTACACCTCAAAACGGATAAGGCCACCAATAATTTATATCGTTAGATATGGATAACTGCTTCCTCCATTTCATTCGTTTCATTCAACCTAAAAGTGTCACATTTTTTTTAAAAAAAAATAATAATATAAGTAAAAGTAGAGAGAGATAATAAAAGAATTAGGTCATTAGTTAAGAGAGAAGTGTAATAAAAAAAGGAAAGTGAAATAAGTCAGAGAAATGATTGAAAAAAAATATGAAAAATATCAGTGAAACATAGGGATATTATGTGGGTCTACATGTGGTCATTTAAGTGTACTCAATCATCTTATTAGTTAAGTGATCAATTAATTATATATTGGACTTATTATACTTCCTCCCATCAATTCAATTCTTTACACTTACTATAAATGGACAATCCAATCAATTCTTTACATTCTCTTTTTGGTAAAAAAACTTTACCTTATCATCCTCATATCTTTCCTTTATTTACACAAAATGCCACTACTTTTTTCCTTATTTAAGTTTGGTGGACCCATAACACCATTTGATTTACCAATAATACCCTTACTTTTACCACTTTTCTTAATTTTGATGAAAAATCCTATGTCAAGGATTGTTTGGATGGGAGGGAGTATCTAAATTAAATATGGGCTAATATGTGTACAGACCTATTACTAACTATCATATATATTATATGGGTTATTTAACAGGAATAATACCAACTTTGGGTGATATTCCGTCAATAAAACTAACTTCAAATAATACGGGAATAAAACCAAGTATGAGTCATATTACACGAGAATGAAATTGGTTCTTAAATTACCGGATGAAGTCGGTTTTGTGGGTCTCATGCTATTAATTAACACCCCATCTTCATCTTCTTCATGTTATTAATCTTCTTCATTGCCCTAAATCAAATTCTCTCCTAAACCATCCTTTCTCCAAATCCATGGATAACTCATCAATTAAATCTACGTTTTCAATTAAGGGTTATTTCATAACAATAATACCAACTATGGGGGTTCTTCTTATATTAATACAAACTATACGTAATCCCGTTTTAATATCAACTATCCTCTCATTAATCTCTCTTTATAACCAATGCATTTTTTTACCTGTAAAACCGGCTCATCAGGTAGCCGGTAACTTGTTCTAAAGAGAGATTAATGTGGGGATAGTTCATATTAAAATGGGATTACGTATGGTTGGTATTAATATAAGAAGCACCCCCATAGTTGGTATTATTGTTATGAAATAACCCTTCAATTAAACCAATTATAAAAGAACACTTAAAACCCCAAATTAAACCCAGAAAAATCGAAAACCTAAAGTGAAACCCACAAAAATCGAAAACCCTAATTTCAACCCAGAAAAATCGATTTAGGGGAAATGAAAAAAACAATAACCGTTGACATTGCCGAACCACGAAATTGAGGAATGAACTTGACTATACCCCTGAAAATTGATTTTCGAGAAAAATCAATTACCTTCGACCAAGTTTGACAAAAATTTGAGAAAAAAAATTAAAAGTTCCGTAAAAATTACCTTCGACAAACTGACGAACTGATGAATGGATGAAGAAGACGTTTTGAATTGATGAGAATTGATGAAGCGAGAAGATGAAGTTTAAACTTTGGGAGTTAATGAGGTAAAAGTGATAATTAGTTTCAAAGTGAGGTCAAAAGTTTGGGTAAAGTTTAAGAGTGATAATGACTTAGTTTTCATAGTATCACTAAAATTTGTGTTAGTGATAATATTAACAGGTGTAGGCGGTAGCAGGTAACCCAATTTCATTCTCGTGTAATATGACTCATACTTGATTTTATTCCCGTATTAATTAAAGTTGGTTTTATTGATGGAATATCACCCAAAATTGGTATTATTCCTGTTAAATAACCCTTATATTTAAGCAATAACCATGTCAATATGTTAATGTCACATGTCATTCTCATATCAAACTTACCATATTTAATTAGTTTTTATTATTAATCATTACTATATTAATGACAATTTAATTATAATTTAAACAAATATTTTATCTTATTTTAATATCTCAAACAATTCATTAATGTTTAATTGCAATATTAAATTTTCAGTACATTATTGTCGTAAGTAACAATGTTTTACTGTTAATCATTATCATATATTTATAAAGTAATACATTTTGAAGAGTTTTTTCAATAGACATTATTAGGCAGCTGTAGACACCCGCATTTTGCCTGCTAGTGTCTATAGCAGTTCCCGACAAAACACCCGATGATGATCGGACGTAAACGTGACTTAATACGCTCGAATACGGACTCGGAATCAATAGTATCCGACGTGGGTATTTAGCGGAATGAAAATCTCTCAAAACCGACCTCAAATCCAGGCCCAGTGGGCCATTTCCAATAAAATGAGACTAATTTGGGTCAAAACCGACACCGGAAATAAAACCATCTTTTGGCGACCGGGTCAAACCCGGTCAAAGACGAATCCGACACAAAAAACAGCCAAGTTCGCTTCTAGAAGCTAGTCCAACAACCAAGATCCATTCAAAAATGGTCAACAATCATTCCCTATTTACACTCCCTCCTTTTCGATCCACTCGATCGAGTGGTTCACACTCACTCGGTCGAGTAAGGCCATGAACCGGCCAAACCGGGCTTGAACCGGGCACTCGATTGAGTGCACCCGCGCCACTCGACCGAGTGACCCTGAACTGGGGTATTTGTTCTATAAATACCACGTCACCCCACAACATAAAGAGAACTTTTTTTTCAGCCATTACTACTTCAAAAACCCATCACATTACTAACTTTACACAACATTTTGCAAACCCTTAAGCAACTTTACAATCCTATACAATTCACCACATTTTCAATCATTTACAACCCTAGCAATCCGACATTATCCCTACACATACACATTCAAAATCCCGAGATCAAAACTCGTCAAAGACCCGAGAGCACTCTCTCCCTAACCACATACACCCTAACTCACCCTACATATCTCGACACTCCCGCGCACACGCCGCTACTACGAGTCCGTTCCCGAGGCCATTTAAGCATGTAGGTTGAGGGTGTCATCAAACCCCGTTTCTTTTTCTCCATTCTCTTTTTCGATTATATATGTATATATATATATATATATATATATATATATATATATATATATATATATATATATATATATATATATGTACTATTATTATTAGTCGATATTAACTTTTAATTTTGTGCATACTAACTTTTTAATTTATTTTTGTATACTAACATTTTATTTATCCCAATCTAACATTTTATTTATGTACGCTAACACTAACATTTATATTATGACATTTCAATTTTCGTCACTCATATTTATGTACCGCGTATGTATATATATATATATATATATATATAATAATATCGCTTTCGGATTTGAACACGTTTGACTACGACGACCATCTCAAGTCCGTTTAATCCCTTTACGAGCCGCGACGGAGGTGGCACCCTTTCGAGGAGCGCCACCCCAAGCACTCAAGGGCGTAACGCGATCATGGTCGTACGTAGTTGAACGCGTCCGATTCCATTTCCGAGATTAGTACGGAACCCATTGACGCGAAAATCGACATCACATAATCCGTAAGGATTAGTATTGATGGGGAGGGATTTGTCGTGAATCCCAACCGTCAAATAAACCGGCTATACCTAGTGGGTAGCTAGGGTAAGTCGGGTCGAATCCACAGGGACGGGAGGTCGGACTAAGGTATGCTACGGTCAAGGACTAAGTTCGAGACAAGCTAGTCTAAGGGGATGGCTATGAACTAAGCTAGGTCTAAAACTAGAGAACTATCAAAGGAAACGGGCTAGGGTTAGGTCGGGGTCAAAGGGGTAACGGAATGGTCGGAGGAGAACTAGAGGTGAAGGAGGTAGTAGGGTAATCTAGGTAATGCCCGGGCTCTCGCAACTTAGACTCACCTAGAGGTTCCACCTAAAACCCAACTCGGCGACACAACACAAACGGAGTACATGCATGCTATAGACCTAGGTCGAATCCGGGCTCTCGCAACTTAGACCGGCCTAGGGGTCGTTGTAGACACCCGCATTTTGACTGCCAGGTGTCTATGGCAGTTTCCAAAAAACACCCGATGATGATCGGACGCTAACGTGTTTCTATGCGCTCGGATACGGGCTCAAATCCATTAATCGTTGGCTGACACACTTACGGAGTACAAATCTCACCAAATAGACCTCAAATCTAGGCCCAGTGGATCATTCCGAGTCAAACAAGACTAATTTGGGCCAAAACCGACACCGAAATTAAAACCGACTTTTCACGATCGGGTCAACCCCAGTCAAAGTCGTTTCCGAGACACACAAAATAACCATACAACCATTAAAAGTCCAAGTCAAACATCAAACCTATCAAAGTCAAGGTCCAAAACAGGAGTCGCGCGACCCATCTAGGCCACTCGATCGAGTGACCTACCCACTCGATCGAGTGGGCCTGCTTTGAGCCCGGCGGCTGGCATAACGGGCCACTCGACCGAGTTGGCCTCCTACTCGGTCGAGTAGCCCTAAACCGGAGCCCTAGCTTTTCTTATATAAGCACCCTCCCATGCACACAATTAGACACACATCTCTACAACCCTAATCTTTCACACATCTCTACAACTTTCACAACCTTGAACAACCCTAATACATCCTTTAGCAATCTTAAGAAACCCTAGTACACTCTAGGACAACCCTAACACATCTACACACACTTCAAAACCCTAGCAATTCTACACTCGCAAAAACCCTAAACCTAGTTTTAGGAATCAAACCCGAGCCACCATAACTTAGCCTCCATACACCTCGAAGACTCTTGTGTTAAAGCCACGGTTACGAGTCCGCACCGAGGCAAGAACATGTAGGTTGAGGGTGACAAACCTCGTTCTCCTTTCCCTTTTCTTCTCGTTGTCCATCTCTTTTTTTATTCCTTTTTTCGTTTATTATTATTATTATTATTATTATTATTATTATTATTATTATTATTATTATTATTATTATTATTATTATTATTATTATTTCTACGTTGTTATTATTATTATTATTATTATTATTATTATTACTTTATTATTATTATTATTATTATTATTATTATTATTATTATTATTATTACTACTACGATTGTTATTATTATTACTTACCTCGTTATCATTATTGCATCATAATATTGGTAATTTTGTTAGCATCAAAATATTAAAATACTCATTGATTTGTGTCAAGTAAGAAGGATATCGGGATAAGAAAACATGAACATACAAGTGTACTGCACACTGCGTTGACGGTCGCTTATCCCGATACCCCGATTATTTGATTAAATGAGATGAGTCAACTTAAACAAGAATTCGTCATTATTTCTCGTTATCATCATCATCAACTTTGCATTCATCAATTTTATAAAATCAATTTTTAATAAGGGTCGAAACCCGTTGACACGGATCCGACATCACAATCCCTAGGGATTTATTTCGATGTCGGAAAAGTCGAGGGAATCAAGTTTTTTTTATTATTCAAGTAAAGCGTCGATTTTAGATTCGATACCAATTCCATAATTGGATATCGAATCTAACAATCAAGTCATATGAATTAATTAACGTGATTTATTCATATCACGATAATTAATTCAAAGCGACTAAAATTAATCCATCTTTTTTATTTTTCACTCTAAATATCCCATATCGATTCAATAATCGAATATGGGATAGGATGAGTATTCAATTTTAGAATCGGGTATAAATTCAACAATATTTATATTCGGTTCAACAAAATCCGCGATTTATAAAAAACCAAGTCGAACATAAATTGTGCAATATTTATGTCCGATTCTGTAAAGCCGTCGAATTATCAAAAATCAAAAGCACTTTCAAAATTAACAGTTAAATTGCAAACGAACCAAGTTCGTACAGGTGCCACTCGACCGAGTGCCTTAGTCACTCGATCGAGTGACACCCTAAAACCGGATCAGAATGCTCACCACGACCACCACTCGATCGAGTCTCACAGTGACTCGGTCGAGTGGCCATGTACTCGACCAAGTTGGTCAGTAACTCGGCCGAGTACGGTCTTTGACACAAAACGGAATTGATTTTTTTTAGGGTCCACTCGATCGAGTCCATCGACCACTCGATCGAGTGACCTCATAACGACTAAAACGCGAGTCGTACATTATTCTATTTTTTTCTAACTCGATAGTATTTTACGACTTAGGTCAACATGTGCATAATTAATCACGTGTATGCTATCTTTTCAAATCATGTATCCTCATATTTGCATCTTTTCAATTCAATTCAATATTTGCAAACCGTTACTATTCGTTATATCGTTATATCGTTACTAACGCGTTTTCTGTTTCTTTTGTCAATTTAATTATTATTCGTTTATTATACTAAATGAACCCGCATGCTAAAATACAACTTTGACGTTAATTTTAGTTGCATTAAATTGACTTAGAAACCCTTTCAATTACATTCGCATGTTTAGGGAAAATAAATCTTTGCATATCATTTTCTCGTTTTACTAGCACGCGTATTGTAAGTCATTCGAATTCTTAGTAGAGGCCGCTAATGTGCGGGCGAGGTTGGGTGTCCTTCGTGGGCTTCCCAACACGTACCCTCACCCCTTACTCAGAACCTCGGTTTCCGGATGCCCGAAACCGTTGGTGCACGAGAGTCATTCAATATACGATTAACCGCTCAAGTCGGCATCTATATCGATATGCAAAGGGACGAGCCCAATAAACTCTGACATCGGAAATGGACCGTATTTTGTATACGGTCCACTACGACATAGAGTGGGCTCGAACGGTTCCGAATAACCATAAAATTCGGTGACGACTCCACATAGACCTAAATTTCAATTCGATCCTTCTCATATGGAGATTCATTCGTCTCCCCAAACCCGCGCGTGGCCGCGTCGGGGTGGACCTATGTCATGTCCACAATTTGGCGACTCCGCTGGGGATTAAATGATGTGTGACTTACCATCGGCATCCTCAGGGTGAGACTCGAATAGAAATCGTTTGACAAATACAATACGCGTTTTAGTTCTACGGTTCATGCATAACCCATATTTTCCCGGGCCGGTACTCGCGACCGACGTCCCACTATACCGTTGATGTACTCCAATATGGATATGTCAAAAGGTGTCCATAGTCGATTCGAGTGGGTTTCGCGGCATGTTCTAAGATCAACTCGACTTAGGAAGTCCGTCCCGATCAACGTCTAGACTATGTACACTGGTATAGACCCCCTATAGACCGACCGAGACTTAGTATAGAGCATACATGACGTCGTTATAATGCTTGTGTGATTACGTGCTACTTGGTTTTCGAGTCGTTTTCAAAAATCGTCAATTTTTCAAAATTGCATCCTTTTCAAACTATTCAATTTCAAAACCCGGGACACATACCGAATTTAGGACTTATGATTTTACTCAAAATAGCCTATTTTCTAGACGGTATGCTGCCCGATTCAAAACTCGAAAATCATTTCGAACTTTCAAAACCCGTGGCCCAATACCCTTTTCGTTTTTTTTTTCGAAAATTGGGCCCTCAACCGAGTTTTCTCGGACCCCTTTCAAAAACAATCAATTTTCAAAACATTCCTCTTCTTAGGACTTCCTATATTTAGCAGTGTCGGGTCGTGTCTTAAGTCGTCAAGGTCCTTAGCGTCGAAACTCTGTCGATCTTACATCACGAGTTTCTTCCCTATCCCAGTCCGCCTTATTAGACTAAGGCCCGGGCCCACCTACGTAGGACATACTCCTACAAAGGAAGGCCCGTTTACACAATCGAGTCAACCTTCCTTCGGACAGGACTAGGCCCACATAGCCGAATCCTAAGGAAGGCCCATCTTGCACAAGTCACCCATCCAGGTGTTTTTTCCGAGCCAACCTTTTACAAGGCATAGCCTTATAACAAAAGGTTCACGGTCCTTACGTCTAAGGGTCACTCGTCCGACACTTGAGTCTTAACAAAATTATCGATCCCACTCCGAGCAACCTCTTAGTAGGGCGATCGATCACGGTTGCTCTAAGGGTCATGTCTTACACGTGTCTCACATACTCCACTTTCGAGTCACTTAGATGCCACACCATCTGAGTCCTTAGTCTCACTTGGGGGCTATTCTCCGACGGAATGACTAATCACAGTCACTCCGAGAATCATACCCTACACATTTGTCTTAGGAGGGTCTATCCCGAGTCAAACATGGTCGCCCCATTTTCGAACTCACCCTTCTGCAGTTCGAGTCTAATTTACGGTCGTTACCTCGTCTAGGTCAACATTCAAGTATCCCGGTCCGAGAGTCTTTGTCGACTCGTCACCCCGGGCCATGTCTAGTTTGACTCAGTCTCTTGCGCAAAGCCGAGCTTAGGCGAGTTCTAACACCTGTCGTTTTTTCCGATCAGGGACCCTATGAACGAGACACTACCAAACCACAACAAATCCCACGCCGTCATGAAAGGGGATATCCAGGGGAGTATGCTTATGCTATCTTGCTCCATTAACAACATCTTTTCGAAAATCAATACTGCCCTAGATAACCTAAATTCCAGGGTAACCATCATCGAAGAAGATCTTGTAAGAACCCGATCCCGCCTAACACAACTAGAGCGGGTAAGGCAGCCAATCACTCAACCGAGCCATTTGAAGGGTGAGCACTCTTACGAAACTGTCCGATACCCTCAAGATGGCAAGGCCGAGAGAGGTAACCCTCAAGTCACCTCTCCAAAAATCAAGAACCAGTCAAAGGAAAGGACATTTACCCACTTGGATATGTCCTACACCGTCGCTTTCCAGAGGTTAGTCTCAAAGGGCCTAGTGCTACCTATAGGCCCAACAGCCGACCCATTTGTGGAGAAACGTTCCAAAGCATGGAACGCCGAGCATTACTGCAAATTCCACAGAGGGAGGGGACACGATACAGAACAATGCTGGAAGCTGAAACACCTCATTCAGGGCTTCCTCGATGCCGGGAAGACTTTCGTTTTGGAAACATTGTCACTTGCGAAGCCCCTCGTGGACTACACAGGGCCCGATGACCGAAGCATCCAATCTACCTCCCATGCACTCAAGAGTCCGGATTTGATTTAAGTCCGAGTCTGAGTCTGAGTCTAGGATGTTCTATTCCAAAGTCAAAGTCAAAGTCAAAGTCAGAGTCAGAGTCAACTGTATTCTGTCCTCTTTTCAAATTCAATAAAATCAGCTTTCAATATTCTTTCTCATATACACTTTCTTTATGTGTTTCCGAGAACATGATGAACACCATCATACACTGTGAGCACACGCACGTGACTATTATAGGCACATCTATAATGACTGCAGGAAACCAAGCCCATGTTTTCTTTTTACCTATTCCATGTCTGGTATAGAAAAAACCACACAACTACCCGTAGCAGGAGCGGTATCGAATCCTATGACAAATCTAGGTAATCTCCTAGTTTGGGTTCAAGACGGGAGGCAAGCCCATTTCCCACAATAAAACACCCCTCCGATAAGACTGACCAATCCCTACCTTAGGTGTTAGTCTGACTGGACAAAAAAAAATCAAAAGTCAAAAAAAAAAAAAGGGCCAAAGCAAAAAGAAGGCCATCAAAAAAATGGAAAACTGGACAAAAAAAAAAATCGAAAGTCCATGAAAAAAAAAAGCAAAAGGCCAAAACAAAAAGGCAGGCCATCATCAAAAATTCAGAATACCCATGACCGTGGTCAACGGTCAATTCAAGTGAAATCCCCACGACCAGGGTACGGTCAAAATTATCAAAACCCCGTGACCGCAAGGTCAATCAAAAAATCAAAAAATCAAATACTCAAGTGAAAATCCTTTGACCGGGGTACGGTCAAATTCAAAATTATCCATGCCATCCAAAAGGGGAGTGACAATCAAGCTGGTCAGATAACACCACACTCAGCCTTCCCACATTACAACCCTCAAGACCTCCCCGAGACCCAGGCTAGAGACAGCTCGGAATTTCGAGGATTTAAGCCCCATAGGATACCCCTAACCACTAGGGCCAGACATGGAAACCAGATCCCGCATTATCAAACCGGCTCTCGAAGCCTTAGCTCCACAGAACCGAGCTCTAGATTTCGAGTCATCAAGGCCATTTACTTCATTATCAAACCGGCTCTCGAAGCCTTAGCTCCACAGAACCGAGCTCCAGATTTCGAGTCATCAAGGCCATTTACTTCATTATCAAACCGGCTCTCGAAGCCTCAGCTCCACAGAATCGAGCTCCAGATTTCGAGTCATCAAGGCCACTTAATTCCTAGCACCACATTCCCAAAAACATCAAATCCCGAGAGCAAAACTCGTAAAAATCCCATCCCAATTTTTCACATCCAAACCAGTTACCACCCCCGGACACGAGAACTCAACTTGCAGTCGGCATAGAACATGCCTAAATAGTTCACACCACCTCTGGGGGCTACCCCGGAGAACGCTCACAGTCACAGGATTAATATCCTAACCATTCAAGCCCTTTGATCAAGGCATCACTGGGAATGCACCTAGCCTACACCATCGCTATGGCTAGTTACACACAAAGTCCTATTAGAATAGGCACCATAATACATCTTCCGCCACTGAACTACGGCATGGTTTGATTTCACCACACGTGAATACGTAGGCAGTCTTTCGACAGAGGCACAACCACCCACATTGACACACATTCAAAAAGCGCCATTATTCCGGTCACGACACCATCATGTTCTCAACAGCTAGCTTTGTTGTCCTGGGGGCTTCTCCTAGGCAGAAGTTCTCCATCCACTCACAAAATCCAGATAAATCCAACAAAAAATCTAGCCTTCTTTCTGTAGTGTGTCCTAGTACTCGGCTCAGTCGAAGACAAGAATCTGTCAGGACTCGAGGCATCACCCACTTTGGAAAAGTATCCTAAAATAGGAAATCCGGAAGGGCACCAGACTAAAACAGTCTCATTACGGACTACTGCCAGTCCCCTATAGCATATCTATCCCATTTCGATATACGACCGTATTGCCACTCGCCTAGGTTACGGGATAGCGCAACTTGAGAGTCTTGTTAGGCGGCCCACTACCCTACCGAGTCACGGTCCAACCCTTAGAGAGTCCAGTCCGTGTCAGTCAACTCGTCCTGTCCAGAGTTGAGTCGATCTGTCGGTAGGTCCCTCTCTTCAAACTCCATTTTGAGATTTGCAAAATTTAGCCATTTGAAAAAAGATCCTTTTCGACAAGGTCAGATTTCAGTCTATTTAAACTGCGAATTTCTTTTCTACCCCTTTCCATTTTGAAAACCTAGCTCGTGATTGCTTTCAGGATTTCAAAAATTCAACTTTTAAAAATCATTGTCCCCAGCACGAGTCATTTTACTACCTACGTGTTGCATACATTTTATGTGACTTATACAGGTACGACTCAAGCAAGGACATGCAAGCCAATCAAATCTCCCCAGCAGCATTTCCCAAGATGACGCGGGATGGGCCAACACACAGGCGCACCCAGGACTTACGCTACAAGTCCGAATTCCCCACGGGAGCATTATCATCAAGCACAGGTATGATTTCTGCCTTATGGCTGGCGAGCCCTTCACGCGAGTCTAACGGACTATAAACGACCCGACCGGAAGTCTACCAGGTCTTAACGGGCTTGGTAGCTACTCTGACTTTCGCCTTGTCCAAGCCTCAATCAAAGTGGGGGCTCTGTAGACACCCGCATTTTGACTGCCAGGTGTCTATGACAGTTTCCAAAAAACACCCGATGATGATCGGACGCTAACGTGTTTCTATGCGCTCGGATACGGGCTCAAATCCATTAATCGTTGGCTGACACACTTACGGAGTACAAATCTCACCAAATAGACCTCAAATCTAGGCCCAGTGGATCATTCCGAGTTAAACAAGACTAATTTGGGCCAAAACCGACACCGAAATTAAAACCGACTTTTCACGATCGGGTCAACCCCGGTCAAAGTCGTTTCCGAGACACACAAAATAACCATACAACCATTAAAAGTCCAAGTCAAACATCAAACCTATCAAAGTCAAGGTCCAAAACAGGAGTCGCGCGACCCATCTAGGCCACTCGATCGAGTGACCTACCCACTCGATCGAGTGGGCCTGCTTTGAGCCCGGCGGCTGGCATAACGGGCCACTCGACCGAGTTGGCCTCCTACTCGGTGGAGTAGCCCTAAACCGGAGCCCTAGCTTTTCTTATATAAGCACCCTCCCATGCACACAATTAGACACATCTCTACAACCCTAATCTTTCACACATCTCTACAACTTTCACAACCTTGAACAACCCTAATACATCCTTTAGCAATCTTAAGAAACCCTAGTACACTCTAGGACAACCCTAACACATCTACACACACTTCAAAACCCTAGCAATTCTACACTCGCAAAAACCCTAAACCTAGTTTTAGGAATCAAACCCGAGCCACCATAACTTAGCCTCCATACACCTCGAAGACTCTTGTGTTAAAGCCACGGTTACGAGTCCGCACCGAGGCAAGAACATGTAGGTTGAGGGTGACAAACCTCGTTCTCCTTTCCCTTTTCTTCTCGTTGTCCATCTCTTTTTTTATTCCTTTTTTCGTTTATTATTATTATTATTATTATTATTATTATTATTATTTCTACGTTGTTATTATTATTATTATTATTATTACTTTATTATTATTATTATTATTATTATTATTATTATTATTATTACTACGATTGTTATTATTATTACTTACCTCGTTATCATTATTGCATCATAATATTGGTAATTTTGTTAGCATCAAAATATTAAAATACTCATTGATTTGTGTCAAGTAAGAAGGATATCGGGATAAGAAAACATGAACATACAAGTGTACTGCACACTGCGTTGACGGTCGCTTATCCCGATACCCCGATTATTTGATTAAATGAGATGAGTCAACTTAAACAAGAATTCGTCATTATTTCTCGTTATCATCATCATCAACTTTGCATTCATCAATTTTATAAAATCAATTTTTAATAAGGGTCGAAACCCGTTGACACGGATCCGACATCACAATCCCTAGGGATTTATTTCGATGTCGGAAAAGTCGAGGGAATCAAGTTTTTTTTATTATTCAAGTAAAGCGTCGATTTTAGATTCGATACCAATTCCATAATTGGATATCGAATCTAACAATCAAGTCATATGAATTAATTAACGTGATTTATTCATATCACGATAATTAATTCAAAGCGACTAAAATTAATCCATCTTTTTTATTTTTCACTCTAAATATCCCATATCGATTCAATAATCGAATATGGGATAGGATGAGTATTCAATTTTAGAATCGGGTATAAATTCAACAATATTTATATTCGGTTCAACAAAATCCGCGATTTATAAAAAACCAAGTCGAACATAAATTGTGCAATATTTATGTCCGATTCTGTAAAGCCGTCGAATTATCAAAAATCAAAAGCACTTTCAAAATTAACAGTTAAATTGCAAACGAACCAAGTTCGTACAGGTGCCACTCGACCGAGTGCCTTAGTCACTCGATCGAGTGACACCCTAAAACCGGATCAGAATGCTCACCACGACCACCACTCGATCGAGTCTCACAGTGACTCGGTCGAGTGGCCATGTACTTGACCAAGTTGGTCAGTAACTCGGCCGAGTACGGTCTTTGACACAAAACGGAATTGATTTTTTTTAGGGTCCACTCGATCGAGTCCATCGACCACTCGATCGAGTGACCTCATAACGACTAAAACGCGAGTCGTACATTATTCTATTTTTTTCTAACTCGATAGTATTTTACGACTTAGGTCAACATGTGCATAATTAATCACGTGTATGCTATCTTTTCAAATCATGTATCCTCATATTTGCATCTTTTCAATTCAATTCAATATTTGCAAACCGTTACTATTCGTTATATCGTTATATCGTTACTAACGCGTTTTCTGTTTCTTTTGTCAATTTAATTATTATTCGTTTATTATACTAAATGAACCCGCATGCTAAAATACAACTTTGACGTTAATTTTAGTTGCATTAAATTGACTTAGAAACCCTTTCAATTACATTCGCATGTTTAGGGAAAATAAATCTTTGCATATCATTTTCTTGTTTTACTAGCACGTGTATTGTAAGTCATTCGAATTCTTAGTAGAGGCCGCTAATGTGCGGGCGGGGTTGGGTGTCCTTCGTGGGCTTCCCAACACGTACCCTCACCCCTTACTCAGAACCTCGGTTTCCGGATGCCCGAAACCGTTGGTGCACGAGAGTCATTCAATATACGATTAACCGCTCAAGTCGGCATCTATATCGATATGCAAAGGGACGAGCCCAATAAACTTTGACATCGGAAATGGGCCGTATTTTGTATACGGCCCACTACGACATAGAGTGGGCTCGAACGGTTCCGAATAACCATAAAATTCGGTGACGACTCCACATAGACCTAAATTTCAATTCGATCCTTCTCATATGGAGATTCATTCGTCTCCCCAAACCCGCGCGTGGCCGCGTCGGGGTGGACCTATGTCATGTCCACAGTCGTCCTCACCGGGCTCTCGCAACTTAATGAGGGAACCGAACCCACAAACAAGCTAATACCCACAAGAGAAAGGCAAGAAAACAAGCATTCGTACATACTTAGTCATTCAAGCAATTCAACAAACATGTGATGTGCAACAAACCAAGGAGAAACCCAAGTCTTCCACCAACAACTCCAACAATCCTTTAATCATCCAATTAACACCCTAATCACCTTACTAACCCTAGCAAGATACTACTCTAACATATCTAAACTAAAACTAACACTAACAAGAGAAATCAAACCAAACAACAAGACTAACATAATGAAACTAGTCTAACAAAGAACTATGAACAATAACAAGAACTAAAGATTCAAACTTTAATGATAAAACAAAGATTAAAAGAAGATAATAGAAGATTATACCAAACTATAGATGAAAGGAAGAAAGAAACTTGCATAAATGGAAGAACCCAAATACCTCAACCAAGGTTGTCAAACTTGGTTGGAATCTTCAAGAATTCCCAAATTACAAGTACTAATCTAAGATTAACGATAATCTAAGGACTAATCTACACTAATCTATGCTAATCTATCTAGGGTTTAGTCTCTCAAAGTGTGCATAAGCTTAACATAACAAGGGAAGAGTATATATAGGGTTACAAATGAAAAGGAGAAGAAAAGAATTGAAGGCGGGCGAGCTGGAGCTTTTCCCGGTCGGGATTATGGGAATTCCCGATCGGGATTTTATGTTCCAGATCCGGAACAGCCCCCAGTAGCTGCACTTCGTTCCTCCTTCATCCCGGACGGGATGAGGCCATACCCGTCCGGGAAGAGTCTTGTAGGCCTCCAATTTGAACTATTTGGTCCCTCCTTGGTTCTCATGGACTTCCCATCGATTCTTGGGACTCGGGATCGGGTCTCGAAGGCTCGGGATTGGGTCCCAAGGTCTCGGGGTCGATTCCAAGGCATCGAGTCATCTTTCCTTAGCTTCGTTGGCTCCAAAATGTGTATGTATTGAGTCGGAATCGCTCCAACTCTTCTAATTCGGCCTCGGGAACTTGAAACGAACTAAAGGAAGCATAAGAAGCCCTTGAATCGCTCCAAAGGAGCGATTCCACAAGGAAAAAGGGACCAAAACACAACAAATAGGCACTACAAACTACACTTATCAACTCCCCCACACTTAACCCTTACTCGCCCTCGAGTAAGCACATACTAACTACTACACTAACCGAATGGGTATTAGCGCACCCTACGCCCCTTCAACTCACGCGAGTGCACTTAGAGGACAAGTGCACTCCGCAAGGCAAGTTGGGTCTTGCGACAAAACTGTGGATGCAACCGGACACAAAACACACAAACAAACACATAATCGGTTGCACCCAAAACAAAAGAAATACCGCTTCCCTCAAAAAGCGGTGAATGAAACACCGGTTTAGGACTCGAGGTAAGCGACAACGTTCCCGAGCTAGACATACAAACCAAGGTGAACTAAACCCTAATAGTATGACGATAAAGCAACAAAAACGTTGGTAACTTACCTAGGTCCTCCTAACTTTCTAAAAACGTACTACGGGATGACCGGCGGAGTGGAAAAATGAAGAACCACGGTGTTAGTCGACACTGTAGGTAAGTGAGACCCCGCCCCCTTTAGCGTGAGCCAAGAGGGTCGTTCCGTGCTCAAAACCGCCTAGCTAGTCCAAGTAAAAAGGTGGAAAACATGCAAAATGAGGGAAGACCGACTAATGTCGCTATCATCCTTCCTCGGGACTCGGTCCTTTGGTAGGCTCTTCACGGCAAAAGTCGGAAAAAGGCTTATTTTGAGATGTGAGGTTTCTATTTTTGTGAATCGGGTTTTTCTTTTGGCATTTTCTCTTTTCTTTTGACGTTTTTGATTTGTTTTGCCATGCCATTCTTTTTCTTCTTTTCTATTTTCTTTTTGGCTTTTGTGCCTTTTCTTTTTCTTCATTTTTTTCTTTCTTTCATTTTTCTTTCTTTTCTTTTCTTTGCCCTTTTTGACAAGATTTGCCATTTTTGGCATTTCATTGTATGACAAGAAAGGTAGAAATCATCAAATTGCGTTTTATTGTGTGGAGATGCGTAGGAGGTAGGGGAATGGGAGAGTCGGGGAGCGTCCTTCCCTTCAAACCCACAAAAAAGGGGAAAACTTGGACTAATTAAACAATCCTAAACACGGTTACCTAGGGGACGAGACTCGGTAACCAAGGCCTTTTCACACCGTGGGTGGTCATAATGGTCAAGATGCAAATCCCGTAGTAAATCCCTAGTAAGCAAGGTGGACTCAAGGTAAAGGATCAACGAAATCATTGATTTAAGGTCATTCTACTAGATTAAAGCCCAAGACTCAATTTATACAACTAGGAAGGGAAAGTAAACACTCACAAACTAGCCTCTAAACCGGGTTTTCGCAAAATGTTTACACACAAGACACACAACAAAACACAAAACAAAGACACAACGAAGATGGAAGAAAAAGAGACAAAACAAAACAAGGAGAAACAACACATAAAGAAAACAAACACCACCCCGATCTTCAAACAAGTCTCCAAATTCACCACAATCTTTACAAAGCTCCTCCCGAGCACACATCGTCACAACTCTTCTCCAAACTCACAAGAAGCAAAGAAGGAAAGAGGGATGAGAGATGTTACCGAAAGTCTTGCAAGCTTTCCAAAGCTAACGGCGATTAGGCAACCTATAAGAAAAAAGGGGGGCAAAATACGCACAATACGACAAAAACATGACACAAGGACACAAAAGGAAAACACACAAAAAGGAAAATCTTTTTGATTTTTGTGAAAAATTTTCAAATTTTTAGGGATTTTTAAGATTTTTTCGAAAAATTAAGAAAATAGAACTAACTAAACTAAGAAAATAGAACTAACTAAACTAGAATATCGCTCCCCCACACTTAAATCGAGCCATGTCCTCATGCTCGATCGTAGGGTGCGGAGAGACAAAAGAAAAAGAAAAGAAACTACGAAAATAAAGCTAAAAATCAAAAAATAAAGTGAAGAAAATGGTGGAAGGTGTCCGGCCGGGGTGAAATCAAGTCACCATGGGCCGAGACAAGAAAGAGATATGGATGGGGGAAGAAAAATAAAAAGAAGTAAATAAAAGGAAATGGGAGGGGAGGGCTAGGTGTAATCACGTCACCTAGCCCGGATTTCGCCTAAATCCGAATAAATCCAACAAAAAGGGGTGAAAAACTTGAAAAAAATTTGGATTTTGAAAATGAATCTCGATGTAGTCACGTCATCGAGAGTCGGGAGCAACCATATGCCAAGGCCTCGAAGGCCACCATGACACCACGACACAAAAGTGTACAAGGGGAAGGGGAGTAAACAAAGGAAAACAAGCATTAAAAGACGGAAAAGGAAGGATAGTTGCCGTACCATAGGTTAGCAACTCACTCTCTCCATCGTCTCATAGATCAATATAGGCACTTGCTTGTCTTCATCATTGCTATTCCGGTTCAAAAGTGATATAACTGCATGGTTAAGGTAGTAATGGTGCGAGGGGGGGGGGGGGGTAGGATTCGATGTGAAACTCGGTGTAAAGGGAAGTGAAACGAGGTGAGGGTATGTAAATGAAGTGTAAGGGTCGTATGACATGAGCAAGGATGGGTAGGGAGGTTGGGTGGGGGTATACAATGGTTGGGTGGGCTCAAATGTCACAGAAGAGGCCAAAAGAGGAGGAAGGGGACCATCCCGGTCGGGAAGGGTGGTCCCGATCGGGATGATGAATCCTTCCCGATCGGGAAGCCTCCTTCCCGGTCGGGAAGCCACTCCAGAATGCTCCAATTTTTGCACCTCCATCCCGATCGGGAAGCCTTCTTCCCGGTCGGGATGGCATACCCTTCCCGGTCGGGAAACCTCCTTCTCGGTCGGGAAGGGTCTTCATGACTCCCAAAACCTCAAAAGCTTTGACGAAGCTTCAAAAACCGACTTCCATTCCCACGATCCAAGCTCTATCATTATCTACTCTCCTCTAAGAATCACCTTTCCTTCACACCTGTCACAATGAACTCAAATACAACATCAAATTCCCTCCCTCACATCGCTCATCAAAAGTCCAAATAAACAAGAATTCCACAAAAACTAACAAGTCCTAAACACAAACATAAACACAAATACAAGCACAAAAGAAAAGAAAAAGAGATATTTACACTAAATACTCTCACCAACAACGCCTCCATAGCCATCAAGAGCTCGAAGGAGTAAGTCAAATGCCTTAGCAACATCTTCATTTAAGCTCACATGGCCGAGCTTAGCAACTCCCAAAAGTTTCCAAGTCGGAGGGAAGAAGCGATCGTCTTCATTATGCTCGGGGCTCTCGTGATCTTCCGGGTCTTCTAAACCAACATAGCTACGACTCTTATGACCATCCGGTAGGTATAGTGGTCTAGAGTCGTGCTCGGTGTCATGATGTGGGAGATCACACCCTAGAGGTGTCGCTTCTTCTACGGGGTCGAGAGTGGAACTCTTTTCCACCGCCCGACAAGGATCCTCTTCACCAACCGTCTCACAAGACAAAGGGCTAGACATCGAGTGCGGTAGAGGAGGAGAAGGCATCAAGTTTTCTTCATTGGAGGCTTTAGGATCCTCCAACTTCCCATACAAAGAAAGTTCCAAGGCGTCTACTTCTTTTTCCCAAGTATTGCGCTCCTTTTCACTCACCTTGTCAAAATGGTCATGAGGGGTGATCTCTTCACTTGGGTTTGGATTGTCACCGTTCGGTTCATCACGAAGAAAATCAAACAAATCCAACTTTATAGCCAATACATTGGCTCCCCAAGAGTTATCTTGATAATCATGTTCAACTCCCTCCTCATTGTCGACCCTTGAAGCTTCAACTTCCTCTATTCTTCCCTCATCTTCACCGCCTAAGCAACACTCAACAATGACCTCTTGATCGACCCTCTCTTCTTCATTTGTAGCTTCAAGATTGGGTTGAGATACCCGACCTTCATGCCCAAATGAACCTTCCTCAACATGTAATGGAGCTCGAGTGGCCGACATCGTGATATGGGCCATGAATGCATTGATGCGAGCATCTTGCACCTCTATTTGGGCCTTGAGCTCCTTTTCAACTCCTTGCATGTGAGTCATCATCACTAGTTGAGTCTTTTGCAATAGAACTATCACTCCATGTTGACTCTTAAGCAATTGAGACATCATTTGACAAGTCTCAACCAAGTTGGGATCTTGTGGTCGTGGGTTATGTGAGGGTGTTTGGTAGTTGTTAGGATGTTGGAATGATCCTTGACAACTTTCTTGGTAACCATAAGGAGGGCGTTCGTGAGATTGTTGATGAGGTTGATATGGTTGGTGAGATTTCGGGACTTGGCCATTTGCCCCAAAGTTGCCCCGTGATGGTTGATGGTAGCTTGGACGAGCCATGTCCATAACGTTGCTTTGGTACCAAGGATGAGCTAGAAGCACTTGAGCAAACGTTAGTATCCTAGTGCTTTTGAGGCACTAGGAAAGGAGAGTAGCACACAAGAACAAAAACGGAGATACACAAGGAGAAAAGAACACAAAAGTCAAGAACTAAGTCCAAAACTAAGCAAACAAAAGTCTAAACTACGCCGTCCCCGGCAACGGCGCGAATATGATGGGGAGGGATTTGTCGTGAATCCCAACCGTCAAATAAAACCGGCTATACCTAGTGGGTAGCTAGGGTAAGTCGGGTCGAATCCACAGGGACGGGAGGTCGGACTAAGGTATGCTACGGTCAAGGACTAAGTTCGAGACAAGCTAGTCTAAGGGGATGGCTATGAACTAAGCTAGGTCTAAAACTAGAGAACTATCAAAGGAAACGGGCTAGGGTTAGGTCGGGGTCAAAGGGGTAATGGAATGGTCGGAAGAGAACTAGAGGTGAAGGAGGTAGTAGGGTAATCTAGGTAATGCCCGGGCTCTCGCAACTTAGACTCACCTAGAGGTTCCACCTAAAACCCAACTCGGCGACACAACACAAACGGAGTACAAGCATGCTATAGACCTAGGTCGAATCCGGGCTCTCGCAACTTAGACCGGCCTAGGGGTCGTCCTCACCGGGCTCTCGCAACTTAATGAGGGAACCGAACCCACAAACAAGCTAATACCCACAAGAGAAAGGCAAGAAAACAAGCATTCGTACATACTTAGTCATTCAAGCAATTCAACAAACATGTGATGTGCAACAAACCAAGGAGAAACCCAAGTCTTCCACCAACAACTCCAACAATCCTTTAATCATCCAATTAACACCCTAATCACCTTACTAACCCTAGCAAGATACTACTCTAACATATCTAAACTAAAACTAACACTAACAAGAGAAATCAAACCAAACAACAAGACTAACATAATGAAACTAGTCTAACAAAGAACTATGAACAATAACAAGAACTAAAGATTCAAACTTTAATGATAAAACAAAGATTAAAAGAAGATAAAAGAAGATTATACCAAACTATAGATGAAAGGAAGAAAGAAACTTGCATAAATGGAAGAACCCAAATACCTCAACCAAGGTTGTCAAACTTGGTTGGAATCTTCAAGAATTCCCAAATTACAAGTACTAATCTAAGATTAACGATAATCTAAGGACTAATCTACACTAATCTATGCTAATCTATCTAGGGTTTAGTCTCTCAAAGTGTGCATAAGCTTAACATAACAAGGGAAGAGTATATATAGGGTTACAAATGAAAAGGAGAAGAAAAGAATTGAAGGCGGGCGAGCTGGAGCTTTTCCCGGTCGGGATTATGGGAATTCCCGATCGGGATTTTATGTTCCCGATCCGAAACAGCCCCCAGTAGCTGCACTTCGTTCCTCCTTCATCCCGGACGGGATGAGGCCATACCCGTCCGGGAAGAGTCTTGTAGGCCTCCAATTTGAACTATTTGGTCCCTCCTTCGTTCTCATGGACTTCCCATAGATTCTCGGGACTCGGGATCGGGTCTCGAAGGCTCGGGATTGGGTCCCAAGGTCCCGGGGTCGATTCCAAGGCATCGAGTCATCTTTCCTTAGCTTCGTTGGCCCAAAATGTGTATGTATTGAGTCGGAATCGCTTCAACTCTTCCAATTCGGCCTCGGGAACCTGAAACGAACTAAAGGAAGCATAAGAAGCCCTTGAATCGCTCCAAAGGAGCGATTCCACAAGGAAAAAGGGACCAAAACACAACAAATAGGAACTACAAACTACACTTATCAAGTATCGATGTCGTGACGCGGAGGGATACAATTTCGTCACTAATCAAAATTTTCGATCCAATAACAACATTTTCTATAAAATCCCGATGACGGTTTTATAATCGTAAAGTACACGATTATAGTACCGAAAACCGAGCCGAGTTTAAATCACGCAATATTTTTACGTAACTCGGTCGACCATCGATTTTGAACAAATGAAAACGAAACTATCATATTTTCGAAGTGAGCAGTAGCTCATACAGGGGCACTCGATCGAGTGCCACAGGCTACTCGATCGAGTAGCACTACAAAAACCGGGCAGTAGGTCCTTCAAAGGTTCACTCGATCGAGTCCTTGCCATGACTCGATCGAGTGGGTCCCTTTGTTCGAGTAAACCGAGAGTTTCAAGCATTATCCGAGCCTCGTCATTTTTTACGACTTAGTCGTCGCGTGCAAAGTCAATCACGTGATCTTCATTTTCAAAACTCATGCATTTTATTTCACTTTCACGACTTTGATCGATGTCTTTCACAATTAGTTTTGTGTCGATGACTCTTTAGTCGTATCCGATACATAACTAATCTAGACGCCAATTTTTTCGATGTGATAAGTCGGGACAAGGCATCGAGATTTGGGATCGGGCTAGCACCACGTCTAGGTCTCATATCTTCGTCCTCCGTTTAATACGCAATATAATGTGTATTTAATCGAAGTTCGTCCATTTATTCAAATTACGGTTTAGCTTACATTTTCTATTTACGGGTCCGTTTATAGTTAACGTTTACCGTTTTCTAATTCGATTATTATTTTATCGCTCGTTGTATTGTAAATTCCGGGTTGTATTCCATCCGTGTAATTTGTAATTTATTTACGAGTTTTCTATTTTCGATGTTTGCCATTTATTGCCTTAAATGAACATCACATGCTAAACAACTCCGACAATAATTTAGATGCATTAAAATGACGTAGCTCACACGTAATTCACATGCTTAGCAAAAATATTGGTTGCATAACATTTAATCATTTTACTAGCGCGCGTACACGAACACGAACGATATCTTAGTAGAGGCCGCTAAAGAGCGGGCGGAGTTGGGTGTCCTTTGTGGGCTTCCTCACATGTACCCTCACCCCTTACTCAGAACCATGGTTTCCGGATGTCCAAAACCATTGGCGCACGAGAGTCATTCGATCCTACATCACGGGTTTCTTCCCCATCCTAGTCCGCCTTATCCTAAAGGCATAACTAACCAACACGAGTCATACACTCATAAATGGAAGGTTCGTAAACACTCGAGTCCTAACTAGAAAGTCACACGCGATCTTTCCCTCCGACAGGACGGTCCCCACGACCTTTCCTAGGGGAATTTTGCCCATCTTTCAATCCGTTAGTCGAGTCACCCCAATTCAAGAGCCTTTAATTTACGAGTCTACCCTAATCACAGGGTCATCCTTATTCAAGTCAAGTCAAGGGTCTCTAGTGTCGAAACTCTGCCGATCTTACATCGCAAGTTTCTTCCCTTACCCCGTCTGCCTTCATTAAGGCCGAGTCAACCTTTTACAAGCCATAACCATGTAGCAAAAGGTTTGTGATCCTTACATCTAAGGGTCACTCGTCCGACACTCGAGTCTTAGCAAAACCTTCAATCTCTCTCGGGGGGCTACCCTTCAGCAGAGTGATCAATCACGGTTGCTCTAAGAGTCATGTCATACACGTGTTGTCTCACGTACCCCACTTTTGAGTCACTTAGATGCCACACCATCTGAGTCCTATAAGATTCCTTGGTCTCACTTGGGGGCTATTCTCCGACAGAGCGATTAATCACAGTCACTCCGAGAATCGTACCCTACATATTTGTCTTAGGAGAGTCTAACCCGAGTCAAACCAGAGTTGTCTCTCCTCCCGCGCTATTTGCTATGCCTTGGTGTATTCGAGTTCCGAAGCAACATTTCTGATTACGTGGGTATTCTCGCAGAGTATGACATCCACAACCGGGAATAGGGACATGGAAAACACCATTGATGAACTGAAGGCTTTGCTAGAAACAATGGTTAGTAAGCAGGCCATGTTTGAAACCCAACTAGGGTTCATAAGAGCCGACCAAGAGGCTCTCAATGCTCGTTTAACTGTCATTGAACGGCGAGACCTCGATTCTGGGTCGGTAAGTACTGGACCATTTGTCAAACTAATCAACACGGTGCGTGAGCTCGAACAACAGTTCCACACCCTTCAAGGGAATAACATTCGTATTGAAAACTCCCGAGACTATACACCCATTTGTGAGAAACTACCAACAGATCTCAATCTAGAAGGGTTACCCATATTCGAAGGGACGGAGGATCCATTACTACACCTCCGAGCTTTCAAGGCATTCATGGCAATCAAGGGGGTCAAAGCCGATATGTTCATCAATTTGTTCAGCGCATCCCTCGGGAAATACCCCAAAGCCTGGTTCTATAGGCTTAATACAAAAAGATTCCCCACTTGGGAAGATGTGGCTACGAAGTTCGCTCAAAACTATTCTGATAATACTGAACTTCAGACTACCATGCGGACTTTAGACGTCATGGCCCAAGATTCAACAGAGGGTTTCACCAAATACCTTCAATGTTGGCGGGCTGAGAGTGTTAAGCTGGTAGACAAGCCTAGTGAGAAGACACTAGTGGAGGCGTTCATTAACAACCTCCTACCCTCCTACCGCGTCCATCTAAGGTATGCCGACATTTCAAACTTTGCCGTGCTTACCGAAATGGGCACTAGGATTGAAGACGATCTTCGACATAACGAAGATCTGGGTGAAGCTTCTACCGAAGGCTATACTGGACATCCAGTTGAGTCCTTAGAAGCCGCAGACTACTAACAACCTCATCCAAGAGTCTAGATTTGAGTCCGAGTCTGAGTCCAAGTCTAGGATGTTCTATTCAATTTCAAAGTCAGAGTCAGAGTCAACTGTATTCTGTCCTCTTTTTTTTAATCCAATAAAATCAGCATTTTCAATTTTTCATATATGCTTCCCTTATGTGTTTCCGAGAACACGATGAACACCATCATACACTGTGAGCACATGCACGTGACTATTATAGGCACATCTGTAATGACTGCAGGAATTGAGACCCGTGTTTTCCTTTACCTGTTCCATGTCTGGCATAGAAACCCACATAACTACCCTTAGCAGGAGCGGTATCGAATCCTATGACAAATCTAGGTAACCTCCTAGTTTGGGTTCAAGACGGGAGGAAAGCTCATTTCCCACAATAAACACCCCTCCAATAAGACTGACCGATCCCTACCTTAGGTGTTAGTCTGACCACCAAAAAAATAAAAGAGAGAGAGAGAAAAGCTGGACAAAAAATCAGAAGTCCAAGGAAAAAAGCAAAAGGCCAAAACAAATGAGCTGGCCATGATTAACATCCCCTCGACCAAAGTACGGTCAATCCCTTGACCGGCGCACGGTCAGCTCAAATCAAGAATTCCACGACCGGGGCTAAGAGGTCAACCAAAAAAACCCATGACCATAGTCAACGGTCAATTCAAAAATTATCAATGCCATATCATCAAATAGGGGAGAGACCATCAAGCTGGTCAGCTAACACCACATCTTAGCCTTCCCACATTGCAACCCCCAAGACCTTCCCGAGACCTAGGCTAAGAGACAACCCAGAATTTTGAGGATTCAAGCTCCATAGGATACACCCTAACCATTAGGGCCATACATGGAAATCAGATCCCTCACTATCAAACCTACCCAAATCGAAGTTCGAGTCATTTTTACTCGACTTCCCCTTTCCTACCACATTACAATACCTTACCCTCGAAGCCTTAGCTCCACAAAATCGAGCTCCAGATTTCGAGTCATCAAAGCCACTTACGACCTAGCTCCACATTTCCAAAAAAACATCCAAACCAGTTACCAGCCCAAAACACGGGGGCTCAACCTGCGATCGGCATAGAACATGCCCAAATAGTTCACACCACCTCTAGGTTCTACCCCGGAGAATGCTCACAGTCACGGGATCAACATCCTAACTGTTCTAGCGCTTTGATCAAGACATCATTAGGAATTCACCTAGCCTACACCATCGCTATGGCTAGTTACACACAAAGCCCTAATAAATTAGGCACATAACATATCCTCCAATCAACTGAACTACGACTTGGTTTGATTTCACTACGCGTGAATACGTAGGCAGCCTTTCAACAAGGGCACAACCACCCACATTAACACAAATACAAAAAGCACCGTCATTCCTATCACAACACTGTCATGTTCTTAGTAACTAACTTACTAGGGGCTTCTATTAGACAAAAGTTCTCCATCCACTCACAAAATCCAAAATTTTTCAAAATAGCTTCCTTTCTATAGTGTATCCCAGTACTCGGCTCAGTCGAAGACGAGAATCTGTCAGGACTCGAAGCGACACCCACTTTGAAAATGAACCCCAAAACCAAAAATTCAAAGAAGTCTACAGCACTGCTACTGCTAAGTCTTGCAGAAACAGTCTCATTACAGACTACTACATATCTTTTCCATTTTGATGTTCGACCTTGTTGCCACTTGCCTAGGCTATGGAATAGCGCAACTTAAGAGTCTTGTCATCTTAGGTGGCCCACCCCCTACCGAGTCACGGTCCAACCCCTCGAGAGTCCAGTTCGTGTCTGTCAACTCGTCCTGTCACGTCCAGAGTCGAGTCTGTCGGTACACCTCTCTCTTCAAATCCTTGCTTTGAAATTTGCAAAACTTACCTATTTGAGAAAATCCTTTCGACAAGGTCAAATTTCAGTCTATTTAAACTGCAAATTTATTTTCTACTCCTTTCAATCTTGAAAACCTATCTCCTAGCACGTGAGTTGCTATCAGGACTTCGATTTCAAAACTAAGCAAAAATCATTTTCCCCAACGCAAGCCAGTCTATAGATACTAACTGCATTTCCTGTATGCTCTCTTGTTATCTACTATGCCTGCTATTTCTGCCTATGTATCTAACATTTCAAGTGCCAGCTAGTGCTTCCCAACGGAACATCAAAAGCAGTGTTTCTCCTGGAATGCTACATCCAAGATGTGATGTGTCGGCATACGGGTACACCCAAGACTTCAGAAGCAAGTCCCCGTGCAGCTACTTTACTCCCCAGCGTGAGTCGGTGTTTCACCTAAATATTACGTGCAAATACAGGTACACCTAGGACTTCAAAGGCAGGTCCGACTCCTCACGGAGCTATCATCATCAGGACAGGTATGACCATTTTCTTATGGCTGGCGAGCCCTTCACGCGAGTCTAACGGACTATAAACGACCCGACCGGAAGGCTGCCAGGTCGTAATCCTCGATTGGCCTGGTAGCTACTCTGACTTTCGCCTTGTCCAAGACTCAGTCAGAGTGGGGGCTCTGTAGACACCCGCATTTTGCCTGCTGGTATCTATAGCAGTTCCCGACAAAACACCCGATGATGATCGGACGTAAACGTGACTTAATACGCTCGAATACGGACTCGAAATCAATAGTATCCGACGTGGGCATTTAGCGGAATGAAAATATCTCATAACCGACCTCAAATCCAGGCCCAGTGGACCGTTTCCAATAAAATGAGACTAATTTGGGTCAAAACCGACACCGGAAATAAAATTGTCTTTTGGCGACCGGGTCAAAACCCGGTCAAAGACGAATCCGACACAAAAAACAGCCAAGTTCGCTTCTAGAAGCTAGTCCAACAACCAAGATCCATTCAAAAATGGTCAACAATCATTCCCTATTTACACTCCCTCCTTCTCGACCCACTCGATCGAGTGGTTCACACCCACTCAGTCGAGTAAGGCCATGAACCGGCCAAACCGGGCACTCGATTGAGTGCACCCGCGCCACTCGATCGAGTGACCCTGAACCGGGGTATTTGTTCTATAAATACCCCGTCACCCCACAACATAAAGAGAACTTTTTTTTTCAGCCATTACTACTTCAAAAATCCATCACATTACTAACTTTACACAACATTTTGCAAACCCTTAAGCAACTTTACAATCCTATACAATTCATCACATTTTCAATCATTTACAACCCTAGCAATCCGACATTATCCCTACACATACACATTCAAAATCCCGAGATCAAAACTTGTCAAAGATCCGAGAGCACTCTCTCCCTAACCACATACACCCTAACTCACCTTACATATCTCGACACTCCCGCGCACACGCCGCTACTACGAGTCCGTTTCTGAGACCATTTAAGCATGTAGGTTGAGGGTATCATCAAACCCTGTTTCTTTTTTTCCATTCTCTTTTTCGATTATATATGTACTATTATTATTAGTCGATATTAACGACACTAATATTTTATTTACTAACACTAACTTTTAATTTTGTGCATACTAACTTTTTAATTTATTTTTGTATACTAACATTTTATTTATCCCAATCTAACATTTTATTTATGTACGCTAACACTAACATTTATATTATGGCATTTCAATTTTCGTCACTCATATTTATGTACCGCGTAAATATATAATAATATCGCTTTCGGATTTGAACACGTTTGACTACGACGACCATCTCAAGTCCGTTTAATCCCTTTACGAGCCGTGACGGAGGTGACACCCTTTCGAGGAGCGCCGCCCCAAGCACATAAGGGCGTAACGCGATCGTGGTCGTACGTAGTTGAACGCGTCCGATTCCATTTCCGAGATTAGTACGGAACCCATTGACGCGAAAATCGACATCACATAATCCGTAAGGATTAGTATCGATGTCGTGACGCGGAGGGATACAATTTCGTCACTAATCAAAATTTTCAATCCAATAACAACATTTTCTATAAAATCCCGATGACGGTCTTATAATCGTATAGTACACGATTATGGTACCGAAAACCGAGCTGAGTTTAAATCACGCAATATATTTACGTAACTCGGTCGACCATCGATTTTGAACAAATGAAAACGAAACTATCATATTTTTGAAGTGAGCAGTAGCTCATACAGGGGCACTCGATCGAGTGCCACAGGCTACTCGATCGAGTAGCACTACAAAAACCGGGCAGTAGGTCCTTCAAAGGTTCACTCGATCGAGTCCTTGCCATGACTCGATCGAGTGGGTCCCTTTGTTTGCGTAAACCGAGAGTTTCAAGCATTATCCGAGCCTCGTCATTTTTTACGACTTAGTCGTCGCGTGCAAAGTCAATCACGTGATCTTCATTTTCAAAACTCATGCATTTTATTTCACTTTCACGACTTTGATCGATGTCTTTCACAATTAGTTTTGTGTCGACGACTCTTTAGTCGTATCCGATACATAACTAATCTAGATGCCAATTTTTTGGATGTGATAAGTCGGGACAAGGCATCGAGATTTGGGATCGGGCTAGCACCACGTCTAGGTCTCATATCTCCGTCCTCCGTTTAATACGCAATATAATGTGTATTTAATCGAAGTTCGTCCATTTATTCAAATTACGGTTTAGCTTACATTTTCTATTTACGGGTCCGTTTATAGTTAATGTTTACCGTTTTCTAATTCGATTATTATTTTATCGCTCGTTGTATTGTAAATTCCGGGTTGTATTCCGCCCGTGTAATTTGTAATTTATTTACGAGTTTTCTATTTTCGATGTTTGCCATTTATTGCCTTAAATGAACATCACATGCTAAACAACTCCGACAATAATTTAGATGCATTAAAATGACGTAGCTCACACGTAATTCACATGCTTAGCTAAAATATTGGTTCTATAACATTTAATCATTTTACTAGCGCGCGTACACGAACACGAACGGTATCTTAGTAGAGGCCGCTAAAGAGCGGGCGGGGTTGGGTGTCCTTTGTGGGCTTCCCCACACGTACCCTCACCCCTTATTCAGAACCATGGTTTCCGGATGTCCGAAACCATTGGCGCACGAGAGTCATTCGATGCACGATATCCGATAACTCGACATCGGTATCGTAATGCAAAGGGGCGAACTCATAAGCTCTAGCACTAAAAGCGGGCCGTGCTTTGTGCACGAAACGCTCAAGTGTAGAGTGAGTTCGAACGGTCCGAATTCCCATAAAATTCGGTGGCGACTCCAACTATGATTTAAATTTCGACCCGAGATCGATCTTACCACGAGATCCATTCGCCTACCCAAACCCGTGCGTGGCTGCGTCGGGGTGGACCTACGTCAAGTCCACAGCAGCTATTTTATATTAAAACTAAAGAAATATTTACAAGTATTTATCTTGAAACTACTTTTTTGTTTTTTACCAAATATCACGTTAATTTGACTTTACCATTGATTAAAATAAGTTATTATCATTATTGACTAATTATGGTTGTTGATTAATATATTAATATTATTTATGATCTGTTTTGATAACTAATTATATGGTTACGGCTAATATTATTCCAATAGACATTTTGAAATATCCATGTATTATCTATATCTACACATATTTCTCAATAAATATTGAAGTTAGTGATCATCAAAATTATTGTTCAATTGCATCAATTGTATGATATTATCGATCTTTTTTTTTTTTTTTTTTTTTTTGTGAAAGGTAAGGATTATATTAATAATGATGAAACATTACAAAGCATTTGCACCAAACAACAATTACTTCTTACACCAACTCAAATCAACTAGTTAACACTATGCTAAAATAGGATATCACTAATCTCCTGCATTTGAGTACTATTAAGAATACATTTTAGCCTAGTACAAATTTCATCCTTCAACTGCTTCACCACACTTTGAGGTTGTCTAACCTTTCCTTTATGCTTGCTGGTATTGCGTACCATCCAGACGTGGTATAGTAGTCTCACCATAACACATCCAACAGTCCGCTTGTGAGTCTTGGACTTAAATCTGGTGTGCTGCCACCATTTCCAAGTATTATTCTTAGGTATACTAATCCCTATCCACTCTTCAATTTGCACCAGACATTTGGTACTGTAAGCACACGCAAAAAACAGGTGTTCCTGATCCTCATCCTCCATGCCACAAATGCTACATTTAGAATCAACTATCATTCTCATCTTAATTAAGCGGCAATGTGTCTGCAGTCTTTTATTCATGGCAATCTAGGCTATAAATGAATGTTTAGAGAGCACCCATCTATGCCAAAATAATTTAGACCAACCAACTTCACTTTTGTCAGGCTGTAACCAATTGTAACCCTGCGGCCTATATAACCATTGAATGTAGTTATCAAGGAATCATCCACATAACATGCTACCACCTTGTCCATTATAGTGCATAATCTCTTCCAAGACCAGGACGAATGAGGTTTTATTTGAATGCGTTTCCAGCTTTGACCCTTTAAAAAGTTGATATGAACCCACTTCACCCATAGATGATCTTGTTTACTAGCTGTAATATCACGGCCCAATCCTATGACCGGAAATGTTAACCGTGGTAGCTCGCCAGGCTTTGTACTGGTCCCACAGAATAACACGGGTCCTTTTCCATCGCATTTTGTCCTCCCTCATGCGCATCCCGGAAACATTCCCAGGAGGTCACCCATCCTTAGACTATTCCCAGCCAAGCACGCTTAACTGCAGAGTTCTTTTGCATGGATGGCTAGAAAAGAAAGTATACTTTATATCAATGTTGTGACCGACCCGATTCCGATTTTTGTAGACCCTAATTTCCGACTTCCGACTTCCCCCTAACACCTTTTCCTTAATTGACCATCTCTTGTTATTTATCGTATTTTAATCTAGACTCGACCATTAAAACCCCCACTAGATCCCAAACGCGTTGCTTCTACTCAATTTCGTTCAGTTTCCCTGTGGACCGACCTCGACTTACCACGAATACACTAGTTGTTTTTGTGTTATTACGAGTCTTACAATTATTGTTTGATCCCCCATCCTTCGCTAAACGACCGATCCAATTGGGAGGCGATCAAGTATCCATCAAATATGATATACTCTTACTACTCCAAAAGATCATTTAACGGTACGTACTATATATAATCATGTAACCTATAACCCAAGGCTGATCGGTTGTAACAACCCGGATTTTCGATGACTTAAATTAATAGATAATGCGGAAAGTTATCTAAGTCATTTAATTCAAACTATATCATAGTGTAAATAAATCCGGATCACTACGGATCCTTACAATAAACGACTATTAATTACATAGTCTTGATTCACTCAGTACAGAATATAGATTGTATTTTTATACAAAACATGTTATTAAATCTCTCTCTCTCTCGATTCCCCAACGTCTTAGACCTGCAAAAAAAAATTAAACAGTGGACGCTGAGCGGGACAGCAACCAAGCCGTTCATCTAACATCACCTCGAACACATAAGACAATCATGTGAATAACAAATAATATGCTTCGTAGACACCCACATTTTGACTGCCAGGTGTCTATAGCAGTTTCCGACAAATACCCGATGATGATCGGACGCAAACGTGCTTTAATATATTCAGAAACAGGCTCAAAATCATTGGCATTTGGCTTGGGCTTTTTACGGAGTACAAATCTCACAAAACCAACCTCAAATTCAGGCCCAGTGGGTCGTTTTGAGTCAAATAAGACTAATTTGGATCGAATCCGACAACAGGGGCAAAACCGTCTTTTAGTGACCGAGTCGAAACCCGGTCAAAGATATTCTCGAGACACGCGGACCAGCCGTGACACCTCACGTGGCTGATTCGAGCTCAAACACTAAAAAAAATCAGCTTCACAAAATATTAAACAAATCCATTTGAGGATAGAATTCGATCTCAAGTAGGAATTCTATCCGAATACCAAATCAAACACCCGACCAAGTGTAAGACACTCGGCCGAGCTCCACCAACCAGCCGAGTTTCCCTTTCTTCTTTGCCAAGTAAACGGAATTCTCGTGCTTCTCAGCTTCTTACGTTTCCTATCCTAAGCGGTAGTTCTCACCCAAACACTTCTCCTAGCCAAGGTCGGGAACTTCCCTATAAATAGATCCCTTGCACAGCACATCTAACAACATCTAAGATTCATCCTAACACACCTTTAGACATCAATGATCATCGACACATAAAAAAAAAACACCTTTTTTACAGGGCATCACATACCACAATAGATACACATCTACAATACACTTAGCATCGAGAAACCGATAGTGCACCCAATACCCGAAGGAACCGGCCCCCCTATACCCGACACCCTTCACGTCCGAATCTACCACCACAACTCACCAACATCAAACTCGACGCTCCCGTACCCAAGCCACATTCCGACGAGCTCCGATCCGAGTAAACAAAAGCATGTAGGTTGAGGGTGTAACCAAACCCGACTTCTCTTTTTCTCTCTTCTCCCTCTCGGTCGTCACTTTTTTTATGGGTCGTTCGTCGTTTTTTTATTATTTCTAATATCGATATTACTAAAACTATTTTCATATAACAAACATTCTTAAAAATACGATATCAACTCTATAGTCGAAAGTCGTATTACAAGAATTAAATTAAATCTCGTCGATGCTAAAAAAAAATCGTTACATCTTTTTTAACAAAATACGACGATTTTAACGCGGAGAGAATCGACATTTTTTTTAGTTCAATTTTCAAGACAATTTTATAAAACTTTTTCTAAAAGTCATTCCGAATATTTGATATCGATTTCATAATCGAATGTCGAATATAACGAATATCGAAAATATTAACTCGAGTGCAAATTGTGCAATATTCGTACGCGATTTAATAAAATCATCGAATTTTCAAAAAAATCAATTTCGAAAACAGACCAGGACGCGAGTCGCGCGCGTCCCGGGCGAGCAGCCTGCTCGGGCGAGTCGCGCGGCTGGCTGGAACGCGACACGTTCTTTTCGTTTTTTTATTATTTTCTCGAACATCATTTTTTAGACAAAACAACGTCTTTTTAGCAATATTTTCAGATTTCGACTAATATTTTCTCGATCTCGCATATTCATCATATTTGCTATATTCTTATTCACAATTCGATACTAACTCGTTTGTTCATCTTTTGTAGCAAATTCATCTTTTTTTATCTTTTGTTTTATTATACTAAAACGAATTTCGCATGCTAAAACAACTTTGACGTTAATTTTCATGCATTAAACCGTCTTAGCAACCCATTCAATTCCTCGCATGTTTAGGAAAAACAATGTTTGCATATCATTCATCATATTACTAACGCGCGTTTACAAAAATCATACGATATCTTAGTAGAGGCCGCTAATGTGCGGGCGGGGTTGGGTGTTCTTTGTGAACTTCCCAACACGTACCCTCACCCCTTACTCAGAACCTCGGTTTATGGATGTCCGAAACCATTGGCAACGAGAGTCATTATTCAATACACGGTATCCGATCAAGTCGGTATCGGTATCAAATGCAAAGGGACGAACCCGATAAACTCTGATATCGGAAATGGGCCGTATTTTGTACACGGCCCACTACGACATAGAGTGGGTTGGAACGGGCCTGAACTCCCACAAAGTTCGGTGGCGACTCCAACTTCGATTTAAATTTCAATTTGACCATCTCATATGGAGATTCATTCGCCTCCCCAAACCCGCGCGTGGCCGCGTCGGGGTGGACCTATGTCATGTCCACAATTTGGCGACTCTACTTGGGATTAACTGATGCGTGACTTACCATTGGCATCCTCAGGGTGAGACTCGAATAGAAATCGTTTGACTAGTACAATACGCGTTTTAGTTTTACGGTTCATGCATAACCCCATATTTTCCCGGGCCGGTACTGGTGACCGACGTCCCACTATACCATTGATGTAGTCCAAATTGGATATGTCAAAGGTGTCCATTAGCCGATTCGTATGGGTTTTACGGCATGTTCTAAGCTCAACTCGACTTAGGAAGTCCGCCCTGATTCTCGATAGGCTATGTACACTGGTATAGACCCTTACAGACTGACCGAGACTTAGAATTAGAGCATACATGGCGTCGTTATACTGTTTCCATGACTACGTGCTACCTGATTTACAAGTCGTCTTTTAAAAAAAACCGTCATTTTCAAAATTACATCCTTTTCAAATTATCCAGTTTCAAAACCCATGACATATACCGAATTTAGGATTTACGATTTTACTCAAAATAGCCTATTTTTAGCCGGAATTAGGCCCATTTTGAAACTCGAAAATATTTTCGAAACTTTCAAAACCGTCGCCCGACCCACCTTTTCCGTTCTTCGAAAAAAGGGCCGGTTCTCCCCGAATTTCTTCGGGCTTTCAAAAATTCAATTTCAAAAACTTCCTCTTCTTAGGACTTCCCGTATTTAGTAGTGTCGGGTCGTGTCGTAAGTCGTAGAGGTCTCTAGCGTCGAAACTCCGTCGATCTTATATCAAGGATTTCCTCCCTATCCCAGTCCGCCTTATTATACTAAGGCAAGGCCCACCAACGTAGGACATACTCCTACAAGGGTTGGCCCGTCTACACAATCGAGTCTAAAAGTTTGGGGAATATCTTACGTGAACCTCCTTTCAAATAGAGCCCAGCCCACACAGCTGGATCCTAAAGGAGGCCCACTTCTCACAAGTCATCCGTCTAGGAGTCTTTTCCGAGTCGACCTTTTACAAGGCATAGCCCTATAACAAAAGGTTTGTGACCCTTACGCCTAAGGGTCACTCGTCCGATACTCGAGTCTTAACCAAATATTCGATCCTACTTGGGGACTACCCTTCATCAGAGCGGTCTATCACGATTGCTCTAAGGGTCATGTCTTACACGTGTCTCACGTACCCCACTTTCGAGCCACTTAGATGCCACACCATCTGAGTCCTATCTGAGTCCTTAGCCTCACTTGGGGGCTATTCTCCGACGGAGCGATTAATCACGGTCACTCCGAGGATCATACCCTACACATTTGTCTTAGAAGAGTCTAACCCGAGTCAAACTGGAGTCGTCTCTCCTCCCGCGCTATTTCCTCTGCCTTGGTGTACTTGAGTTCCGAAGCAACTCTTCTGATTACACGGTATTCATACAGACGGGCCACCGGTAACCAGACGCCAGAAAATGCAAGAAACCTTGGACCAACTGACCGCCTCACTGGCTAAGATGGAGGCCCAACTGACAGCCATCAGGACCGACCAAACCGCCATTGCCACCCGTTTGAGTGTCGTGGAACAAAGGACTCCTAAGGTCGGGAATGAAACCACTGGGCCCATAGCTGAACTGGTCCGCGCCGTTCGCAAACTCGAAGAATAGGTCCATTTGTCAACAAATAACTCGATCTATACGGAAAACGCTCGTTCTTATTCGCCTCTGAATGACGAGCTACCCGCAAACCTCAACCTTACGGGCATACCGATGTTTGAGGGTACTGAAGACCCGGTTCATCACATTCGGGCTTTCAAGGAGTTCATGGCTATCAAGGGGGTGAAATCCACTATGTTTAAGCACCTGTTCGATGCTTCCCTCGAGAAGCATCCAAAAGCCTGGTACTACCGGCTCGATTCCAAGAAATACAAGACTTGGGATGATGTGACAACAGAGTTCGCTCGGAATTACGCTGATAATACCGAGATCCAGTGTAACACCCCGTTATTTTCCGAGTTATTTATAAGGCGTTACTTTTCTATTTTTACTTAAATCGGGTTTTTAAGTTGGAAAAATATTTTCGATGTCTTTATAAAAATTAAAGTGTTTTGGGCCTTCTTATAGTAAATCAAATTTTGGACTATTTTAAAAGTTGATCGTTATTTATAAACCGACTTGGGTTCGGATTGGACTTTGACTCAAAAAAAAAAAAAAAAAAAAAAAGGAAAACCTAAGTGAATTAAAACCCCACCCGTGCCAATTCCCTTCCCCCCATCACAAATCACAATTTTTTATCTTTCCTCCAACTTTGCCGGCACACTAAAGCTCTTTTCTGTGTGTTTCCTTTTGTTCATGTTCCGTTTCCAATTGTTCAATCGCTATCGTAAAGTCGGTTCTTAATCCTTGAGTACACCTTCACGTTTTATCTTCTTCATCATTAAAACGGTAAGTATCGATTTTATTAAAGATCTTTTAATTTATTTTTCTTCTCTTTTAATATATAAACAGAGTTTTTGTGAGTAGGCCTTATAAGTTAGTAAATCTTATTCAAATTTATGGGTGGAGTATAAATATTATTTGAGAGTAATTCTATTATCTTAATTGTCGATCTGTGGCGAAAACAGGAGTCGTAATGATTGATAATTGGATCTTTGTACGGAGTTTGGTTATGTTGGAAGTCGATCGAGGAGTATTAGAATTACGACATTAGTGTGGTCTCGTGTGGTTGTGCACGTATGGGTATTTCAGTTTGTAGACATTGCACGTATGAATTGTATAGTGGGTTGTTCATGATGATGAATTGAAGATGAATGACAAGAAAGCAATAAGTAATAGAATAGTGTACGTAATTGGATGTAGAGAAATACAAGTTGAGTGTTTTAGTTTCCATGTCTCACGTTTAAGGCCAGCTGTATTACGAGTGTGAGTTGTAATTAAGAATAATGCCAATCATCATTAAAGGTTTTGAGAGACTTTTAATTGGTAATAGATTAGGACGGTAACTATATGAATGAATCGGTTAGATTAAGTTATTGAACCATTTATATTATTTGTAGCTTGTGGGTTCGAGGAGAAGAAATTCTTGGAATAATATTAGCTGAGTTTTGACCGTCTTAGGGAGGTAAGGACGTTTTACCCTTTTCACATTTAAGTAAAGAGCATGTTCGGTTTAAATTATATTGTAAAGCGGTTTTATAAATTATTTTGTCAATGGTGAATTTTTATGATACTCGTAATATTTTGGATATTGAACTTGTGACACGAGTCACACATTGGTATTGTTTTGGTAATTTTTTTTGGAGGTTTTAACAGACTCTGGGAGCTCTGTTGGTCTAGTTGGTTTAAGGTGCGTTTACGACGTTCCTGGGACTTCGTCCCGAAACTGAACTCTTGGCCCGAGTTATATTTGAGTGGGGTAACCGGCCCCCACTTGCTAGGGAGTTAGACTTTCTCCTTTGGCAGCATCATCCTACTGACTGTCCAAATGCGAGAGGTGCGCACTATATAAGTCGAACTAAGCACAGGTGATACCTCTAGACCGTGCAAGGGTAGGACCTTGGCACACAGGTGGTGGAAATATATTTTGGATGATTTTGGTTTTGACTACTGTTTTTACAGTATTGTGTTTTGGTATCAAAACGGTGGCTTTTAACTCTGGTTTCAGTTACTATAAAACTATTATTAGTATTTCATGTTTTTATTATATTATACTTTTACTCAGCTTTGCTGACGTCCGTTTGTTTTGGGTTGTTCCCCCGCTGGAACCTATACCTACTGGTGTTTTGGGTACAGTTGATAGGTACAATTAATATGCTGCATGGGTGCATTTGGTTCGGGATGCTGAGCGAGGAAGGAATTTATTATTTAACGTTTACCTCCAAACTATTTATATTTATGTTGAATTTTGGGTTGAAGTTGTTTTAAACCGTTTTGGATTTTGTGGGACTTAAGTCTTCCGCTGCAACGTTTTCATTTAATTATTTATCGGATTTATATTTCTTTTAATTATTATAATATTCTTTTGCCTTGCATTTGGCTTTGTGAGCTAAATGTGGAGTAACGGCTTTAAATTTTCCTATTTTATTCTTCTATTTTGGTCGCGAAAATTTAGGGCTGTTACAGTTGGTATCAGAGCAATAGGTCTTTCCGAAAAGTTTTGCAAAATTTGAAATGGTTTTAAAAAAAATGTTTACTACTTTATAAAAAAAAAAAAATCTTTCTTTATAAACTGAGAGTGTTTGGGTGGATTGGGTGCATTGCATACGCATGAATTATGTTATTTATATATTTATATTTGTCTTGCTTTAGTGCTATTACCTTACCTGATTGAACTGTGAAAGAGGCAAGCCCTAATTGCGTTATTATTGGAATAAAACATCTCAGGCCTAATTGTAATGGGATATCATTTACTGGAATTTTGGAAGCTTTTTGGTCATGAATAAAGAGGAAGTTGGGAATATAGATATTGTTTCGGTTAATTTTCTGGTGAAGTCTATTTCAGTTCATGTTTTATCTGATCCTGGTGCATCTCACTCTAGTGAACTATGTTTGTGGATAAATGAAGCGTAGAAGCTAGTGAAATTGTGGATTTTGATTTTTGTCATGCAATTTGGGGACTTAGTAAATCGTAAAAAGGATGTATAAGGATGTGTTTGTGTTTTTTTGGGTGATCATGATTTTGAGGCAGACTTATAGAATTCCTAGTAGCTAACTTTGATGTGATTTTTAGGATGGATTGGCTCAAACCTCATCGGGCCAATAGTGATTGTGGACATAGTAAAATTTTCTTAGAAGGGCCTAAAATGTGAGAGTACTTATAAGAGTCGTGTGAGAGGTCTTAGGGTGCAGCTTATTTCTGTTATGAAGGTGAAAAGACATTTATTTGGGGAAGCCGAGTTAATTTTGTGTTATATTAAGGATTTGAGGTTTGAATATCCTGACTTGAGTAAAGTTCCAGTAATGAGTGAGTTCGTTGATGTGTTTTCCGAGGAAATACCGAGAATGTCTCCAAGTAGAGAAGTTGTGTAAGAATTTTTACCTAGTGACAGGAACGGGTCCAATCGTTAAATCACCATATCATATGACACCATTTGGAAGGCAAGAACTTAAGAAACAACTAGATGAACTGATGGAAAAAGGATAAATTAGGCACAGTGTCTCGTTGGGGTGTCCCTATCTGATCTGTGGAAAAATAAGGATGAAACTTTGAGGTTGTACGTTGATTATCGAGGATTGAATTAAGTTACTATACAGAATAGAAATCCCTTATATAGGATTGAGTACTTATTTCACCAGTTGAAGGAAGTCTATGTTTTCTCTGAAATTACAATTTTTAGGAACCATCAATTGATGATAGTGTTTGAGGATTTACCTGAGAGTATATTTTCTGCTAGATATGGCTATTGTGAGTTTATTGTGATGCTTTTTGGGTTGATTAGTGCACCTGATGTGTTTATGGACTTAGATGAACCGAACTTTGAGGACTTACCTAGATAAATTTGTTGAGATTTTCATTGATGACATAATTATTTATTCAAAGAATGAAGAAGGGCATGAGGAATATTTACGATTTATCTTAGACATCTTGAGAGTAAATTAGTATTTGCTAAATCTTCGAGGTGTGATTTTTGGCTTGTACGGGTAATTTTGGGGAATATTATATCTAAGGATGGAGTATTAGTAGATCATGTTAAGGTTGTTAAGGAGTGACCCACCTAAACCGGAATCTGTGACTGAAATTCGTAGTTTTTGGGCTTAGCTGGTTACTATAGGAGATTTGTGAAGGATTTTTCCAAAATAGATAGATTATTGACTGCACTGATGTAGGAAGTCATAAAATTTCATTGGGATGAGAGGTGTGAGGAATCGTTCGAATTTTAAAGGAAAAATTTACCACTGCTTTAGGATTGGCCTTACCGGATGGAAATGAAGTTTCTGAAGTTTATATCTATGCATCTTAAGAATGGATTAGTTAGTGTTTTGCAGCAGAATAAGAGAGTGATTGCTTATGCATTTAGGCACTTGAACCTTTATGGAAAAATTACCCTACTTATGATTTAGAGTTAGCAACGGTAGTCGTTACCTTGAAAATTTGGAGACATTATTTGTTTGGTGTACCCTTTAAGGTTTTTATGGTCACAAAATTTTAAGATATATATTTACCCATTAGGAGCTAATCGTGAGATAAAGATGCTGGTTGGATTTGATTGAGGACTATAAGATCGAGATTCAGTATCAGGTAAGAAAAGCCAATGTGGTGGCTGATGCTTGGAGTATGAGTTAGATCCTTTAGGAGTTTCCGAGTGGAAGTGGAGTTTAATCTTTATGGATTTTATAGTGGGGTTGTTAAGGTCGGAGGAAGGTAATAATATGATTTGGATTATAATAAATAGAGTAACTAAGAGAGCACATTTTATTCCCATGAAGGATTTGTGAGAGAAGAAACTACTTGTTGATGCTTATATATACACTAGATGGAAAGCCCGTGCGATGCACGGGCCGATTTTTAGTGACAATGGTAATGACACCAAATTAGACGATCGCATAAATTTGTGAAACTGTTGGTTGACAGACTTTTATTTATATAATAGAATTTCATCGTCTTATTAGAATTTCTAGATGTGGTATAATTTTACTTCAATTTATAGATTTAAGAGTTGTTATAAGATTCAAAAGATTTTTCTAAGTCAGTTTATCATAATTTTTCGATGTGTGATAATTCTACATAAATTTATGATTTTAAGAACTCTTTTTAGGATTCAAAAGATTTTTGATTGATACCTAAAGACGATGATTACTTTTATTTATATAATAAAATTTCATCACCTTAATGCAATTTTTCGATGTGGGATAATTTTAATTCATCTTATAGCCTTAAGAGCTATTATAAGAATCAAAAGATTTTTTATTAATATCTAAAAACGAATAATTTCTCGTACTGATGATGTAGAATTTCACACCATCTATAATCTTAAAAACTTTTGTAAAACTCAAAAAATGTTTGATTTATATCTATGAAATTCATGACTTTGTAAAAAAAATCGATGTCAGAAATTTTACTCAAGTTTATAGTTTTAAGAGTTTTTTTAAGACTCAAAAGTGTGAAATATATTTACTTAATTAAGTTTTTGGTCTTAAGATTTTTTTTTAAGATCCAAAAGATTTTGTTTTTCATGTCATTAAGAACAAACGATTATTTAAAACGAATGACTTTTGTTATTTATGATATCTCATCATAATTTTTCGATGTGGGATGATTCCATTTAAATTTATAGTTTTAAGAACTCTTTTAGAACTTTTTTTCGGACTCAGAAGATTTCTGTTTGATATCTAAAGACGATGATTACTTTTATTTATATAATAAAATTTCATCACTTTTTTGTAATATTTCGATGTGGGATAATTTTTACTTCAATTTATACCCCTAAGAGGAGTATTATAGGATTCAAAAAATTTATGATTAATATCTAAAAACGAATAATTTCTCTTATTGATGATGTAGAATGTTATCGCCTTATCATAATTTAATTTTTTGATGTGCAATAATTTTATTTAAGTTTATAGTCTTAAAAAGTTCTTTTAGGACTCAAAAAATTTCTCTTTGATATCTAAAGACGAATGATTGCTTTTACTCCGTATTTATATAGTAGAATTCTATCACCTTATTATAATTTCTCGATGTGGTATAAATTTACTTAAATTTATAGCTGCTATTATAAGACAATTTTTTTTGTTAATATCTAAAAATGAATGATGTCTCTCATTATTTGTGATATCGAATTTATTACCTCATCATAATTTTTCGATATGTGATAATTCTATTTAGGTTTATAGTTTTAAAAAAAAAATTAGAATAACTCAAATTCTTGGTTAATATCTAAACATAAATGTTTCTCTTTTCCATTAGCTTACGGTCCTAATTTAGGAGCATTTTTAAGACTCAAATTTTTTTAGTTGATATCCAAGGACAAATGATTATTATTTATAATACATAGAATTTTATCAGTTCATCATAATTTTTCGATATACGACAACATTAGGATAATTATAATAATAAAAAAGTTTGTTCTTATATCTATGACATAAGAATGGGCTATTACTCTTATTTATATAATAAAATTCGATCACCTTATTATAATTTTTTGACGTGAGATAATCTTACCTAAGTTTATATAGTCTCAATTACTTTAATTTTGTAAGTCTAATTTTTTTATATCTAAGAATTAATGATTAATCTTATTTATAATATCAAATTTCATCCCCTCATAACTTTTTTGATATAGAATGAATAATTTTGATTTAAGTTTAGATATATATAGTCCTAAGAACTCTTGTACTTCGTCATTACTTAAGTTTACAATATAATTTACAATATAGAATTCATAATTTGGAGACATGATTACTTTTATTTGTATAATAGAATTTCATCGTCTTATTGTAAAATTGATTACACTTGTTTGTTATTTATAATTTTTTTTTATTGATATTTAAGAACGAATGATTAGTCTTATTTATAATATAGAATTTCATTATCATGATTTTTTTGATGTGGGATTACTCTTATAATATAGAATAATCATCAGCTTATTTTAATTGTTTCGATGTGGGACAATATTAAGTTCTCAATTTTTTTTTTCGATATTCAAAAACAATGATTACTCTTATATTTATATTATAAAATTCCATAACCCATAATAATTTTTTTATGTGGGATAATTACTCTTATATTTATATTATAGAATTCCATAACCCATAATTTTTCGATGTGGGATAATTATAATCTTGAGAGTTCTTTATGACTCAAAAGATTTTTGGTAGATATATCTAAGTACGGATGATTACTATTATTTATTATTTATAATATATAATTTCATCACCTTATTATAATTTGTCGATGTGGGATAACTTTATATCTTTATATGTAATAAATTCATCACTTTTTCAAGCAAATAATATGAAACAAATAATATGAAATTTATACTCTAATGAAAGCATATTTTACCATGAATCTAATTAATTAATTTTTGTAATTTTATTTACGATAACTTTTTGTTAAATGAAATTTAAAGATTTTTAGATGAAAATTTATAAAACATCACATTAATATAATAGATTAAATATATTGATTGTAATAATTAAAAGATTCTCTATTTAATTTTTTTTATTATTAATGATACTTTCCTAAATTGAGTTTTGATGTAACGGACCAATCATATCGCTCGAAAACTTCCTCCTTTATATATATATATTGATTATGTGGTAAGACTTTATGGAGTATTAGATAGGATGTCAGATTTGTTTCAATGTTTTGGGAGAACCTTCGGGCAGCTTTGGGAACCAAGTTTTAGATGAGTACAACATGTAAGTCAGCTACTGATGGTCAGACAGAAAGGACAAATCAAATACTTGAGGACATGTTACTGCCTTATAATTTCAAGGAGTTTGGGAGGATAAGTTAGATCTTATATTTTGAGTTCACATATAATGATAGTTATCGATTTACAATTCAGAGGACAATATTTGAGGCGTTTTACGGGCGTAAGTATAGAAATCCGGTGTGTTGAGGTGATATTAGCATGACTGTGGTTTTAGGGTCTGAGATGATAACTGAAATGGTTGAGTAGGTTAAGAGTATACATGAGTGGATGGAAGCAACTTAGGATGGTTAGAAGAGTTATGTAGATAAAACTCGTAGACATGCGAAATTTGAGGTTTGGTAAGGAAGGCAAATTGAGCCCAAAGTTAATTAGACATATGAAATTTTGGAGCGTATTAGCTGATTTAGAATGATTTCCTGAGGTGTTCCATGTCTCCCAACTAAGGAAGTGTATTAGTGATCCATTACATGTTTTAATTAAGGTCCTAGAACTCATTGGGCTTGATAAGACTATGACTTATGAAGAGATTATGTTCATATTTTGGATAGTAAGGTGCGTAAAACCCGTAAAGGTGAAACAAGAATGGTCAAAGTTTTGTGGAACAATAACAATGTGGAGGAGACTACCTAGGATATTGAGTTAAATACCCTCATCTTTTGACTATGGTTATTTTCGTGCTTCGTGGACGAAGCTTAATTTTAAGGGGGATAGAAATGTACATGACTACTTTGCTTTTGTGGTAAATTAACCTTGGTATTGTATGGTGTCATGCTATTCATCATTTATTGGTTACAAATATGAATATGTTCGCTATTGTTCGTGCTTGGCACAATGACGTTGGTTATTTGTTATTAATTGAAATTGACTTGCTTACACATGTTTGTGGTTTGCCTGTGCTCAACGCACATGTTGGTGGTTTGGTTGTGCTAAACGCACTTGATTGATTTATTGACTTTATACATTTCGCATTTGTAAAAAAAAAAGGTTGAACTTGTGAATTTCAAAATTTTGAAATAATTTAAATATTTTTGTCCGACATGCTCTTAACTTGTCAAGTGATACTTTTACCTTAGAGTACGAGAATTTTGGTGGTTTCGAACTTTGGAATTATCTTATGGAATTAGGTGATCTTATCTTGTGGATTTAGGTGGTGGTGAATTGTGTATTTTGAAATCTGAGGAATTATGTAGTTATGGATTTTGAGGATTTAGAAATGTGAGATATATTTAAGGTTGTGTTTAATTTGACGAATTTTGGATATATGGAGTAAATGATTTATTTTGGAGATATATGAAGAATTTTGAGGATTTTGGATATATGGAGTGAGCGTTAAATGATTTATTTTGGAGATATATGAAGAATTTTGAGGATTTTGGATATATGGAGTGAGCGGGTCATTTTGGATATTCATGAGTAATGTGAGACTTTATTTCGAGGACGGGTTTAAACTTCGAGGACGAAGTTTTGTTTTAAGGAGGGAAGTCTGTAACACCCCGTTATTTTCCGAGTTATTTATAAGGCGTTACTTTTCTATTTTTACTTAAATCGGGTTTTTAAGTTGGAAAAATATTTCGATGTCTTTATAAAAATTAAAGTGTTTTGGGCCTTCTTATAGTAAATCAATTTTTGGACTATTTTAAAAGTTGATCGTTATTTATAAACCGACTTGGGTTCGGATTGGACTTTGACTCAAAAAAAAAAAAAAGGAAAACCTAAGTGAATTAAAACCCCACCCGTGGCAATTCCCTTCCCCCATCACAAATCACAATTTTTTATCTTTCCTCCAACTTTGCCGGCACACTAAAGCTCTTTTCTGTGTGTTTCCTTTTGTTCCTGTTCCGTTTCCAATTGTTCAATCGCTATCGTAAAGTCGGTTCTTAATCCTTGAGTACACCTTCACGTTTTATCTTCTTCATCATTAAAACGGTAAGTATCGATTTTATTAAAGATCTTTTAATTTATTTTTCTTCTCTTTTAATATATAAACAGAGTTTTTGTGAGTAGGCCTTATAAGTTAGTAAATCTTATTCAAATTTATGGGTGGAGTATAAATATTATTTGAGAGTAATTCTATTATCTTAATTGTCGATCTGTGGCGAAAACAGGAGTCGTAATGATTGATAATTGGATCTTTGTACGGAGTTTGGTTATGTTGGAAGTCGATCGAGGGGTATTAGAATTACGACATTAGTGTGGTCTCGTGTGGTTGTGCACGTATGGGTATTTCAGTTTGTAGACATTGCACATATGAATTGTATAGTGGGTTGTTCATGATGATGACTTGAAGATGAATGACAAGAAAGCAATAAGTAATAGAATAGTGTACGTAATTGGATGTAGAGAAATACAAGTTGAGTGTTTTAGTTTCCATGTCTCACGTTTAAGGCCAGTTGTATTACGAGTGTGAGTTGTAATTAAGAATAATGCCAATCATCATTAAAGGTTTTGAGAGACATTTAATTGGTAATAGATTAGGACGGTAACTATATGAATGAATCGGTTAGACTAAGTTATTGAACCATTTATATTATTTGTAGCTTGTGGGTTCGAGGAGAAGAAATTCTTGGAATAATATTAGCTGAGTTTTGACCGTCTTGGGGAGGTAAGGACGTTTTACCCTTTTCACATTTAAGTAAAGAGCATGTTCGGTTTAAATTATATTTTAAAGCGGTTTTATAAATTATTTTGTCAATGGTGAATTTTTATGATACTCGTAATATTTTGGATATTGAACTTGTGACACGAGTCACACATTGGTATTGTTTTGGTATTTTTTTTGGAGGTTTTAACAGACTCTGGGAGCTCTGTTGGTCTAGTTGGTTTAAGGTGCGTTTACGACGTTCCTGGGACTTCGTCCCGAAACTGAACTCTTGGCCCGAGTTATATTTGAGTGGGGTAACCGGCCCCCACTTGCTAGGGAGTTAGACTTTCTCCTTTGGCAGCATCATCCTACTGACTGTCCAAATGCGAGAGGTGCGCACTATATAAGTCGAACTAAGCACAGGTGATACCTCTAGACCGTGCAAGGGTAGGACCTTGGCACACAGGTGGTGGAAATATATTTTGGATGATTTTGGTTTTGACTACTGTTTTTACAGTATTGTGTTTTGGTATCAAAATGGTGGCTTTTAACTCTGGTTTCAGTTACTATAAAACTATTATTAATATTTCACGTTTTTATTATATTATACTTTTACTCAGCTTTGATAACGTCCTTTTGTTTTGGGTTGTTCCCCCGCTGGAACCTGTACCTACTGGTGTTATGGGTACAGTTGATAGGTACAATTAATATGCTGCATGGGTGCATTTGGTTCGGGATGCTGAGCGAGGAAGGAATTTATTATTTAACGTTTACCTCCAAACTATTTATATTTATGTTGAATTTTGGGTTGAAGTTGTTTTAAACCGTTTTGGATTTTGTGGGACTTAAGTCTTCCGCTGCAACGTTTTCATTTAATTATTTATCGGATTTATATTTCTTTTAATTATTATAATATTCTTTTGCCTTGCATTTGGCTTTGTGAGCTAAATGCGGAGTAACGACTTTACATTTTCCTATTTTATTCTTCTATTTTGGTCGCGAAAATTTAGGGCTGTTACATCCAGACCACAATGCGCACCCTGGAGGTCATGGCCCAAGAGCCCAAAGAAGGTTTCACCAAGTACCTTCAAAGGTGGAGGGCCGAAAGTGCGAAGTTGGTAGACAAGCCCAACGAGAAGATACTAGTAGAGACGTTCATCAACAACCTCCTACCTTCCTACCACGTCCATCTTAGGTACGCTGGCATTTCGAACTTTACGATGCTTACCGAAACGGGCATTAGGATTGAAGACGATCTTCGACATAATGAAGATCTGGGTGAAGCTTCTACTGAAGGCTATACTGGACATCAGCTTGAGTCCTTAGAAGCTGAATTGACAACATCATCCGAGAGTCCGGATTTGATTTAAGTCCGAGTCTAGGATGTCCTATTTCTTCCAAAGTCAAAGTCAGAGTCAGAGTCTTTTGCATTCTGTCCTCTTTTTCAAAATTCAATAAAATCATCTTTTCTATTGCTCATATATACTTTCTTTATGTGTTTCCGAGAACATGATGAACACTGTCATACACTGTGAGCACATGCACGTGACTATTACAGGCACATCTATAATGACTGCAGGAAATCGAGACCCGTGTTTTCCTTTACCTGTTACATGTCTGACATAGAAAGCCATAAAACTATCCTTAGCAGGAGCGGTATCGAATCCTATGACAAATCTAGGTAGTCTCCTAGTTTGGGTTCAAGACGGGAGGCAAGCCCATTTCCCACAATAAACACCCATTCAATAAGACTACCAATCCCTACCTTAGGTGTTAGTCTGACCAACAGGAAAAACAAAAAAAAAAAACTGGACAAAAAATATCAAAAGTCCAAGGAAAAAAGCAAAAGGCCAAAACAAAAAAGCAGGCCATCATAAAAAAGAGCATCCACGACCAGAACGGTCAACACAAATGAAGATCCCATGACCGGGGCTAAGAGGTCAACCAACAAAAAAATATTCAAATGCCCATGACCGTGGTCAACGGTCCACTCAAGATCAATACTCATACCATTTAATAAGAGAGAAACAATCAAGCTGGTCAACTAACACCACATCTAGCCTTCCCACATTACAACCTTCAAGACCTTCCCGAGACCCAGGCTAGAGACAGCCCGGAATTTTGAGGATTCAAGCTCCATAGGATACCCCTAACCATTAGGGCCAGACATGGAAACCAGATCCCGCATTATCAAAATCTATCCCGATCAAAGTTCGAGCCATTTTACTCGACTTCCCCTTTACACAACAGAATTCACAATCACCATACGCAAACCCGAGAGCAAAACTCGTCAAATCCCCGAGAGCAAAACTCGTCAAATCCCCGAGAGCAAAACTCGTCAAATCTCATCCCAATTCTTCTCATTCAAACCAGTTACCAACCCCAAACACGGGAATTTAACTTGCAGTCGGCATAGAACATGCCCAAATAGTTCACACCTCTGGGGGCTATCTCGGAGAACGCTCACAGTCAAGGATCAATATCCTAACCATTCTATCACTTTGATCAAGACATCATTGGGAATGCACCTAGCCTGCACCATTGTCATGGCTAGTTACACACAAAGTCCTATTAGACTAGACACCATAATATATCTTCCAATCCACTGAACTACGGCATGGTTTGATTTCACTACACGTGAATACGTAGGCAGCCTTTCAACAGAGGCACAACCACCCACATTGACACACATTCAAAAAGCACCATCATTCCGATCACGACACCATCATGTTCTCAACAGCTAGCTTTGTCGTCCAGGGGGCTTCTCTTAGGCAGAAAACCTCCATCCACTCACAAAATCTAGATAAATTCAAAAAGAAATCTAGTCTCCTTTCTGTATTGTGTCCTAGTACTCGGCTCAGTCGAAGACAAGAATCTATCAGGACTCGAGGCAATGCCCACTTTGGAAATGTACTCTAAAATCAAAAATCCAGGAGAGTACTAGACTACAACGGTCTCATTACAGACTATTGCAATCCCCCCATAGCACATCCTTCCCATTCCGAGAATTCGACCGTGTTGCCACTCGCTTAGGCTACGGAATAGCGCAACTTAAGAGTCTTGTTAGGTGGCCCACCCCCTACCGAATCGTGGTCCAACCCTTCGAGAGTCCAGTCGTGTCAGTCAACTCGTTCGGTCACGTCCAGAGTCGAGTCTGTCGGTAGGCCTCTCTCTTCAACTTCCACCTTGAAATTTTAAAAATTTAGCCATTTGAAAAAAAATCCTTTTCGACAAGGTCAAATTTCGGTCTATTTAAACTGCAAATTTCTTTTCTACCCCTTTTCCATTTTGAAAACCTAGCCCGTGAGCGCTTTCGGGATTTCAATTTCAAAAATTTCAAACAAATTCAAAAATCATTTTCCCCAGCGCGAGTCATTTTACTACCTACGTGTTGCATGCAAATTTTATGTGACTTATACAGGTACGACTCAAGCATCAGGGACATGCAACCCACTAAATCTCCTGAGCGGAAAGCCCGAGGCAGCATTTTCCCCGGAATAGTACGGGATGGGCCCATATACAGGCGCACCCGGGACTTATACGACAAGTCCAATTCCCCCAGCAGATAGTCCGAGGCGGCATTTTCCCCGGAATAGCACGGGATGGGCCCACATACAGGTGCACCCGGGACTTACACGACAAGTCCGATTCCCCACGGAGTTATCACCATCAGATCAGGTATGATTTCCAACTTATGGCTGGCGAGCCCTTTTACGCAAGTCTACTGGACTTTAAACGACCCGACCGGAAGCTGCCAGGTTTTAATCTTTGATTGACCTGGTAGCTACTCTGACTTTCGCCCTGTCCAAGCCTCATTCAGAGTGGGGTCTCTCTAGACACCCACATTTTGACTGCCAGGTGTCTATAGCAGTTTCCGACAAACACCCGATAATGATCGGACGCAAACGTGCTTTAATATATTCGGAAACAGGCTCAAAATCATTGGCATTTGGCTTGGGCTTTTTACAAAGTACAAATCTCACAAAACCAACCTCAAATTCAGGCCCAGTGGGTCGTTTTGAGTCAAATAAGACTAATTTGGGTCGAATCCGACAACAGGGGCAAAACCGTCTTTTAGTGACCGAGTCAAAACCCGGTCAAAGATATTCTCGAGACACACGGACCAGCCGTGACACCTCACGTGGTTGATTCGAGCTCAAACACTAAAAAAAATCAGCTTCACAAAATATTAAACAAATCCGTTTGAGGATAGAATTCGATCTCAAGTAGGAATTCTATCCGAATACCAAATCAAACACCCGACCAAGTGTAAGACACTCGGCCGAGCTCCACCAACCAGCCGAGATTCCCTTTCTTCTTTGCCAAGTAAACGGAATTCTCGTGCTTCTCAGCTTCTTACGTTTCCTATCCTAAGCGGTAGTTCTCACCCAAACACTTCTCCTAGCCAAGGTCGGGAACTTCCCTATAAATAGGCCCCTTGCACAACACATCTAGCAACATCTAAGATTCATCCTAACATACCTTTAGACATCAATGATCATCGACACATAAAAAAAAACCTTTTTACAGGGCATCACATACCACAATGGATACACATCTACAATACACTTAGCATCGAGAAACCGATAGTGCACCCAATACCCGAAGGAACCGGCCCCCCTATACCCGACACCCTTCACGTCCGAATCTACCACCACAACTCACCAACATAAAACTCGACGCTCCCGTGCCCAAGCCACATTTCGAAGAGCTCCGATCCGAGTGAACAAAAGCATGTAGGTTGAGGGTGTAACCAAACCCGACTTCTCTTTTTCTCTGTTCTCCCTCTCGGTCGTCACTTTTTTTATGGGCCGTTCGTCGTTTTTTTATTATTTCTAATATCGATATTACTAAAACTATTTTCATATAACAAACATTCTTAAAAATACGATATCAACTCTATAGTCGAAAGTCGTATTACAAGAATTAAATTAAATCTCGTCGATGCTAAAAAAAATCGTTACATCTTTTTTAACAAAATACGACGATTTTAACGCAGAGAGAATCGATATTTTTTTTAGTTCAATTTTCAAAACAATTTTATAAAACTTTTTCTAAAAGTCATTCCGAATATTTGATATCGATTTCATAATCGAATGTCGAATATAACGAATATCGAAAATATTAACTCGAGTGCAAATTGTGCAATATTCGTACGCGATTTAATAAAATCATCGAATTTTCAAAAAAATCAATTTCGAAAACAGGCCAGGACGCGAGTCGCGCGCGTCCCGGGAGAGCAGCCTGCTCGGGCGAGTCGCGCGGCTGGCTGGAACGCGACACGTTCTTTTCGTTTTTTTATTATTTTCTCGAACATCATTTTTTAGACAAAACAACGTCTTTTTAGCAATATTTTCAGATTTCGACTAATATTTTCTCGATCTCGCATATTCATCATATTTGCTATATTCTTATTCACAATTCGATACTAACTCGTTTGTTCATCTTTTGTAGCTAATTCATCTTTTTTTATCTTTTGTTTTATTATACTAAAACGAATTTCGTATGCTAAAACAACTTTGATGTTAATTTTCATGCATTAAACCGACTTAGCAACCCATTCAATTCCTCGCATGTTTAGGAAAAATAATGTTTGCATATCATTCATCATATTACTAACGCGCGTTTTCAAAAATCATTCGATATCTTAGTAGAGGCCGCTAATGTGCGGGCGGGGTTGGGTGTTCTTTGTGAACTTCCCAACACGTACCCTCACCCCTTACTCAGAACCTCGGTTTCCGGATGTCCGAAACCATTGGCAACGAGAGTCATTCAATACACGGTATCCGATCAAGTCGGTATCGGTATCAAATGCAAAGGGACGAACCCGATAAACTCTGATATCGGAAATGGGCCGTATTTTGTACACGGCCCACTACGACATAGAGTGGGTTGGAACGGGCCCGAACTCCCACAAAGTTCGGTGGCGACTCCAACTTCGATTTAAATTTCAATTTGACCATCTCATATGGAGATTCATTCGCCTCCCCAAACCCGCGCGTGGCCGCGTCGGGGTGGACCTATGTCATGTCCACATGCTTACAAAAATATTAAAGGATATCATGTAACAGATAGTTTCCTTTAATTCAATTAATCAACATGTGAGGTGATGAAAACGATAAAGTTCAAAACATGGGACATTGGTAGCCATTTGAATTTAAAATCATTTTTCACGTAAACAGAGAATAAACACATGAGTCGTGGCTCCTAGTATCACCGCTACACCCTATTGGCTTGCATCTCACCAATAGAAGTAACCGTGTTACCGACTCGTAGACCGAACCGATCTTATGAGGTTTACATCTCACCCATAAGGCTCAATTGGGCCCGAACTTCTATTATATTATACGTTTATTCAAACGGGGCTCTGGGCTGAAATGAAAGCTGATGATTACATTCTCTACATCACCAAGAGGGAACCCCTAGTTTTCAGAATTCTATTCTGCCCCCGCTACCTAAGTAGTAATACTGATCAAGTACTTGTCTATATATGCGCACATACCCTACGCAGACTCTTGAACCGCAGCTCTCACTGTCGTAGGACGACTACCTTAAACACTAGGTCGACTCTCGAACCGTAGCCTCTGAGTCTGCTTTTCATTACAAGTGCAATCGAAACACCACGCATGGTAGGATCCAACACAAGCTATTCGTCCCAGACTCGCATCGTAAACTTTATATAAAAGTCGCCCGTGAACAAGTAGTTCATTATTTGGTGACCTTCAATAATTGGTCGGACTCATTTGAAACAGTCAAATCCTCAAATACTTACTTTCAGTGTGACAACGTTATACTTAAATCCTCAAGTGTCACCCGAAACATTATATCCCAAATATCGTATAATATTTTTAAAATAGTAAATTCTTTTAAATGAAGTTTTATATAAAAATATAAAAATAAAATTTAAGGTATAATAATAATAAAATATTATTTTAAAATTTATAGTTTTCGAAAAATATAGAAGTTTCTGAAAAATATAAATTAAGTCGCACTTAATCGATTTACAAAAGTTTGACGTAAAATCATTTTTTTAATATTTATAAATGTCATGTAAAAGTTTCGGAATAAAACAAATCCATTTATTTTAGAAAATGAAATTTATAAATTTTTACCTATATAAAATTAATAAGTGAAATTTTATTAAAATGCAACATTTTGCAAGTTACTAATTTACTCTATTATTATAATATATAAACAAATGTAAAAGTACTAAAGAAAATTAAATACAACCAAAATTACAATTATACAAAATATAAAGTACATAGTATAAACATACATAGCAAATAGAAACAAATCAATAAAATGATATAAGTAAATTTTATTAATTTAATTTCTTTTATTCATTTTCTCATATTCTCATATAGATAGAAATGTACAGGTGATAAATAAATTAAACAAGTGATAATTAAGTCGAGTTGAATTTAGTCATAAATATATAACACGAATAAAATATCACCTAACATTTTTTATATACATAAGTAATTTAGTCATACAAACAAGCTTAAATATTTAAATAAGCAATTTATTAAATTACTAACATAATATACTTATATATAAGAAATGTTGTTAGAAGAATGTTGGAAATATAGGGTCACTATAGGGGCGAAATATAACTAGAAAATATGCGTTGTTGTGTCGTGGTATGAAGGCCACTGAATGAGAAACGAAATCGCCCCGACTACGGTACAAATCGAAATGGGCGTCGTCCCCCAAGGTCACACAACACTCCTAAAAGGTTGTGTACTCAACCATTAGGAGTTGGAACTCGATGGTATACTCAGAATTTATCAAAGAGATTTTGGATGATGACATTTGATGTATATGCACATATGTCCTATCATGCTCATACGTATATAGTAGGTGTCACATGAGATTAACCTCAAAAGGCATCCAAAGTCACTTTATGATGGAAAATAAATTATCATTATTCTAAATATAATGACATTCATAACCATACTAATAAATTGGTGTCAATACGCCACTTAATGGGAGATACCCTTACTATGCAACAATAGTCAACATATTGTCTTTGCATTATTTCTAACAATCCCCCACTAATGCAAATGACAAACCGAAAACAAAAATTCTGAGCATATGAAAAGGTTGACACTTAGACGTTAATATCTTTCGATTTGAATTAACGTATTAGTGAAATGAGTCAACAACTTACTTACAACAAGAGAATATCTTTCGATTTGAATTCCTTATTGAATTTCGGTTGAATTATCCTCACAACACATACCATACCTTAAGTTCCACACGAGTTCCGCAATACGATTCAACAAATTTATGGCCAAATGAACCTTGGGATTTTGATGAGTGCCCTAGAAAGATAACTCAATCTCTCTTAGAAGGAGGTCAACCCTTCACACTCACTTAGGTTTATCTATCAAGGATATCTCCACATAACCCACTCACTTATAAGCCATAGAATCATTAAGAGCTCTAGAGCTCAACCTCTCAATACTACGTACGATGAATCCATCAAGTCCTTCACAACAGGACCACCCAAACATAGGGATATAAAAATTCATTAAGAGAAATATCTCAACCTCTATCATTACGGTGATCTCATCAAGTCCGTCTCCCAAGGACCACCCAAATTTGGGCTATAAGACCATTAAGAGCTATATGCTCAACCTCTATCATTCCGGTGATCTCATCAAGTCCGTCTCGCAAGGACCACCCAAATTTGGGCTATAAGACCATTAAGAGCTATATGCTCAACCTCTATCAAATACACCAAATTATATTTGATGGTTTCAACTCCCTCAAATCTGCATAATACATGTGTGTAATTCACTACACATCATTTTTAGCAATATGAAGCTGAAATCAACATCAAACATTGCATAGCAATTGATGCCCCCACAATTATGCAATAAATATTAAGCTCACAATCATCATGCATTACTCCGGTGAGGTTAAAAGAGCAAAATAATACGCATACTACTACAAAAAGTGCCAAAGAAACCGGTTAAAAATGGCATAAGAAACCGGTTAACAACCGGTCTCCATCTCACCGGTGTCTTACGTCTAAGAAACCGGTTGAATTATGTGGTCTCATTGGTAAAGTTAAGAGACTTAATATTGCCAAGAAATGGTCTCTTTGCTCTATACTTAAAAGACCGGAGTTAGTTATAACTGATCTCTTTGAGTTGTCTAAGAGACCAGTTTTATAAAGAAAATGATCTCTTTGAGGAGGGCTAAGAGACCAGCATTAAAAAAAAGTGGTCTCTTTGAGTTGTATTAAAAGACCGGTTTGCAAAGGAACCGGTCTCTTACAATAATTAGTTTCATTCACATAAGCACACTATCGAAACGTTTATTATTCAATTCCGAGATAATTTATATCATATATAAACGTGCGAACATAATATACCATCGTATATATTACAAAAAAATTACACGGTAGTAATAATAAAAAGTCATTTTCATATATATGAAATTTAAACTACAAATTTGCGTGCGAATGCTAATATAATCGATGTTTGTAAAAAATAGACAAATGTGCGAAAAAAAACATCGATTGCTAAAATGAGTTGCAATACAAAAAAGTTCTAATAATGAGTACGGTTAAATTAGGCTTCGTTAACATCCATATTGTCATTGTCTTCGATATCCTCGTCTTCAATTTGGTCCAATAAATATGTCGCCCAAGTATTTCTAACCTCGTCAATATTTTCTTGTTCATATGAGTTCTGATTTCCGGGAAAATACTACAAAAAAAGTAACACAATTAGCATATAGTATAATATATATACTCCGTATATATACATAAACACAATTAGCTACTACAAATAGTCATATCTTTAAAATTTTGGGGAGTATAGATGCTTATAGGCATATCCTACAAAACAAATCAGTAAGCAGTAAATGGGTGTGTGGAAACCAAAGAATATAGTCGATGTGTTGTTGCTGGTAGAGATTAAACTACTGTAATTTGACATTTCAGTTCGTGAGGGAAACAAATCAATTCGTGTCAAACAACCCAAATGGTTCAAGTCCTATATCACGCCATGGACCGTAAAACAAATCAGGCCAGTCAGTCACCAAAAGATCAATCCTCCAATTATATAATAAAAACGGTCCTAAAAACTTCGTATTGCCTTCAGTCATTCAGCTACTAGTTAAGTAAACCAGATTTGTCCACTATATATATAAACAAATTCGAAACTAAAAAAAACATACTTCATAGATCAATTTCGTCTTAAAGACACCACAGTTTAGCTAAACTAGTACTTCAGTCTTAAAGACATTCACAAACCTGCCAAACTTGCATTGCAGATTTGCTGGCAGAAGAGTGTCGACAGCAGAGAAACTTACTCAGCAGCAGGATATAGCAAACTTGAGAATATACGTACGTACATACATACATACATACATACATACATATTTACACACACATATATAGGTTGTACTTCTGCAGCAGTAGCAACAGAAATAGATCAGAGGAAATAAATTTGAAGTCGGTAAATGAAATCTTTTATCAAAAACTCAATCGTTGATTCTTTGTGCAAGAGACCAACCTAGGTTACAGTTTGGCAACTCCTAAATTTGTAATCACAATATATTACAAATATTATTATGCGGAGTGTAGACACCCACATTTTGACCGCCAGGTGTCTATAGCAGTTTTCGACAAACACCCGATGATGATCGGACGCAAACATGCTTTAAATACTCAGAAACGGGCTCAATATCATTGGCATTTGGCTTGGGCTCATTATGGAGTACATATCTCACAAAACCAACCTCAAAATCAGGCCCAGTGGGTCGTTTCAAGTCAAATAAGACTAATTTGGGTCGATTCCGACACCAGGGGTAAAACCGTCTTTTAGCGACCGAGTCAAAACCCGGTCAAAGATTTTCCCGAGACACGTGAGTCATCCGTGACACCTCACACGGCTGATTCATACTCCAATCCTACGAAAAATCAGCTACATAAAATATTAAACAAATCCGTTTAAGGATGGAATTCGATCTCAAGCAGGAATCCTATCCAAAAACCGATTCAGACACCCGACCGAGTGCAAATACTCGGCCAGGCAGCACAAACCAGCCGTGATCCCTTTCTTCCTTGACAAGAAAGCGGAATTCTCATGCCTTACAGCTTCCTATATTTCCTATCTCTAGCGGTAGTTCAAACTCTCCTAGCCAAGGTCGGAAATTTCTTATAAATAGCCCCTTGCACACACACTTTTACACATCAATTATTCTCATACAATCAATTAGCACCTACAATTATATTCATTATCAATCATCTACAACATCAACTCTCATACACACACACATAAAATTTAGCATCGAGAAACCGATATTACAAACCCGAAGGAAACCGGCCCGATACCCGACACCCTTCACACGTCACGCCCAAACCGAGCCACCATAACTCACCGACATCCACTCGACGCTCTTGTGCCTAAGCCACGTCCCGACGAGCCCCGATCCGAGTAAACAGAAGCATGTAGGTTGAGGGTGTAACAAAACCCGATTTCTCTTCTTCTTCTTCTCTCTTCCTCCTCGTCCGTCTTATTTTTTATGGGTCGGTCGTCGTTTATTTTATTTTCTAATATCGATACTATTAAAAACTATTTTCGTACAACAACATTCTTAAAAATATGATATCGATTTTCTATAATCGAATATTGTATCGAAAAGAATTATATTAAAATCTCGACGATATTAAAAATCGTTACATCTTTTTTTCCGTTCAAACTTTTTTTTACAAAACCTTTTTTTAATTCATTCCGAATATTCGATATCGATTTCATAATCGAATATCGGGTACGACGAATATCGAAAACATAAATCGAGTATAAATTAATTCATATTTGTACGCGATTTATCAAAATTAACAATTTTCGAACAACGAGCAAAACCGGGACAGACCCGCACGCGAGTCGCGCCCCACCTAGGCGACTCGCGCACGGGCCTGAAACCCGAGTCCTTTTTTTTAGCTTTTTCGTTCGTTTTATTTTATTATTCTACGAAACGATTTCAAAATTTATATCTTTTCTAAAACTATTCGAAGTATTTGATATTGATTTCGTAGTCAATTATCGAATATAACGAATATCGAAAATATTAAGTCGAGTACGAATTATGCAATATTCGTACGCGATTTAATAAAAGCATCGAATTTTCAAAAAACCGCTTTCGAAATCAGCCCGACACGCGACTCGCCGGCATCCCGGGCGAGCCGCGCGGCCGGCTGCCATGACGCGCCTTTCTCGTTTTTTTTTTTATTATTTTTCGAACTTCGTTTTTTATACAAAACATCGCTTTTAGCAATATTTTCAGATTTCGATTAATATTTATTTTCTCGATCTCGTATATTTATTTGCTATATTATTATTTACAAATCGATACTAACTCGTTTGTTCATCTTTTGTAGCAAATTCATATTATTTCATCTTTTGTTTTATTATACTAAAACGAATCTCACATGCTAAATTCAACTTTGACGTTAATTTTTCATGCATTAAACCGACTTAGCAACCCATTCAATTCCTCGCATGCTTAGGAAAACAATGTTTGCATATCATTCATCGTATTACTAACGCGCGTATTAAAAAATCATTCGATATCCTAGTAGAGGCCGCTAATGTGCGGGCGGGGTTGGGTGTTCTTAGTGAACTTCCCAACACGTACCCTCACCCCTTTACTCAGAACTGTGGTTTCCGGATGTCCGAACCCATTGGCAACGAGAGTCATTCAATATACGATTAACCGCCCAAGTCGGCATCTATATCGATATGCAAAGGGACGAGCCCAATAAACTCTCACATCGGAAATGGGCCGTATTTTGTATACGGCCCACTACGACATAGAGTGGGCTCGAACGGTTCCGAATAACCATAAAATTCGGTGGCGACTCCGACTTCGATTTAAATTTCCATTTGACCATCTCATGGAGATTCATTCGCCTCCCCAAACCCGCGCGTGGCCGCGTCGGGGTGGACCTATGTCATGTCCACACGGAGTATTTCCATTAAACTGGCATTGGCGGTGGAATTTAAAATGGAGAGCATCCTCCCTCCCTCAAGGCCTCAACATTCAGCAAATGTTATTGAATATTGATACTAGGAGTAGGAGTAGTAGTAGTAGGAGTAGAAGGGAGTACATATTAAGTTACTCGTATTATATATTCAGAGTCTTTGGTATGTAGATTCCATAGAGATAGAGAGCAGGAAGGAAGGAAGGACAAGATTTATAATCATGAATCTATGACTCATTAAGATAGATAGATAGATACCCTTTCTTTTATTATTGGAGTACTATTATTATTATTATTATTATTATTATTATTATTATTATTATTACTGTATGTATTGTATGTACAGTAGTATGTAAGTATGTAACTACTCATATAATGTAGTGCAGCATCAGGCATGAGCAACATTAAGCAAACGTTGAGCTCAGCTACTCAATCTCAAATGGCTCCATTCCATACGTCACTACTCACTACTCAACTTAAATGATATGCCCACACTTTTTTTCAGTTCTATTGCAATTGAGCTAGTAGTATGATTTCTTTCAATTCTATTGCTTTAGAAACACACTAATTTGATTTATAAATAAGATTCTAGAAGGAAGGAAGTAAGCACAGAGATGATCACGCAATATTAACCGATCACCGATAACCGATCATTGCTAATCTGACAACCAATCGCAATATTAGAGTCATGGCTAATCCGACAACAGAAAAAAGAGAAAAATCAAATTCACAATTCACAATTCGACAGTTCACAATTTCACAATCCAATTCACAAGAGTACCATATCAACAATCCAATTTACAAGAGTATCATATCATATCAACAATCTAATTCACAATTCACGCAACAATAACAACAATACGAAACAATTCACGCAGAAAGAAAATAGGGAGGAAAAAAAACAAACCTGTAACTTGGGCATGGGAAATTCGCAGTTCACAATCGAATTTTGAAGAAAATGGTGATCGAGTTGGTTTGCTGCGTGGATGAATTTAGTAAATTACTTCCAGTTTTGGTAATTTGGTAAATTAATTTAGGGTGGGGATGAAGACGTGTGCGTGCGTGGGATTCTGGCGATGAAATAGGGAATTTTGGGCGGGGATGAATTTTGGGCGGGTTTTTAGCGCGCATATAATTAGTGGGAAATTGTTTGTAGTTAAGAGACCGGTTATTTGTAATTAAGGTTTCTTAATCTATGAAACCGGTTATATAAATTGACTGGTGTGTTAAACATAATTTTAAGAAACCGTGTATATTAGATAAATGGTCTCTTAAATTAAGAGACCGGTTAGGTTGTCCAACCGGTGTATTATCAAAGATTTTAAGAGACCGGTCACAAAAAATAAATGGTTTCTTATTATTAAGAAACCGGTTAGAGAATCTAACAGGTGTGTTAGGGGTGGTCTCTTAGAGCATTTTTGTAGTATTATATAATACATAAAATTATAACAGTCTTCTCAATAGACTTATAATAAAATTATTATAAAGATGAAAGCTTACTCATGATCATTGTGCATCTCACCTTGTGATCCAACATCTTTACAAATATCCAACATGTTGCAATTCTCAATATTGCAACATATATACATCATCATTCTTATATTAGAGAACAATGATCTCGATTATTGTTTCACTTATATTTTCTTTTTGCAAATCCACAAATTAAAATATATATCCTTTACTCACATAAAATCAATCATCATAATCTCATATAGTGTGGTGTAAGCCAAATGTACAACATAAATAAATGGACATTACGCAACCATTATTTATTGACTTAGTCAACAAATTAAAACTCTTACATTTGGTTCCATTATTCATGTATAAAACACGCTATCGATCATCACTTTCCCCCACAATTAGAGATATACATACTCTTCACAAATTATAAGATATCAACTCAAAAATTGATGCATGAATAATTTTAGCAAATAAGTTGAATGACTTCCCCCACATGTTGTCACACCACGAATTAGTGACAAACATAATCGTTCAAACAAAATATACAAATTATTCATTCATTAATCATCTCAACTTTTAGATATCAAATAATTATGCCTGACAATTTATCTATTCCATAATCTATTCTTAGAGTAATTTATCAAATAATTCATCCAATTATTTAATACATACTTGATCAAGATTATGCATGTCAATAAAAATAAAGTATTTAACCCCCACATATAGCTTATTATACTCAAGTGAGCATTGATGTGTCTCTAGTGTGAAGTTAAATTCTTCTTCCAAATGTATCCAAAATAATTTACAAGACAAGTACACACCTGTCTTTTCAAAACATTAATAAGGATACGAAAAATCACACTAATATATAATCCTAACATATATTATACATATTCAATTTTCTCAAGCCAAACATACATAATGTTCTTAAATTGATTAATGAATAATATTCAATATCATATATATTAAGTGCATAGAATAAATTTATAACGGCTATATAATAAATTTATAACGGCTATATACTAAATCCAAATATTGCTCTCATTACTCATAAGAGCATAAAATCTCCACATGGTATCTCCCAAGATAACATAATTTGCACAAAATCATTAATAATTAATTATTACTCCACTAATAATCATATTAATTATTTTGATCGTAGGCATAAAATATTCTCCATTAACACAGAAAAACATTCACCTTTTAGTTGTATACTAATACAAACATGTGTGCAAATTCATCATCCATCACGAAATATTGAGACTAACACATTCAATATATGTTCAGAAACAACATTAACATCCTACTCTTATCAGATAATTTATCTTCCGATCAATGACGATAAATGATATTCATCTACCAAATGTAATTATTTTATCATCATGAATCACAAGAAGACAAGAACTAAACTCATAGATACCATACCTCATTCTCAAGGATGAATATTGATAATAAAATAAGATAATACCATCCACTCATAAACCTTCAAAAAATTTCAGCATACTACCACGACATTGTGTCCCGTTTTCCGAAAAGTAAATGGCAGAATCAGCTCACGACTTCAACTAAAGAGTTGTAGCCCTTCTTCTTAGCTTTCCAACGCCATATTACACGTCCCAATCGGAGGTCTAGAGACGGAGTTATTGCCATAATACCGAACTGCTGTCTCACCCTCAACGAGATGAATCTTACCAACGAAACAAGATAGCCAATTGAAACAATTCCAATGACTAGTGATGAACACAACCACAATAATAGTGACATATATAATTTTGTTTCTCAATTGTTGGAAATATAGGGTCACTATAGGGGCGAAATATACCTAGAGAATATGCGTTGTTGTGTCGTGGTATGAAGGCCACTAAATGAGAAACGAAATCGCCCCGACTACGGTACAAATCGGAATGGGCGTCGTCCCCCAAGGTCACACAACACTCCTAAAAGGTTGTGTACTCAACCATTAGGAGTTGGAACTCGATGGTATACTCAGAATTTATCAAAGAGATTTTGGATGATGACATTTGATGTATATGCACATATGTCCTATCATGCTCATACTTATATAGTAAGTGTCACATGAGATTAACCTCAAAAGGCATCCAAAGTCACTTTATGATGGAAAATAAATTATCATTATTCTAAATATAATGACATTCATAACCATACTAATAAATTGGTATCAATACGTCACTTAATGGGAGATACCCTTACTATGCAACAATAGTCAACATATTGTCTTTGCATTATTTCTAACAAAGAAAAGTTTGGTTACCTTACTAAGCTATTACGGAATATTTATTAACGTTATTAAGAATTAAGGTCGACGGGGTTGTAGACACCCGCATTTTGCCTGCTAGTGTTTATAGCATTTCCCGGCAAAACACCCGATGATGATCGGACGCTAACGTGACTTAATACGCTCGAATACGGACTCGGAATCAATAATATCCGACGTGGGCATTTAGTGGAGTGCAATTCTCTCAAAACCGACCTCAAATCCAGGTCCAGTGGATCATTTCCAATAAAATGAGACTAATTTGGGCCAAAACCGACACCAAAAATAAAAAACGTCTTTTAGCGACCGGGTCAAAACCCGGTCAAAGACGAATCCGTCTCATAAACCAGCCAAATACAAAGCTTCTAGAACAAGCGCCAAGCCATAAATTCAAAATTCAAAAAAGTCAACCACCTTCCTAAATTGGCTCACTCGCCTTATCCACTCAATCGAGTGGCTTGACCATACTCGATCGAGTGCAGCTTCAAAAACCCGAGCAGGCGCCTTTATTGGGCCACTCGGTTGAGGGCACTAGGGCCACTCGATCGAGTGACCCTAGATCGAGGGGTATTCTCTATAAATACCCCCCCTCATACTCTTCACAAATCAGAATTTTCCTAAGCATTAAACCCTAATCATCCCACATTTTACCACACATACAAAACCTTTGAACTAGGCTTCAAACTTCACAACATTCACTCATCCATTATCTACATATACATTCAAATTCCCGAGATCAAAACTCGTCAAAGACACACACCATAACTCACCCTACATATCTCGACACTCCCGCGCTCCCGTCGCTACTACGAGTCCGTTTCCGAGGCCATTTAAGCATGTAGGTTGAGGGTGTCATCTAGGGGTGTTCACCGGTCCGGAATCGGACCGGACCCGGTTGGACCGAAGATCGGCCAGATACTCACGCCAGAACCGAAACCCGGACCGGCTAGGTGTTAGACCGGCCCTGTCAGACCGGTCTTAACCCGGACCGGACCGGTCGACCCGGATGGCGCGTGACGGCGTGGTTACGTACGGCTAGTTGTAACTTGTAAGAATTTGGTTAAGATGCAACGTCCCAACGTACAATGTTTATAAATGAATACGTAATCATAAAGAATTGAGAACTAAATAGCAAAGTCCAAGGTAAAAATAATATACGAAACTAATAATGTATGCTTAAAATTTAATAATGACGAGACTAATAAAATCTTCGAATCTTTGAGGTCTTCGGTCTTCAACTCTTCAAAGTTGGACAACGACATCTTCTTCATCAACTATTGTCGTATTCGTCAAATCTATATAAAATTAAATTGACAAATTATGTTAGAAAAATATTAAGTAAGTCGGCAATAAGAATAGTAATGTATAAATTTAATTGAAGTAAGTAACTAAATAAGCTTATAAGTCCGAAAATACCTTTTTCAAATTTTTCAAGTTCTTTTAACTTCTCTTCCATGTTAAGCCCTTTATCATTTCTTGGCCGAATTCAATCTTGTGCACATAAGAGTGCTTCAACAATCTTAGATGACATAAAATAATAATTTTTTGTGGTTAAAGTCTTCAATATACATTCAAAGAAAATTAAAAGAGAGTAGAAAAAAATAAATAAGAACTAAAATGTCTAAATATATATTACCTTTGGGGTCAATGAGCTTCTAAATGGTAATAGATGTCGACGACCGGCACTAAAAGAGGACTCTGAAGCTACATTAGAAATAGGCACTGCTAAAACGTCACGTGCTAAACGTGATAAAATAGGGTACCTAGGAGCGTTCAGTTTCCACCATGTCAACACATCATAATCTTGTTCGTGGTCCCCAAGTATTTCCTCCAAATATCTATCAAGCTCGAATTTTGAATACCCACTATTCGACCTTGTCCTCCGAACTTGGCGTTGAATAGCTTTTTTGAAATCTAAAGAATCATCATGTCCAACACTAGTACCCACAACATGTGTACTCTCATCATTTTGAGGAGCCAAAGGAGCATATAATCTCCTATACTCATCAAATAACCCCTTTGCTTTAGCATACACTAGTTCGCCCATTTCTTCATCTTTAGGCGCATCATAAACACTAGTGAAAGCAAACTTCAAACCTACTAACTTAACATGCGGATCAAGAATAGCTCCCATATAAACCAAGACATTCATCTTCTCAACATCTCCCCAATACTTGTCAAATTTCTTTTTCATAGCACATGACATAGCTTTAAAGTCATCATCATCGCTAGCACTAAATTTATTTAACAGATGAAGTGCACGAGCAATGAAAAAGAAACTTGAATCACTAGTCACATACAATGAAGCAAAAACTTTTTCAGTCAAAACTTTAAACTCCTTCAAAAATTTCATCAATGATTCAACTATACCCCAATCTTGGTCACTAGGAGCACCAGAATGTTCTACCTCAATAGGATTCCCAAACTCATCAACATCATCTGAACCTGGACCAAGTTCATTTCCTGAAGGGTTAACTGGAACATTTACATCACCAAATACATCTTTAAATTTCAAAGCGGTTTCCAACATATCAAATGTTGAGTTCCATCTAGTAGGCACGTCAAGAGATAATGACGTCTTAGATTGTGTATACCTCTTTGCAACATCCTTAAAGAATTTCACTCTAGCAGGAGAACTTTTAACAAATTTAACCACATACCTAACCTTACTGATTGAGTCCTTGTTCTTTTTCAAACCATCCCACACAATAAGGTTGATAATATGCGCAACACACCTCATATGCAAATAATCCCCATTCCCAACTGTATTAGGCTTATTTTGAAGAATTTTTCTTGTTCCAAACAAGCAGTGTCATTAGAACTAGCATTATCAACAGTCAAAGTAAAGACTTTATCATCTAAACCCCATGATTTGAAGCAACCATCAAGAAGGTTTGCTATATCCTTACCCTTGTGACTATAGATAGGACAAAAACAAATGATCTTCTTATGCAACTTCCAGTCATTGTCGATATAATGAGCAGTTACACACATGTAGTTGATTTTCTGAATGCTAGTCCATGTATCAGTGGTAAAAGATACCCTTTGACATGAAACTCTAAGACACTCGATCAATTTAGTTTTCTCATTACAAAAGAGTTGATAACAATCCCGAGTTATAGTGACACGAGATGGGATACGAAATGTAGGGCAAGTCACATACATAAGACGTTTGAAACCCGTTTTCTCAACAAAGCGAAATGGTAACTCGTCCACTATGATCATGTAAACAACTGCATCTCTAACCTCCTCGAGATTCAAAACCCACCCTTTCAATTGACCTTCCCCTTCATTTTCACTCCTATCAAAAATTAGCTGAGTTTGTTTCCCTTTAGACTTGTTCGTAGGAGCATCAGGATTAGCGGGGCATGCAAGCCAATGATTTTTAACATTTTTGGAACCATTTATATTACTATACAGCTGCAAAAATTTTATTTTCACAATAGATACATTCAGCTCTTCGCTTACCTTCCTCGTCGTCGTACTCACGAAAATGCACCCAATAAGCAGATCTCCTAGTTTTACCATCGACGTACTTGCGTCCTGGGACTTTAGGCCTGACGGGCAATAAAGCTGTGTCTGGTTTTGTCTGAGAAACATTTATATTCTCGTCAACACCGACGTCAAAGTCCGATGTGAGCGGCTCTTGCGTTACGACCTCTTCCAAATCAGGTTCAAGCCGTCTTTTTTTCGAAACCGAGCTCCTTATTATTCTAAAATAACAAATAAGCGAATAATTAAAATAATATTCAAACGAATAATTACAAATTACGAATAATTACAAATAACAGTATAAAATATTATATTAACAGTACGAATAATTGCAAATAATAGTATAAAATATTAACAGTACGAATAATTACAAATAACAGTACAAAATTACAAATTACGAATAATTACAAATTTACAAATAATAACAGTCCATAACAGATTAACAGTATAACACTGCAACACGGCAACACGAAAACAGCAACAAAATAATAAAACACCAGTCACCAGTACACCACGGCAAGTCGGCATCAACAAAACAACACACTGCCATCAGTCCATCACTGATTCTTTCATGCTTATTTTATAAAATAAGAGTGCCATGTGCCCATGTATATTTTATAAAATATTTAATAGATGTTTTCATGCTTATGTATATTTAATTTTATAAAATCAAACATAATAGATGCTTTCATGTTTATACTTATCAGTTATCACCGTCCAACAATCAACACTTATCACCGTCCGATGATTACGACTTTACGACGAGTATATACGATGATATAAAATCAACAATCAACAATGAACCATTCAAAAGTGCTTACAAGAAATCGAGAATACGAGTTATGATTTATGAACAAAATATAAAAATACATGTTCGGTTGTTCCCTATTTTGCCGTTTCGAAGTAGTGATGTATTGATGAATGATGATGAATGACGATACCGAGCGTCCGAGCCTCAGGGAGTCAGGGCTAGGGCATATGTGAATTTGAATAATTGAATATTTGAATGTATTACGTAAACATGTAAAATAGTAGTATTTAGTATATTAGTAACTTAGTAATTTAGTAATTAGTAATTTAGTATAGTCTTTTGAATTATTTATAGATTAAAAATTATACGGAGTATAGGAAATAGGAATTATGGGAAGTTATGATTTGGGCATATTACAATTTACAAAATTAGGATTTGAATTTGACAGAATATTGGGAATTTGAGTATTTGAGATTAATGGGAAATTGGGAATATTGGGAATATTGGGAACTTGAGGATCAATTCCGGTCTTCCGGTCTGGACCGGGTTTTTCCGGGTTTTAGCCCGGACCGGACCGGAAACCGGAAAGTGCATGGAGGAGGAACCGGGGACCGGACCGGTTGTGGGTAGGTCCGGTTCGGTCCGGTTGGCCGGTCTGGACCGGTTTTTGAACAGCCCTAGTGTCATCAACCCCGTTTCTTCTTCTCTAATCAATTTCTCTTTTCTCCTTTTCAATTATATATATTATGTACTATTACTATTATTATTAATCTCTAACACTAACATTTAATTTTATTGTTTACTAACATTTTATTTTCTTTGTTACTAACTTTTTATTCTTTCGCATTCTAACATTTAACATTTTAATACCGTGTATATATATATGTATATAATAATAAAACTTCGGATCGAACACGTTTGACTACGAACACCGCTCCAAGTCCGTTTAATCCCTTTACGAGCCGCGACGGAGGTGGCACCCTTTCGAGGAGCGCCGCCCCAAGCACTCAAGGGCATAACGCGATCGTGGTCGTACGTAGTTGAACGCGTCCGATTCCATTTCCGAGATTAGTACAGAACCCATTGACGTGAAAATCGACATCACATAATCCGTTAGGATTAGTATCGATGTCGTGACGCGGAGGGGCGTCACTAATCAATTTTTTGATTCAATAATAACATCTTTTCATAAAACTCCGATGACGGTCTTATAATCGTATAGTACACGATTATAGCACCGGAAGCCGAGTTAAATTTAAATCATGCAATATTTTCATTTAACTCGGTCAACCATCGATTTTAAATAAATAAAAACGAAACCCTCACGCTTCGAAATGAGCAGTAGCTCATACAAGGGCACTCGATCGAGTGCCATATGCTACTCGATCGAGTAGCACTATAAAAATCGGGCAGTAGGTCCTCCAAAGGTTCACTCGATCGAGTCCTTGCCATGACTCGGTCGAGTGGGTCCCTTTGTTCAAATAAACCGAGAGCTTCAAGCATCATTCGAGCCTCGTCATTTTTTCACGACTTTGATTAATGTCTTACACTATTAGTTTTGTGTCGACGACTCCTTAGTCGTATCCGATGCATGACTAGTCTAGACGCCAATCTCTCAATATGATAAGTCGGGACAAGGCATCGAAACCCGGGATCGAGCTAGCATCACGCTACGACCCCATACGTAAACGCGTATTAAAGTCTCCGTCCTTCGTTTAATGCACAATATAATGTGTATTTAATCGGAGTTTGTCCATTTATTCAATTTACGGTCTAGCTTATATTTACTATTTACGGGTCCTTTTATAGTTAATATTTACCGTTTCCTGATTCGATTATTCTATTTTACTGCTCGTTGTATTGTGAATTCCGGGTTGTATTCCGCCCATGTAATTTGTAATTTATTTACGAGTTTTCTATTTTCGATGTTTGCCATTTATTGCTTTAAATGAACATCACATGCTAAACAACTTCGACGATAGTTTTGATGCATTAAAATGATGTAGCTCACACGTAATTCACATGTTTAGCTAAAACGCTGTTTGCATATCATTTAATCATTTTACTAACGCGCGTACACGAACACGAACGGTATCTTAGTAGAGGCCGCTAAAGAGCGGGCGGGGTTAGGTGTCCTTTGTGGGCTTCCTAACACGTACCCTCACCCCTTACTCATAACTATGGTTTCCGGATGTCCGAAACCATTGGCGCACGAGAGTCATTCGATGCACGATATCCGATAACTCGGCGTCGGTATCGTAATGCAAAGGGACGAACTCATAAGCTCTAGCACTAAAAGCGGGCCGTGCTTTGTGCACGAAACGCCCAACTTTAGAGTGAGTTCGAACGGGTCCGAATTCCCATAAAATTCGGTGGCGACTCCAACTATGATTTAAGTTTCGACCCGAGATCAATCTTACCACGAGATTCATTCGCCTACCCAAACCCGCGTGTGGCCGCGTCGGGGTGGACTTACGTCATGTCTACAGGGGTCAAAATATCGTCTACGTTAGGAAAGTCGTCTCCTTCCCCCTTTAAAGAAATTTCCGGGTCGAAATGATTTGACCCAAATACGGTTCTAGAAAAATGATTCCGCCAAATACTGGGCAGCTCCTCTTTCCCGATGCTCCGATTATAGAAAAGGATGAAGGAGTAAATATAGTATGTAGTACGGAGTAAGGAGTACAATAAGTAGAAGTAGTATTACATAATATAGTACCGAGAGTATGTAGTAGTAATAACATACGGAGTATATAGTAGTGTACGTATGTAGTAGTATGTGTAATATGTGTGTGTAGTGTGGGTATGTATAGTGAATGAAAATGAAGTAGTGTGCAGTAGGTTAGAGTATAGATATATGTAGGTGTGAGCAAGAGTGAGGTGTAAGGGAGAGAGTATATATGGAATGCATGCATGAGAATTGAATTAGGAGGAGGTGTAGGATAAAATAGGGTGAGTATTGTACTGATAAATCTATACGTGGGAGTCAAATAGAAGATCGCGTTTCGGTCCGTTTCTCGTACAAACGTTTTTCTTTCTTTCATAAAAAGTTGAAATATAAGATTACAAAATTAAAATAATAAAAACCGTAAAATTTATTTGTAAAAACGAATTTGTAAGATGGTAAGTAAAACAGACGAAAAATAGTTTTATAGGACAAAAGTTATAAGAATTTATTATTTTAAGAATTCAATAAGTTATTAAATTTTTACGAGACGAGAGAATGTTAAAACGACAGGTCAATATTAAAGATATATTTTCGAGTTTTAAACTTTATTTAACGAAAGATATAATTTTTAATAATTCGATAAATAAATTTTCTTCTTTTTAAATACGGGATAATTTTTTTATTTAACGAAAATAAAATATTTTATTTACGAAAATAATTTTTCAAGCGTTAAACTTGGTTTAAATAAATGTTTAAAATTTTAACACTATTTGAAAAATATGGGGTGTTACATCGGTATCTAAGGTATCATCCTAATTCCATCGATCAACGATTTGCCATTCAAATCAATCCTCAAGAATTTCTTAGTTGCCTAGAAAGTAGGGTAGACTCAAAATCCTCAAACCAGGTAACAAGGGTTTACTAAATCTCAAACGTCTATAAATTTTCACGGGGTTCACTGAGACAGAATTCGGTCAAACCAAAAATCTCAAGAGAAAAGATGGTAGAATAAAAGAATAGAACAATGATTCACCAAGCGAATGAAGATGAGAATATAAATGAGAAGAATTGGAAGAAGTAGAGGAAGGAAGAAAAGAATCGATAATCCGATATTACTAAGTTCTTGAACCAACGGAGAATCTTCGGGCCTCCAGAGTTCACGAGGGAACTAAATGGATTACTTCACCTTCTTGTAGAGGAACGAGCACGCAAGTCTTGGGTCGCTTCATATGGATCTACTGCAATATCATGGAACAGGAATCTACCCTTGGTTATTTAACCTGTAGATTGAGCAAACTAAATCTGAGCTGAAAGGTCGCCATTGTATTCTTCTTGTAGCACAAAGTTTTCCACTCGAATCTAAGCAGGTTTGTCCGATCTGGAGCAGCATCCTATCAACATCTTGTTCATTAATCTTCTTCTCTCGATAAAAGAAACAAATATTCAATGCTAGTCATTGAGTTACAAGAACATATAACCTAACAGTTAAGTCCTTATTTTGGTTTCTACCCATCCCTCACTAATATTTTTTTTATGTTCAAATCACTTACTAGTATTTTTCCTAAAATCAGGTGTAAGCATCAGGAGCAACAATGCTCTGATACGAAATGTAATCCCCTAGAAATTCTAACGCAATACAGTGACGGAAACACTGTAGAGTTGGGATTAAAACACAATGACAATGCAAACTATATCTTATTAAAAGAAATGGTAAGTCAATACAAATGCCTCTTTTTACAAAACGGCTAAAAAGGAAAGGGTTATTTCATAACAATAATACCAATTATGTGGTGCTTCTTATATTAATACCAACTATACGTAATCTCGTTTTAATATGAACTATCCCCTCATTACTCCCTCTTTATAACCAACACCTTTTTTACCTGTAAAATCCGGTAATTATGACCTGCTAGGTTTTGGTGCGCCTTGTCTTCTTCTTCATTCATTCCTTCATCAAATTAAAAGACATCCTCCATTATCAACCATCAAAAACCTCATTGACACAATGAGATGTGGTTATTCATCTGGATCCTCCTCTAATTTGTATCCTTCAAATGTCAGATTTTCTTTATGCAAACGTCAACTAAGCTCCAATCTATTTACCACAATTCAAAGTAAGATGCTCCACTCTGTTTATGTAACAACCCGAATTTTCTATGACTTAAAATAATAGATAATGCGGAAAGTTATCTAAGTCATTTAATTAAAATTATATCAGAGTGTAAATAAATCCGGATCGCTACGGATCCTTACAACAAATGACTATTAATAACATAGTCTCGATTTACTAGTACAAAATATAAACCGTATTTTATACAGATATTTTATTAAGTCTCTCACTCAATCCTTTCCCATCGCCCCATACCTGCACAAATGTATAAAAGAGAGACCGCTGAGCGGGACAGCAACCAAACCGTTCATATAACATCACCTCATACACATAAGATAATCATGTGAATAACCAATGATATACTTATAAAAATATCAAAGGATATCACGTAACAGATAATTTCCTTTATTCCAATTAACCAACATGTTAGGTGATGAAAGCGATAATTTTTAGAAGATGGCACATTGGCAGCCATTTGATTTTAAATCATTTTTCACGTAAACAAACAAAACACACGAGTCGTGGCTCCTAGTATCACCGCTACATCCTATTGGCTTGCATCTCACCAATAGAAGTAACTGTGTTACCGACTCGTAGACCGAACCGATCTTATGAGGTTTACATCTCACCCATAAGGCTCAATTGGGCCCGAACTTCTATTATATTATACGTTTATTCAGACGGGGCTCTGGGCTGAAATGAAAGCTGATGATTACATTCTCTGCATCACCAAGAGGGAACCCGCAGTTTTCAGAATCCTGTTCTGCCCCCATAACCTAAGTAGTAATACTGATCAAGTACTTGTCTATACGTGCGCACATACCCTACGCAGACTCTTGAACCGCAGCTCTCACTGTCGTAGGACGACTACCTTAAACACTATGTCGACTCTCGGACCGCAGCCTCCGAGTCTGCTTTTTATTACAAGTGCAGTCGAAACACCACGCATGGTAGAATCCAACACAAGCTATTCGTCCCAGACTCGCATCGTAAACTTTATATAAAAGTCGCCCGTGAACAAGTAGTATTTTATTTGATGATCTTCAATAATTGGTCGGACTCATTTGAAACAATCAAATCCTCAAATACTTACATTCAGTGTGACAACGTTACACTTTAATCCTCAAGTGTCACCCGAAACATTATATCCCAAATACCGAATAACATTTTAAAATAATAAATCTTTTTAAATGAAGTTTTATACTACCTCCGTATCTATATGTTCGTGCACTTTTAATATAATACTTCACCCATATATTAAAAATAGTGGACAAACATATAGATACGGAGGGAGTATTAAAATAAAAATAAAAATAAAATAAAATATTATTTTAAAATCGGAAATTTCCCATGGTACCCTCGAACTATGTCACATTACACATGGTACCTGCTTTTAAGTTTGTTCACATGGTAACCTTGAGTTTTATAGTTTAGTTCCCGATTTGCCCTTATCCAAATTTCTGTCATGACGCCGTTAAATTATGATCAAAATTAACAACTACTTTTCTTCAAAAAGAGAGGCGTTCTCATGGCACCCTTAAGTTTTCATATTTGTTCCCATGGTACCCTTAAGTTTTCATAGTTGTTCCCATGGTACCCTTAAGTTTTCATAGTTGTTCCCATGGTACCCTTAAGTTTTCATAGTTGTTCCCATGGTACCCTTAGGTTTTCATAGTTGTTCTCATGGTACCCCTGAAAGAAAAGTAACGACTCATTGAAGCAAAGCAACGATTAGTTTATTGAACTAGTTGTTACACAAGTGCTTATAAAGTCAATCCCCTTTCTTTTTTGGCAGAAGAAGATCAAACAATCTACACTTACTCACTCAACCTTTTCACCTCCTTCTTCACTTGTACAAAAAAATGGAAAAACTTCATCACCATAACCTTGAAGATCGATCATCCGGAAACATCAATTTTTTCCATTTTTTTGTACAAGTGAGAAAAGAGGTGAAAAGGTTGAGTGAGTATGGATTATTTGTTCTTTTTCTGCCAAAATAGAAAGGAAAGTGAATTTATAAGCACTTGTGTAACTGTTAGTTCAATAAACTAGTCGTTCTTTTGCTTCAATGAGTCGTTGCTTTCCTTTCAGGGTACCATGGGAACAACTACGAAAAACTTAAGGGTACCGTGAGAACAACTATGAAAATTTAAGGGTAGCATGGGAACAACTATAATTAATTTTGGTCATAATTTAACGGCGTCATGACAGAAATTTGGGTAAGGTCAAATCGGGAACTAAACTATAAAACTCAAGGTTACAATGGGAACAAAATTAAAAGCAGGGGTACCATGTGTAATGTGACATAGTTCGAGGGTACCATGAGACTTTTCCCAAACTCAAAAAGATTTTTCGTTCTTTTCTCTTTTTCTTCTTTTTCGATTCTTCCCCTATTCGTGCATTGAAGACAATGCACAGTTTTAGTGTGGGGGAGGGATCTACTATCATTTTCTTCATTTCTTTTTCTTTTTTCCTTTAAAAACCAAAAACCCAAAAAAAATTCATCCTTCCTTTCCTTTTTTTGGTTTTCCTTTTATTTTCCTTTTTGTGTCACTTGTATTACTTTGCATTCTCCTTGTAGGTACACCGCCAGTCATTTAGCATATGTATGTAAGGTAGCAAAAAATAAGACCGCTTGGTAATATCTTTTACCTTCGTTTTATCCCCTTCTCTTATTTGTATGGGAGTATGGGCTTGTATGCTATTTGAAGGTTCACTTGGTGAACATTTTGCAATTGGTGATTGTGGATTGTGTTGACTTGATGGAGTTTGGAGTGTTTGGCTATACTTTTGTGTATTTTGTTTTGTTTTGCTCTTTTCCTGTTTTTGTCTTTTTTATGTTCTTTTTCTTTTGTGTATAGTTTGTCGAGGTAAAGTTTTCGAAAACCCGATTTTGAGTTTAGGCCGAGTGTTTATTACTCCCTTGTTAGTAACCCTTTTTGATTTTTGGACATATTTCTAGTAGAATGACCTTGAACCAATTTTTGCATTGGATGTTTACCATAAGTCCATCTTTTCTACTAGGAGTCTACATCGGGATTTGCATTTGACCACCTTGATCACCCATGGAGTGATAAGGCCTTGGTTACCGTTTCCCGTTCTCTTAGGTGACCTTACTTGAGAAGCCTTTTTTTTAGTCCAAATTTCCATCTTTCTGTGGGTTCGGAGGGGGTGCACACCCGACTAACCTATTTTTCTACCATTCACCTATTTCCACAAATAAGTTTGCAAGAATATGCTTTACCTTGATCTCAAATGAACCATCTAGCCAAATATGGGTTATTCAAAAGAAAAAGGGAAATATGAAGAAGAAGGGCATAAAAAAAAATAAAAAAAAATAAAAAAATCAACTGAAATAATGGGGAAAGAAAACCGAAAAGAAAATGAAAATCTCAAAAAAAAAATCGTTCCCAAACCCAAATAATCCCTTGGTTGATTTATTGCCGTGAAATGCCTACTAGAGGACCGAGTCCCGAGGAAGGAAAATAGCAGTAATTTGGCAATCCTTACCATTTTGCAAACACTTGTCCATCTTTTTGGTCTAATTGGCTTTCTCGAGTTTGGGACGACCCTCTAGGCTTAGCTTAGGAGACGGGATAACACTTACCTACAGTGCTTACTAACTCCATGGTTCTCACTTATCCACTTCATTTATCGTCCCGTTCTAGGCATCTCTAGTGGAATTAGAAGGTCCTTGGTAAATTTTCAATGTTTTTTATTGTTTGATTGTCATCCTATTAGGATTTTGTCCATGTCAATTTGGGTGACTAACTTGGTAGTGTTCTCGCTTGTCTTAAGCTTAAATCGGTGCTTTCTCCACCATTACGATGAGGGACTCGGTAATTTATTTTCTCTTTGGTTGCTACTATCTTTTTGTGTGTCTTCCTTGTTTTATGCGTTTGTGTGTGTGTTAGTCGCAACCCCAATTTTGAGCAAGACTGTAGACACCCACATTTTGCCGCCAGGTGTCTATAACAGTTTCCAAAAAATAACCGATGATGATCGGACGTAAACATGATTTAATAAGCTCAATTTTGGACTCGAAATCAATAATATTTGGCGCGAGCTTTTTAGCGGAGTAAAATTCTCACAAAACAGACCTCAAATTCAGGCCCAGTGGGTCGTTTCCAGTCAAATAAGACTAATTTGGGTCAAAATCGAGACCAAGGGCAAAATCGTCTTTTAGCGATCAGGTCAAACCCCGGTCAAAGGCGTTTCCGAGACATATAATCTATCACGCAGCTTTTGGAAATCCAATTTGAAGTCAAATACCACAGAAAATCAGCCATGGGGAAGAATTAAGCAACTAGAACTCTCCCTCAAAGATAAAAATCGATCTCTAAAAAATACTCCTACCCGGCCCAGACCCACTCGATCGAGTGGACCGGCCCACTCGGTCGATTAAGCTCTAAAAACTTGCAAAAACCGGTGTCACACCTGGCACTCGATCGAGTGCTATGCACCACTCGATCGAGTGGCCCCTTTTCCAGCTAAAACCGGATTCCTTCTCTACCCAAAGTCGGAATCCTACTCCATCTAAACCGGGTGCTGTCTTCTCATCCAAGCAAGCTTTTCCTATCCAAAAGCCAAGTACCTTTCCTGGCCAAAGCCGAAAACCTCTCCTATAAATACACCCTCTTGCACACATACAATTACAACTACAACATCAACATACATACGATACACATAATTCATAAATCGAATTTCTAGCAACCTTAGGCAAACTATACAAAAATATCGTCCCGATTTTCCTCTAGAGATCCTATAGGAAGCCCGAGCCAAACCAAGCCAAAATACAACACCATACTCCTCCTATATCCTCGTTACTCCTACGCAAGCGCAGTTACTACGAGTCCGTGATCGAGGTCGAAATTAGCATGTAGGTTGAAGGTGTTACAAATCCCGTTCTCTCTCTTTTTCTCTTCCTTCCTCTCGTTTTTTCGTCCGTCGTTATCGTCGTCGTTTTTTTATTTCTTCTTTCTCGTTTCTAATATCATTATTAATATTACTACTATCGTATTTAGCAATAAAACATCGCCCTAGGATTCGATATCGACTCTATAGTCGAATGTCGGATCTAAAGGAATCAATCAATAAACCACGTTAAGCATAATCTCGTTGACGCCAAAATAATGATCACGTGGTCCGAAAAGACTAATTACGACATTACGAAGCAGAGGGAATTATTTCGTCTTAATACAATAAAAAAACGATTTATAAACGTCTTTTTCAAAATCCAATCTAAATATTCGATATTGATTCTATAATCAAATATCGAATACGACGAGTATCGAAAACTGAATCGAGTGTAAATCATATTATATTTTCACGCGATTTAGCAAAATTATCGATTTTAAAATCAAAAACAAATTCACGGACAGCAATCTGTAAAGGGGGTACTCGATCGAGTGGCACCCCATAATCCGGCAGAAGGTTTTTTTCGAGACCACTCGATCGAGTCCCTCAATGACTCGATCGAGTGGCTCCTGGTATGTCAAAACCGCGAGTCTTTCAACTATTTTCGAGCCCCGATAAAATTCTTTTAACGACTTCGGTCGTCACATGCTAAGTCCATCACGTGTTCATCTTTTCAAAACCATGCATCGTACCATGTTTACATCTTCTAACTCATTTACGCTCCGTTATTATCGCAATTATTGTATATTATCATTTGTGGCATTGTATTTCCGGGTGGTATGCCGCTCGTATATTGTAATCTGTTGTCGCACCTTTTCTTTTATTTCGTTGTTTGTTTTATTGTACTAAAACGAACTTCACATGCTAAAATAACTTTGACGTTAGTTTAGATGCAATAAATGACTTAGTCAAACATAATTCACATGTTTAGTCAAAATGCTGTTTGCATATCATTCAACCGTCAAACTAACGCACGTACACGAACAACGAACGATATCTAAGTAGAGGCCGCTAAGTGCGGACGGGGTTGAGTGTTCTTTGTGAACTTCCCAACACGTACCCTCACCCCTTACTCAGAACCGTGGTTTCCGGATGTCCGAAACCGTTGGCATACGAGAGTCATTCAATACACGATAACCGATAATGTCGGTATCGGTGTCGCAATGCAAAGGGACGAACCCCGTAAACTCTAAAATCGGAATGGGTCGTACTCTGTACACGGCCCACTAAGATATAGAGTGAGTTTGAACAGGCCAACACTCCCACAAAGTTCGGTGGCACTCCATTTAGATTTAAATTACAATTCGAGATCCGTCTCACACGAGATTCATTCGCCGTCCCAAACCCGCACGTGGCCGCTTCGGGGTGGACCTATGTCATGTCCACAATTTGGCGATTCCGCTGGGGATACCCGATGTACCACTTGTCATCGGGGTTCCTAGGGTGAGACTCGAAAAGAAATCGTTCGATTAATAATGTACGCACATTAGTTTGATGGTTCATGCATAACCCATTTTTACCCGGGCCGGTTACTTGTGACCGACGTCCCACTATACCACGGTGCATTCCTAAATGGGTGCGCTATAAACTTCTATGGCCGAACTCGTATGGGTTTCGTGGCATGTTCTAAGACCAGTTCGGCTTAGGAAGTCCGTCCTGATTTACGAGAAAGCCGTCATTGTTGGTATAAACCCGATTTCGACCGACCGAGACTTAGTATAAGGCATACATGCTGTCGTCATAATGCTTGCCTGACTACTTGCTGCTTGGTTTCCATGTCATTTTCAAGAACCATCATTTCAAAAAAAAAGCATCTTTTCAAAAATATTCAATTTTCAAAAATCGGAAAGCTGTCGTAATTTAGACTTAAGATTTGACTCAAAACAATCCTATTTTCTAGCCGGCACACTATCCATTTCAATATTCGAATTTTCGATCCTCATTCGATTTTCGAATTTTCAAAATTCCATTCCGATTTTCAAATTTTCAAAATTCAATTTCGATTCCAAATCTTCGAGATGTCATTCTCGATTTTCAAATCTCCGAGATGCCGTTTTCGATTTTCAAATCTTCGGGATCTTATTTTCAAATATTTTTTCAAATTTTTGGAAATTTATTTCCGATATTCAAAATTTCAAAATTTCAAATATTCAACTTTTCAAAAATCCGGAATGCTACCGAAAATTAGGACTTATGATTTTACTCAAAATAGCCTATTTCTAGCCGGTATGCTTTCCATTTCAAAATTCAAAAATTTTCAAACCTTCAAAATTGCGGCCCGATGGCATTTTTCCGGTTTCAAAAATCGGGCGGCTCACCGATTTTCTCGGAATTCCAACTTCCTTTTCAAAACTTTCCTCTTCTTAGGACTTCCCGTATTTAGCAGTATCGGGTCTAGTCATAAGTCGTCGAAGGTCTTTAGCGTCGAAACTCCGTCGATCTTACATCACGGGTTTCCTCCCTACCCCAGTTCGCCTTATTCTAAAGGCATAACCCACCAACACGAGCCATACACTCGTAAATGGAAGGTTCGTCTAAACACTCGAGTCCTAACTAGAAAGTCCTACGCGATCTTTCCCTCTAACAGGACGGTCTCCACAACCTTTCCTAAGGGAATTTCGTCCACCTTTCAATCTGTTAGTCGAGTCATCACAATTCAAGAAACCTTTAACTTAAGGGTCTGCTCTAATCACAGGGTCATTCTTATTTGAGTCAAGTCGAGGGTCTCTAGTGTTGAAACTCTGTCGATCTTAAGGGTACCGTGAGAACAACTACGAAAATTTAAGGGTAGTATGGGAACAACTATAATTAATTTTGGTCATAATTTAACGGCGTCATGACAAAAATTTAGGTAAGGTCAAATCGGGAACTAAACTATAAAAACTCAAGGTTACCATAGGAACAAACTTAAAAGCAGGGGTATCATGTGTAATGTGACATAGTTCGAGGGTACCATGGGACTTTTCCCTTTTAAAATTTATAGTTTCTGAAAAATATAAAAGTTTATGAAAAATATAAATTAAGTCGTACTTAATCGATTTACAAAATTTGACGTAAAATCATTTTTTTTAATATTTATAAATGTCGTGTAAAAGTTTCGAAATAATATAAATTCATTTATTTTAGAAAATAAAATTTATAAATTTTTACCTATATAAAATTAATAAATGAAATTTTATTAAAATAAAACATTTTGCAAGTTACTAATTTACTCTATTATTATAATATATAAACTAATGTAAAAGTACTAAAGAAAATTAAATATATGACCAAAATTACAATTATATAAAATACATAAAATATACATAAATAATTTATAATGATATAATTAAATACATAGAATACATATAATAAATACATAGTAGATAGAAATAATTAAATAAAATGATATAATTAAATTTTATTATTTAAAGTTCTTTTATTAACTTACTCAATTTTTCATGTAGACAGAAATGTAAAGTGATAGATAAATAAATTAAACAAGTGATAATTTAGTCGAGTTGAATTTAGTCGTAAGTAAATATATAACACAAATAAAATATCACGTAACATTTTTATATACATAAGTAATTTAGTCATACAAATAAGCCTAAATATTTAAGTAAGCAATTTATTAAGTTAGTAACACAATATACTTATATATAAGAAATGTTGTTAGAAGAAAAGTTTGGTTACCTTAATAGCTATTACGGAGTATTTATTAACATTATTAAGAATTAAGGTCGACGGGTCAATAATACGGTCTACGTTAGAAAAGTCGTCTTTTTCCTCTTTTTAAAGAAATTTTCAGCCAAAATGATTTGACCCAAATACGGTTCTAGAAAAATCATACCCCAAGAAGGGTATTTATACTTATTCAATGGGTCTAATTAGGAAATAGGACATAGTTTACTAAAATAATCCCGTAGGATTTTAATTAAGGCGGAATACGGACTCTTCAGCAGAATAGGAAAGTCTTTCTGACGCGTCGCGAACCGCACGATACAAAATCATACCGACCGGTTCACAAACGAACCGACCGGTTCGGCCTTCGTTGCCCACCTTGCTGCCTTCCTTTTCTTGTTTTCTTCACTTGTAGCTCTTAAGTCCGTCTTTTGTTATGTTTCCTATCAAAACATAAACGAAATACCCAGCATAACAAACTACGGATAAAAGCTGCTAAAACTATTCCTAAGGCATGTGAAATCGGTAAAAACGGAGGATAAAATGAGACTAAATATGCATATGAACTGCGTTCATCAAATCCCCCCAAACCGAACTTTTGCTTGTCCCCAAGCAAACTCACATCGGATAACATAAAATGGTAGCTCAGAGCAAACTTTGTCAACATGCACCATCCCAAATCTAATATTCTAACGAGCAATTGACACCGAAGCTATAGAAACAAATTCTATAGCGGAAGATGAAGAGTAAAAGAATTTCAAAAGCTAAGTTCCAATCAATATTCAAATGCCAAACTTTTAATTTTGCGCAACCATCTATGTCGAGATTCCTCACGGTTTGCACTCATCACTTAATAAGGGCAATATTGTGTGAGTTTTTGTAAAATCGGAAAGACAAAACACTCACCTAAATATGACTTACATGAACATGCATGCAATCTAACATGATACCAATCTCTACCAACCGTACATACACATTCAATCGGACCAAGACACATGCCGAGGACTTACATTTGGATAAAAAGTGAGGCTAATCGGGTAAGAAGGGGCAAAACGATTTGGATATGTGGAGGTAAAAGTCAAGCTAGTCCAACCGTAACCAAACTAAACTCATTCCATTCTTCCCAATTTCAATCAAAGGAATTATAAGCAGGATCAAGCTTCTTATTTTAAACTTTTTCATAACAAGCTTCGCACCAACAACTACGAAATATAGAAATTAATTCCTTTTCTCATAGCAAAAACACATTCTTTTTCTTGTTTCACTTTTTTTTCTTTCTTTTCAACTATCGCCTTTCCTTTTCTTTTCTTTCAATGATTTTTTTTCAATTATTCATCATTTTTTTTCCTTCTCCAATCAACAAGACATAGTACCAAATTTCACCCGAAAAAAAAATAATTCCGTCTAATTAACCAAAGTAGCTTGACTAGGGTAGGCAAATATGACATGTAGTTAAAAAACGGATCAAAATAGGTCAGATTATGGCTATGTGAAGTTCATGGGAATTAAATAAAAAAAAGGGGATTGCCTCTTATACATGTGCTAAAATCACAAACCGAATGCACACGGGTATATAAGAGACGAATGTCATGCTTATGCAATTTGATGTTACATGTCTCATAAGGAGTGCTACTTAACCTATATGAAACTGATCATGGATGTCATCAGTTTAAACTCTAAGTCTCACAATATAAGTAGCTTACTCGACAACAGGTCAATTTACTCATTTGACATTCAAAACATAATCGGCGACAAGATCAAAGAAATACTATACTTAAATAACGGGAAATAAGTGTCATTCACAAGAAAGAGCAAAGAACTAGGGAAAAGCATGCGACAAACGAAATGTCATCATCGCCGACACGGCTTTATACTAAAACACACGAAAAGACGGAAAAATTAAATAAAAAATGTTTTTTTTACGAATAAAAACACACACCACACAAAATATCCCCCCAAACCAAATCACACAATGTCCTCATTGTGAACCGAGATGTTAAAATTAGGACAAAAATATAACAGGGAATGGTGAAAAAATAAAGAGAGTAAGAGAAGATACCGACAAGATATGTACCGCATCAACATAACCAACCGGGACTAAGAATCATACTCATAGCCATCAATGTCATAATCATCATCAGACTCAAGACTCGATACAAGATCCACGAACTCACGACCACCATGTCGGGTCTCATCAGCGAAAGTATTACCTCCATGTAAAGAAGCATCATGGCAGGAATAGGCATCATCGTGTCCATAGTAGCTGACACCGTGATCAAAGTCATACTGCACCCCGAAGTTGGACTGACCAAGAAGAGGTGGACCGGTAGGCCCTCGAAACAAACCGTCAAGACCGAACCAGGAGGGTAAGTGATCAGTCGGCTGTAACTGACCCTGCTGTTGAAGCTGTCGGAGGTCTGGATAATAGGCTCGCTATTGGTCGACATACATCGACTGCATCAAATAAAGCATCTCCATGTAACCCGACTGAGGCTGATAATAGGTACCTGTAGGTGGGACAAACGGCCTCTGATAGGGCGGAGAAGAAGCCTGTGACTGAGGTGGCTGATGTGAACCTGAACCTTCACCCCGTTCAAAAGTGGTGGGACCTTGGTTACCCTGTGGAGTAGCTCCGGGGGTAATGGTAAGCAAGTAACTAGGTGCGGCAGGAGGTGGGATATCATCGACTGGTGGATGCTGCCATAGCTCTGGTAAAGAAGGATCGGGAAGAATACGAGATTGACCCGGAGCAAAGTGCCATAAATATTTATTATCAGCATTCACTGAAAAACCAACCTGCAGGAAAATCACTAGCAGTATACACAGTTTCCGTTGAAATAGGCACCCGGTTCATCTCATCAAAAGTACCTCGTAGTAGAGTCCGGGCAAGATGAGTTACCAATCCTCCACCGTTAATTGACTTCAAGCGACCTACTTTAGTAACAATCAAACCAAAATGTTTCATAATAAGAGCAGAAATATCTAGATCAAATAAGGGTTGGGATTGGACATTAAGAGTCATCCCGATCATCTCAATTTCAGTTTTGGTCACGGCGCCATGTTCGTGACGACCAAAAATCAACCCAGAAACAAATTTTTGCCAAATACGGATTATAGGGTGTTGAATGGCCTGACAAGGGACACACTTAAAACGAGCTGGCAAAACTTGACCTGTAATACAGTCCCAAAGTAGCTGATGATTAAAACAATCGGGGGCACTCAAAACATTACCGGAATCCAAGCCAAAAGCATCCTTAAATAGTCGGAGGGGGATGGTATGAGTCTGATTCAACAACCTAAATGTCATTGTAGCAGTAGCATCATTATACTGAAAACTGCTAAAGAACTCAAGGGTTAAGTCTTTATAGGTGGGTAAATTCATATTAAACAGACCACCTATACCAGTACCATCAAAAAACTGCTCCATTGACTCATTGATACCACAGCGACGCAGTAGAGCATGACTAAGAAATCGAGTATGTGTTACCGGTTTGGAAACCATTACAAAGAAGAGTACACGCTGCCTAGCCGACTCAAAAATAATGTGCTCATACCCGGATACTGGCGGGATTTCTGTTGGTGATGGCAGAGCCTTTGATGATTCCGTTGCGTGCGATGTCTCCGGTGAAGAATCTAACCGACGCTTGACGTTTCGCCTTTTCCTTCCGAACACCATGATGATGAGAAGTAGAGGATCAGTGGTTAAGGTGATGGGTAAAGGGAAGGTGGGAGGAAGATGATGATTAATGTGGTAGAGGGATGTTATGGGGGTTTTGTTGTAGAGAGGGATGGGAGGGGTTTAGTGAGAGAGAGTGAAATGAGAGAATGAGGGGAGTGAGGGGGGTGAAACTGAATAAATAGGCTCGTAATCCTCATCCGCCAACTGAACCGACCGGTTCAACCTCGTACCGTCCGGTTTGCATTCGTACCGAGCGGTTCGAATTTAAACCGATCGGTTTGTCATTGTACCGCTCGGTTTGTTTCCGAACCGAGCGGTTCACCTGTCGTACTTGTAGATTTTGCTTGCACCGAACATTAGTACCCTCCCTCACGTTCACTCAAGAATAAAAGTGATGTGTCGTATTTATATTGCGTTATTCCCTCGATTCCGTTGTCTTTTATGGTTGTAATGCGCTCTTTAGAGCCGTTTCTTCTAACATTTTGCTTTGAGTGAGTGTTTTTGTAGATTCTACACGATTTCAGGTCTTTATGTGCATTTACACTCATATCTGGTTAGAAGAACGATCCCGAGACAAAACCCGTGCTTCAAGACGTTTAGGCAAAGAAGAAATGAGAAGTGTCGATTCGTTGAGCCAAGGAAAACGGCCCAATACTTGTTTTATTAGTGATGTGCGCGCCAGCCTGCATGTGGCAGGCGGCCTGCTGGCCGGCCGGCATGACACAAGGGTGATTTCAGCTTCATTTTTAGGTGTGCGTCGGCCCCTGCACGTGGCAGGCGGCCTGCCAGCTGGCCGGCATGCACACCCAGTTCATTTTCGCCTATTTTGTATAACTAAGGATTTGTATTATGTAGTTTTATCATCACTTTTCATACTTAGATATTTTCCTTAGAAAAAGCTCGTGACTCTTAGGATTCTAGAACTCGGTTTTCCCTCGTACTCGAATTCGGTAATCTCGTTTATGCAATTTTCAGTTTTATAGTTTCAATCTTCATCGTAAATTACTTAGTTCGTCGTGATTTCCTCTATTTGCTATTTGTTGCTCCGTTTAGTTCGTTACATTTCCGTTCGTTTATCGTTAGATTTATTTGCTTCAATTTTTATTATGAATTACCTGTATGCGATTTGTTGTTTCGTGATCATCATGCGTAGCTAATTTTCTCGCTAGGGTCGAGGGGGATCGATGGATTATTATACGATTATGCTACTTCGATACTAGATGTATAATTATGTTAGTACCATTTTCGCGTGCTTTATTTGTCGATTAAGGCCCTGTTCTCCTGGACTTATATTCAGACAGTGTCAGTTCAGTTCAGACACTTTCAGTTCAGTTCAGACACATTCAGTTCAGTTCAGTTCAGAAGACACATTCAGTTCAGTTCAGTTCAGTTAAAACACATTCAGTTCAGTTCAGTTCAGTTCAGATACATTCAGTTCAGTTCAGTTCAGTTCAGACACATTAATAATAATATTATTATTATTACTATTAAGTATAATAATAGTAATAAAAATAACGGTTTTTCTAACATGTGCCCACTGGGCACATGTTAATAATCTAATTAAGGGAACATTTACCATGATATTATCCTGAGAAGTTGAAATATTAAGCTTTAGTTACCATACTTATACGATATTAATTTTAATCTTGCCCGAATTAACTTATTAACGTGTGCCTAGTGGGCACACGTTAGAAAAACCGTAAAAATAATAATAATAATAATAATAATAATAATATTATTATTAATACTTACTCCGTAATATAATAATATTAATACTATTAATATTATAATTAATAATTAATAATAATAATAATAATAATAATAATAATAATAATAGTATTATTAATATTTACTCCGTCATATTTATAATAATATTAATATTATTAATTTATTAATTATTTAATTGATTTTATTATTATTATTATTGCTATTATAATTAATAATAATAATAATAATAATAATAATAATAATACTTCACATTTAATAATAATATTAATATTAATATTATTAATTATTAATTATTAATTATTATTATTATTAATTAATATTAATTTTAATATTAAAATTAATATTAATTAATTTATTATTATTTTATATTATTATTATAATTAATAATAATAATATAAACATTAATAACACTTAATATTTATAATAATATTAATATTAATATTAATATTATAAATTAATTAATATTAATATTAATATTATTAATTAATTAATATTAATATTAATATTAATTGATTAATTTTATTATTATTATTATTATTATTATTATTATTATAATTAATAATATCATTATTATTAATAAATAATAATAATATTATTATTATTAATTAATAATAATTATTATTATGATTATAAATTAATAATAATTATTATTATTATAATTATAATTAATTATTATTATAATTAACTATTAATATTAGTACTATTATTAATAATTATTATTAATATTATTTAGTTTATTATTTTTATTATTTTTATTTTTATTTTTATTATTATTATTAAGTATTAACATTATTAATGTTATTTATTACTCCGTACTTAATATTAATAATATTAATCATTAATAATAATAATAATTATTATTATTATTATTATTTATTATTTATATTAATTATTATTAGTAGTATTAGTATTAGTATTAATTTTTTTTATTATTATTTATTAATTATTTCTATTATTAGTTATTTCTATTATTTATTAATTTTATTAATTTTATTATTATTATTATTATTATTATTATTTGTCATTAATAATAATATTTAGTATTATAATAATAATAATAATAATAATAATAATAATAATAATAATAATTTTTAATTATTATTGTTATTATTATTATTATTATTATTATTATTATTATTATTATTATTATTATTATTATTTATTTTAGTTAAGTTAAGTTAAGTTAAGTTCAGTTCAGTTCAGACACATTCAGTTCAGTTCAGACACATTTAGGTCAGTTCAGTTCAGCTCAGACTCATTCAGTTCAGTTCAGACACTTTCAGTTCAGTTCAGTTCAGTTCAGTCATTTTAAGTCCAGGAGAACAGGGCCTAAATTGTTAAAGGCTACAACATGTTAATCTGTTTGGGAAATTCTAGTTCTCGTGCGAAAGCCGAATTAGGATTAGATCACGCGCGATTTGGTAGGGAGTCTAATAAGTTGCGAGAGCCCGTTAGATCCTTCCTAGGTTGACACGATTCGAGAGAACGTGTTATAGCCGACTAGCATGTTTATGTGTTTACTATTATTGTCGCATAATTGTTGAACATCTATCGTGAACCCGTGACCTTAGTTTTCATCTCATAGTTAGATTCGATTTTTATTATCGTTTTTTAGTAGTCTTTTATATATTTTCAATCAATCAACCATTTAGAGCATTTTAGAATTGCCATAGCTAATAGACGAAAATTGACTGTTTCCCTGTGGATTCGATACCTTGCTTGCCGCTATCTTCTTGTTAGTAGCATTAGGTTTATCTTGATTGGGTGAGACGACTTAACCCACATCAAAGGTTTGTTTCCGTACCGAGCGGTTCACCTGTCGTACCTGCAGATTTTGCTTGCACCGAACATTAGTACCCTCCCTCACGTTCACTCAAGAATAAAAGCTAATACACGAAAAAGAAAAGAAATTACAGAAGTTATTCACGCGGGTTGCCTCCCGAGAAGCGCTGGTTTTTACGGTCCCGCTCGACCGAAATTACCTCAAGAGGAGGAAAGAGATTGTAAGTAGATCACATCGATATTACCTACGACTGCATCTTCATGATATAGCTTTAATCGGTGTCCATTGGCCATAAATACTTCTCCCGATTCACTTTGCACTTCGATTGCTCCCGATTTTCTGACACTGGTGACGGTGTACGGACCGGACCATCTAGACCTTAACTTACCTGTGAATATGCGAAGACGAGAATTATGTAGCAAAACTTTATCACCCTCCTTGAATTGCTTCAGGAGAATACGTTTATCATGCCACTTCTTCATGCGCTCCTTGTAGACTCGAAAACTCTCATAAGTACTTAAACGGAATTCGTCCAATTCATTCAATTGGAGCAACCGCTTCTCCCCACTCAGAGTCGGGTCAAAATTAAGCTCTTTTACTGCCCAAAAAGCTTTATATTCTAACTCGATGGGAAGATGACATGCCTTACCATAAACTAATCTATAGGGAGATGTACCGATGGGTGTCTAGCTTGTATGCGGTGCGATAGGGCCATAATGCGTCGTCTAGCTTGGCACTCCAATCTTTTCTAGATTTAGAAACTACCTTTTCGAGAATTGATTTAATTTCTCGATTAGATACTTCCACTTGGCCGCTTGTTTGAGGATGATAAGTCAATCTGGTACGTTGCATAACACCATATTTGCATAGCAAAGTCTCCAATCTCTTCTCGTGGAAGTGTGAACCTCCATCACTGATAATGGCTCAAGGAACCCCAAACCTAGGAAAAATTATTTTCTTAAAGATATTTATGACCACCTTAGCATCGTTCGTAGGACAAGCTACCGCCTCGATCCATTTGGATACATAATCCACTGCAACTAGAATATACCGGTTACCAAAAGAAGAAGGAAACAGACCTTGATAATCGATTCCCCATACGTCGAAAATCTTGACCTCTAATATACCGGTTTGTGGCATCTCATATCGTCTAGAAATATTACCGGATCGTTGGCAAGCATCACAAGCAAGGATAAATCCTTGAGCATCTTTAAATAAAGTCGACCAATAAAATCCGGATTGTAATACCTTAGCAATGGTGCGAGACGGACAATGATGACCACCATAGGGAGAAGAATGACAACATTCCAAGACACCTCTAACTAACCAATCGGGTACGCACTTCCGAAAAATTTCATCCGCGCATTCTCGAAATAGGTAAGGATCATCCCAATAATACCTCCTCATATCAGATAAGAATTTCTTCTTCTGTTGATAAGTACAATTAGGAGGAAATAACCACCAACCAAAAAGTTAGCAAAATCGGCATACCATGGCTCGTTGGTAGTTAACTCGGCAAGGGTGATCGCAAGTAAGGAATCGTCGGGAAAAGAGTCATCAATTGGTAGGACTAATCCGTCTTCATTGAATCTAGGCCGTGATAGATGATCAGCTACAACATTCTCGGCTCCCTTCTTATCCCGAATCTCTAGATCAAATTCTTGGAGTAGTAAGATACAACGAATTAATCTAGGCTTTTGTTTTGGTAAAAATTTACCGGGTTATGATTTAGGTTGCGGGTTAAAGTGATCGGGCTAACGCGTATGAGTTAATGAACGGATTGAACTGAAAGGATGAAAAAGTAATGAACGAAGACAAAAGAGACACGAGATTTGGTGATGCGGAAACCCAATGTGGGAAAAACCGCGGGGGGAGTCGGAATCCCGCCAAGACTATACTATGAATGTGAAGGACGAAATATGAATGATAATACAAGTACTCAGACGATATTTGACTACGAGAGGTTTTGCTAGTATATTTGCTCAAGGTTGCTCGATGTTGAAGATGAGTTGAATGCCCCCCTTCGTTGTATTCTTGCGCTTATATTTGTCCTTCTTCCCCTTAGCCGTTGCTTCCAACCTCTTCCTCCTCTTTCTCCTGATTCCTCTCCACTTCTGGTGGAACTACCCCTAAGATTTAGGGGTTTGTTCATTGACTTGGTCCATTGCTTGGGATGAGAGTTCATCTCTTGTGTTGGGCTGTGCTTCGGCTTGGCTCGGCCCATTTCTGGGTTTTATCCTTGTTTGGCCCATTGGTCTCGTCTTTTGGTTATCTTATTGACATCGGTTTGTGTCGGACTTACGACTTTCTCGGTATTTGACTTTTGACTTTCGAGTATCGCTTCGCAATTTTTCGCTTTCGATCCCTTGACTTTTTGACCTTGACTTTGACACGAGGAACGCCACGTCATTTCCCGAGGGTGCGAATTTTATCCCAAACAAATGCCCCCTAATTTTCGACTAAGCTCATATTAGGCGGTAATTTCCGTTTGTGTTCGTCACTAGCGATTCTGGCGACAATCGGTTTTTAGAGTGTTTGTCTTTTGGTCTACCTCTCCTGCTTTCCCAACTGGTCTTCCTCTCTTCTCATGATGACTTTCCCTCCCCCCTCATTACTACTCACACTTCCCCATACTACTTCCCCTCATTTATTCTTCCTCCCTCTCTAATCACTTCTAGTCCCTCTACAATTCCCAAATTTCTTTCAAAATTCAAACTTACTTCCTCACCGTTCGTTGTCGTTGTCGTGCCGATTCATCTTTGTTACTTTGATTTCCAGGTGATTTCTTTTTCTCTTCATTGTTATTTTCGCTCCTTCTATGGCTCCCAAGTCAAATTGCGGCAAGTCTCCGACTCTTCCTTCACCTCCTTCATCGCCGTCGTCGACGATTTTTTCCCCTTCCTCTATCCTTGACTCGAAATATTCCTGCGACTCCCACTTCACCAATGATGATCTTCCCTTCATCAGGGAAGTTTTTGGATTCGGTGAGGAAGTGGAGGTCCATATTCCTTCCCCTGGGCAGAAGGCGAATTTCATCCGGTCGGGGTGGGTCTGCATGTATGCTTATCCCTTTTTCCTGGGCTTACGTTTTCCCTTTCCTCCGCTTGTCCAAGAGTTCTTAACCTACTACAAATTCGCTCCCTGTCAGTTGGCCCCCCATACTTGGCGGGTTTTACTGTCTTTCTGCATTTTAAATCATCGACACCAGAGGAACTTCTCCCTTGGTGATGTCTGTGCCTTATTCCAGGTGAGACCCCTGGGATAGGCCAAATAATGATGTGTGTGAAAGACAAGTGTTTTCCTGGCATAATTTTTCCGGCTAACCCTCCCGACGCCGATTGGTTCAAAGACTTCATTTTTGTGAAGGCTGACTCCGTTTCTTCCCCACCCCATGACTACCTCTTCTCTGAGTAGGGATCCGCCACAGGTATTTGTCATGCCCTCAGTCTTCGAGTTTTCTTGCACACTTACGATTCTTACTGATTCTGTGCTGCAGGTCTGCAGCAACCCGTTGGTGCGACGACAATCCTTGACTTGGCTGCACAACTTTCCAGCCTGGACCCTGAGCAGCGTACCTTCAACAACCTCTTCATTCCCTCAAAGAACGGTGCTTGCCCTCCCCTCTCTGAAGACATGTCTCCTGGTGAGGAATAGTCTATTGAATTGATTGAGACGTATTTTGTTCTTCTTTTGAGACGGGGCTTATTTTGTGCTTCTAGTTTCTCTAAGCAACTCAAAGGCTCCCATGACTTTGGATCGGGTCAGGGCCAAGAGAAAAAGCATGGCCACCCGCTCATCCTCCAGGAAGGGTTCTGGCTCTTCTCCTGCCCCCTCAACTGGTTCCAAGAGAAAGCGCAGTCTTTCTCCCTCTGTGAAGGCGGGTTCTGTGGAGAAATCCCCCGTGATCAACCTGCCCGACTCTCCTCCAAATTCTGCTCCTCGGTCTGCAGGGAGTGCTCCTAATGACATATTGCTTGCATTTCCCAAGGACTTTGGGACGATTAGAACTCTGATAGACCTGTCTCCTTTAGACCAGCTTCTCTTTCCGGGTTCTGAGGCTGTGATGGCCAGGGAGCCTCTTCTTGAGGTGGTTGCTCATATCACGGTACATGCCTTCGAGGTAATCTTATTTTCTTGATTCCTGAGTTTGCCTAGTTTTGAGTACATTACTGAATGCTGTGGTGTTGGCCAGACTCTTCAGATGGGTTTGTTCTTGAAGGGTGGTGTATCCCACCTCAGGGACCTAGGGAGTCGGCTCCAAGCTGATAGTGCTCGTCTGTCGGAGGAGGTCAACCAGGCCAGAGAGGAGGCTGTGAAACTGAGGGAGGAGCTGGACCAGGTTAACAAGCAGATGGCCGAGGAAAGGAAGCGCAATATTGCTGTGGAGGAGGTGAGGGCTGAGCTCGTGCGGATCCAGAGCGTTAACTCTGGTTTGGAGGAGAAGGTTGCTGAGCTCAAGGAGAATATGGAGGGTGCCTTAAGTTGGTCAGCTTTGAGCACCGAGATTCAGATGGTCAGAGCCTATTCTCAAGGAAAGCATGGAGGCTGGAACTTGACTGCTCCGGAGGAACGGATGAAGGTGGAGTTCCTCGAGGGTTTCAATCTGGACATGCTCTCTAGGGGTGAGGAGGAAGTGGTGGAGGAGTCAGTCTCTTCTCCCCTTGCGGCTCAGGAGACTCTCGGCCAAATGGACGTTGCTGCTGATGTCGCTGTTACGGTGGAGCCCCTCGCCAGCCTTCCTCCTGAGGAAGATAATGTCTAGGTTGTTCAACCTGTTTTGATTGTTCTCTGGTTTTCCTGCCCCGCGTGGCAGATAAAAATATTTTGTTAAAAAATTTAATCCTGTTTTGAATTTACCTTTGCTCAAGGGAGTAGAGCGTCTAGATGTTTACCTCTGCTCAAGGGAGCAGAGCGTTTGAATTTATTTAGATACAATGCTTTCAACTGCACTTATCTGCATACTTTGCCATATTTCTGTGCTTGATTTGTTTGTTCTGTTTTTGATTGTTGCCTTCTGTTGTGTGCATGCCTTTGTTTGTGTGGTCGACCTTTGATAGATGGTGGCCTGGGATTTAGTTTGCCCACTCAGTCAGAGGTGTCACGCTTTGCGTGGGTGCTAAGTGGCACAGGAGACTGTAATGTCCTGGTTGTAGGCACTTAGCACAAGACGCATGCCTTCTGTTGAAATGGTACACTCCACCAGATTAGTCGTCAATTATTAGTTGAAAGAGGAGTTGACAAAATATGGAAAAAGATGGTATGTTTGAAAGTTTTGTGGGAGAAACTTAAAAATATGTGAAGGAGGAAAAACTAATTTCAAAGGCACAAGGAAAAAGGAAATCAAATTTTGCGGCCATAAAAAATGGAAAATTCATCTTTGGACTTGCTAAAAAGACACCCAACTTTGTGTTCATTTGAAAATGCGTGCAGGTTTAAAATGAAGTTCGAAATTTACCAAAATACATGAGGAGGAGTTTTGAATCTAAGGGCAGGTGAAAACTAAATTTTGAAAGCATAATAAACAAAAAAGAGTTTCAAAATTTGAAGATGTGCCAAGATCAATCTTAATCCTGATGCTCTATAACTTGCAATTAGAAAAGTAGATTGAAAGCGAAGTTTAAAATACTGAAGGAAAAATATTGAACCTGGATTCTGGTGGAGGTATATTCGGCAGATTAAATGCTTGTTTTCTGGCGACATTGGCCTGTTCTCCTAGCGACACTGGCATGTATCTCTGGCGATCCTCACTTAGAAGAAATACTTCTTCAAGTGTAGTATATTCCAGGGTTTCTAGATGATTTTTCCTTCCATGGTCATAAGTCGGTAGGCTCCATTTCCAACCACCTTCTCCACATGGTAGGGTCCTTCCCAATTGTAGGCGAATTTCCCTGCTTGCTGGTTTCTGGTGTTCTGGAATACTTTCCTGAGGACCAGGTCTCCTTCCTGCAGGATTCTGATCTTGACATTCTTGTTGTAGCTTCTGGCAACTGTCTGCCTGTAGGAGGCCATTCTGATCTGGGCATCAGTTCTGAGCTCATCTACAGTATCCAAGCTGTTCGCCATTTCCACCTGGTTCCTTTCCTCTGTTATGCAACCATATCTGTGAGTGGGCACCCTCACCTCTGAAGGAATAACTGCCTCAGCACCGAAGACCAGGCTAAAAGGCGTTTACCCTGTAGCTACTTTAGGTGTGGTTCTATCGGACCACAGCACCAGGGGAAGCTCCTCTGCCCATCTGCCCCCTGCTTCCTCCAGCCTCTTCTTAAGGTTATCTATCACAATTTTGTTACTAGACTCCGCTTGACCATTAGACTGAGGATTTCTGGGGGTGGACTTACTTAACGTGATATTCCACCTGGCGCAGTAGGCCTTCATCTTGTTGCCAATAAATTGGGATCCGTTGTCGCAGATAATTTCTGAGGGAATGCCAAACCTACAGATAATATTGCGTTTAATAAAGGATATAACCTGCTTCTCAGTCACCTGAGGGAACGCCTCTGCTTCTATCCACTTGGAGAAGTAGTCGGTCATGGCAAGCATAAAGATTTTATTTCCTGGTGCTCTTCGTAATTTGCCGACAATATCCATCCCCCATTTCATGAAGGGCCAGGGAGAGATTAATGGGTGCAATGGTTCTGCTGGCTGGTGATTGACTGGTGCATGTCTTTGGCATGCATCACACTTCTTAACATACTCTCTGGTGTCCTTGCGCATTGTCGGCCAATAGTAACCCTGGCGAAGTGCTTTGTTGGATAGACTCTTGCCCCCTGCATGATTTCCACACTCACCACTGTGGAGGTCATGCATAACCATTTCTGCCTCCTCCTGACTCAGGCACCTCAGGTATGGTCCGGCGGTTGATCTCTTGAATATGATGCCATCAATGAGGGTGTACCTGGACGCTTTCATCCTGAAACTCCGGGCTTCTTTCTTGTCTGTTGGCAGAATATCATTTTTGTTGTGTGCTAAATTTAGACCGTTTTTCCCTCCATTTAGACCCGTTTTTCCCTCGTTTTGCGAGTCTTGAGTGCGATTATCGCCATATTTTGCGTACTTCTCGCATTAGCGTCCCTCTTGTGCGTTTTACGTGTTTTTGGTAGTTTTTCTATCATTTTGATAGGATTTGGCACCGAAATCACGATTGAGCTTCCACGAGCACAAGAGAAGGGAATACCGTCCAAAGAGCAAAGCACACAGCTTAAAGTTTAAAGTCATCCGATCATACAACGAAGAATGAGACAAGATTCGAGGCCAGAAAAAATGACCGGGCGAAATTTCACCCGGTGAGACACCACCGGGCGAAATTTCACCCGACGGTGAAACGCCTCCCCCGAAGATTTTCCGAGCTTACCCACCGGGCAAAACTCACCGGGCGAAATTTCGCCCACCGGGTGAAATTTCGCCCGATGGAAGGAAGTGCCAAAAACGCGAAAAATGGAAGAAAATCTCACCGGGCGAAAATTTCACCCGATGGGAATTATCGTCAAGTCTGCAGGGCGAAGTTTCACCCCATGAAGATGCTAAGGGAGATTGTCTCACTAATGGAGCATAAAGTGGATTTGGGCTTTAGGTTAAATTACCCATTAAGAGATTACTATATATATGTTACCCTAGTTTATTGCCCAAGTCACCTCTCCATTGTGCTAAGGAGGGAAGCCATTACACCACTCCACCACCCTATTACACCATCCATTAGTAGTAGTTTAGTAGTATTCTAGTAAAAATTCTCCAAAATTCTAGTAGTTTACATAGTAATTAATAGTAGATCTACAAGTTCCCATCAACAATTATCTAGATTTGAAGTTTGTAAGAAGATTATTCAAGTTTTATTTGAAGATTTGTTGGGTTTATTGAAGGATTAATGACAAGTTCTTTACTTTATTCATCAAAGATTCAATCTTTATCTATGATATCTTCTTATTTCTTATAGATCTACATAGTTGGTATAATTCTCTTCCACTCTCTAATCTCTAGTTTAGTTTTTATGTTGTTTACTCATCATTATCTTGTCTAAATCATATTGGTGTTGTTAGTTTCATTAGATCTAATTAATATGCATGTTGTAGTAATTTTCTCCTTAGTAGATATTTTGTTGTGTTCCATAATGATTTGTGAGTAGATTTCTTGTTGGGGAGTTTAGAGATGAGGACTTGGATTATTTGAACATAGGGATGTTGGTGGGTTGCTTGCATGTTGGTTTATCTTATTTATGGTGTTGTGTGTTTTAGTCCGGCCAACTAGACCGACCATGACTAATTTCTATCAATATGGGGAAACTCGGGGTAGAAATTACCATGACTAGAAACTTACCCTCATTCGCCGCGAAAGCGGGATTTTAGGTGAGTTTATCAATATTGCGACAAAAACTCGATTCCGACCTTCTTAGACTCCAAGTACCGAATCCCGACTTCTCCCCAACACCTTTTCCCTAGATTGACCACCACTAGCATTTCCCCTAGTTGCTCCTCTAAGATATTCCCTTAGTTTAGACTCGACCCTAGAAAACCCCCCTCTAGACATCAAACACGACACTTTAAGCTTTACAAACACACTCCGTTCCCTGTGGACCGACCTCGACTTACCACGATTACTTGTTTGTTATTGTGTAATCTCGAGTCTTATAAATATCGTTTGACCGCGTTGGATAGGCGACAATTTGACGCGCATCAATTTTGCAGCCATTCTTTGTAGGGTTTCCTCCAGTCAGTGACTTCCTCTTGCCCTGCTGTGGTGCTGCAGATTCTTGCTTCTTGAAACCACTGCAGTCCCTGATCTGGTGAGTTTTCCCTCTCTTCTGGTGCTTTGTGTTCCTGTGCGCCTTTCCAAATTGTTGGCTCCAGTACGTGGACTATGGGTATGGTGGACACTACACCTGGCTTGAAGGTTGCCCCCAGGGTTGCTAGGTGTAGACACCCACATTTTGACTGCCAGGTGTCTATAGTAGTTTCCGATAAACATCCGATGATGATCGGACGCAAACGTGCTTTAATATATTCGGAAACGGGCTCAAAATCATTGGCATTTGGCTTGGGCTCTTTATGGAGTACAAATCTCACAAAACCAACCTCAAAATCAGACCCAGTGGGTCGTTTCGAGTCAAATAAGACTAATTTGGGTCGATTCCGACACCAGGGGTAAAACCGTCTTTTAGCGACCGAGTCAAAACCCGGTCAAAAATATTCCCGAGGCACGTGAGTCAGCTGTGACACCTCACACGGCTGATTCATACTCCAATCCTACGAAAAATCAGCTTCACAAAATATTAAACAAATCCGCTTAAGGATAGAATTCGATCTCAAGTAGGAATTCTATCCGAAAACCGAATCAAACACCCAACCGAGTGCAAATACTCGGCCGAGCAGCACATACCAGCCGGTTTCCCTTGCTTCCTCGACAAGCAAGCGGAATCCTCATGCCTTTCGACTTCCTGTATTTCCTATCCTAAGCGGTAGTTCAAACTCAAAGCGTTTCTCCTAGCCAAGGTCGGGATCTCTCTACAAATAGCCCCTTGCACACAACACTTTGACAACACGAATTATTCCCATACACACATAAGCATAAAAACTTAGCATCGAGAAACCGATATTACAAACCCGAAGGAAACCGGCCCTCCGATACCCGACACCCTTCACACGTCCCACCTAACCGAGCCACCACAACTCACCGACATCCACTCGACGCTCCTGTGCCCAAGCCACGTCCCGACGAGCTCCGATCCGAGTAAACTAAAACATGTAGGTTGAGGGTGCACCAAACTCGATTTCTCCTTCTTCTTCTCTCCTTCTCGTCGTCCGTTTTATTATGGGTCTTGGGTCGTTTTTTTTTATTACGGGTCATTCGTCTTTTTTTATTTCTAATATCGATACTACAAAAACTATTTTCATATAACAAACGTTCCTAAAAATATAATATCAACTCTATAGTTGAATATCGTATTAAAGGAATTAAAAATCTCGTCGAAGCTAAGAAAATCGTTACATCTTTTTTTTTACAAAATACAACGATTTCAAACGCGGAGAGAATTAACATCTTTTTCGTTCAAATTCTTTTTTAAAACAATTTTGCAAAACTTTTTTTATCCATTCCGAATATTCGATATCGATTTCATAATCGAATATCGGGTACGACGAATATCCAAAACATAAATCGAGTATAAATTAATTCATATTTGTACGTGATTTATCAAAATTAACAATTTTCGAACAACAACGGAACCGGGACAGACCCGCACGCGAGTCGCACGCATCCCAGGCGACTCGCGCACAGGCCTGAAACCCGCGCTCCCTTTTTTAGCCTTTTTCGTTCGTTTTTATTATTTATTCTACGAAACGATTTCTAAAATTTATATCATTTCTAAAACTATTCCGAGTATTTGATATCGATTTCGTAGTCAATTATCAAATATAACGAATATCGAAAATATTAGATCGAATGCAAATTATGCGATATTTGTACGCGATTTAATAAAAGCATCGAATTTTCAAAAATCGGTCTCGAAAACAGACCGGGACGCGAGTCGCATGCGTCCCGGGCGAGCCGCGCGGCCGACTTAAAACGCGGCTCGTTTCGTTTTTTATTACTTTCGAACTTCGTTTTTTATACAAAACAGCGTCTTTTTAACGATATTTTTCAGATTTCGACTAATATTTTCTCGATCTCGCATATTCATCATATTTGCTATATTATTTTTCACAAACCGATACTAACTTGTTTGTTCATCTTTTGTAGCAAATTCATCTTTTTTTATCTTTTGTTTTATTATACTAAAACGAATCTCACATGCTAAATTCAACTTTGACGTTAAATTTTTCATGCATTAAACCGACTTAGAAACCCATTCAATTCCTCGCATGCTTAGGAAAACAATGTTTGCATATCATTCATCGTATTACTAACGCGCGTATTAAAAAATCATTCGATATCCTAGTAGAGGTCGCTAGTGTGCGGGCAGGGTTGAGTGTTCTTAGTGAACTTCCCAACACGTACCCTCACCCCTTACTCAGAACCGTGGTTTCCGGACGTCCGAAACCATTGGCAACGAGAGTCATTCAATATACGATAAACCGGTCAAGTCGGCATCTGTATCGAAATGCAAAGGGACGAGCCCAATAAACTCTGACATCGGAAATGGGCCTTATTTTGTATACGGCCCACTACGACATAGAGTGGGCTCGAACGGTTCCGAATAACCATAAAATTCGGTGGCGACTCCAACTTCGATTTAAATTTCAATTTGACCATCTCATATGAAGATTCATTCGCCTCCCCAAACCCGCGCGTGGCCGCGTCGGGGTGGACCTATGTCATGTCCACAATTTGGCGATTCCGCTGGGGATTAACTGATGTGTTACTGACCATCGGCATCCTCAGGGTGAGACTCGAATAGAAATCGTTTGACTAGTACAATACGCGTTTTAGTTTTACGGTTCATGCATAACCCCATATTTTCCCGGGCCGGTACTGGTGACCGATGTCCCACTATACTATCGATGTAGTCCAAATTGGATATGTCGAAGGTGTCCATTAGCCGATTCGTATGGGTTTTACGACATGTTCTAAGCTCAACTCGACTTAGGAAGTCCTCCCCGATTCTCGATAGGCTGTGTACACTGGTATAGACCCTTACAGACTGACCGAGACTTAGAATTAGAGCATACATGGCGTCGTTATAATGTTTCCATGACTACGTGCTACCTGATTTACAAGTCTTTTTCAAAAACCGTCCTTTTTTCAAAATTGCATCCTTTTTCAAAATATCCAATTTTCAAAACCCGGGACATATACCGAATTTAGGATCCACGATTTTACTCAAAATAGCCTATTTTTAGTCGGTATTATGCCCATTTCAAAACTCGAAAATATTTTCAAACTTTCAAAATCCGTCATCCGGCCCACCTTTTCCGTTTTTTTCGAAAAAGGCCGGATTTCCTCTCCCGAATTTCTCGGGCTTTCAAAAATCTATTTCAAAAAACTTCCTTTTCTTAGGGCTTCCCGTATTTAGCAGTGTCGGGTCGTGTCTTAAGTTGTCAAGGTCTTCTAGCGTCGAAACTCCGTCGATCTTATATCACAGATTTCCTCCCTATCCCAGTCCGCCTTATTAGACTAAGGCAAGGCCCACCCACGTAGGACATACTCCTACAAGGGTTGACCCGTCTACACAATCGAGTCTAAAAGTCTGGGGAATGTCTCACGTGAATCTCCTTTCGAACAGGGCCCAGCCCAAACATCTGGATCCTAAAGGGGGCCCACCTCTCACAAGTCATCCGTCTAGGTGTCTTTTCCGAGTCATTTCCTCTCTAAGCTTCCTTTTCTCTTTCTCGGGATGTACTTTTGTTCTAAGATTTGGGCTAGTTGCTGATTACACGGTGTTCTTACAGACAAGCCACCTTTCACCAGAAAAATGACGCAACAAGCCATTGACGAGTTGACCCTTTCGTTGGCTAAGCTCCAAGACCAACTGACGAAAATGAGGGAGGATCAGATCGCCATCCTCACCCGGGTAAGCGCAGTCTAACAAGGAACTCCTAGCGGTGGAGTTGAAGACAAGGGGCCGTTAGCTGAACTGGCCAGCGCGGTCCACAAACTGCAAGAACAGGTCCACACGACCACTAGCAACACCATCCACACGGAAAATGCTCGGGCTTATTTGCCCCTAACTGATGAATTGCCCGCTAATCTCAACTTGACGGGCTTACCCATGTTCGATGGGACTGAAGATCCGGTACTCCACATCCGGGCTTTTAAGGAATTCATGGCAGTTAAGGGGGTCAAATCGACCATGTTCAAGCATCTCTTTGCTTCATCCTTGGACAAGCACCCGAGAGCCTGGTACTACAGGCTTGATTCCAAGAAATACAAAACTTGGGACAATGTTGCAACCGAGTTCGCCCGAAACTATGCGGACAATACTGAGATCCAGACGACCATGCGTACTCTGGAGGTCATGGCCCAAGAGCCTAAGGAGGGTTTCACCAAATACCTCCAAAGATGGAGGGCCGAAAGTGTCAAGCTGGTCGACAAGCCCAGCGAAAAGGTGTTAGTGGAGGCCTTTGTGAAAAACCTCCTCCCATCTTACCGGATCCATCTCCGGTACGCCATCATACCCAATTTCGCCACCCTAACCGAAATGGGTACCAGAATCGAAGATGATTTAAGGTTAGAGAGCCTTACTAAGGCCTCTAGTAAGGGGTATCAAGGAGCCAGTTCATCTTCTGGCAAGCCTGCAACTACAAGTGCGGCCCGAAGCATCTTCGACGAGGTCAATCTGCTAGACACCTCAACCAAAAAGAACACTCCAGCCCGAGTATTCACGGACATAGGGACTACTTATGCCAACGCCTTACAAAGGCTATCCGCTAAGGGCCTGATCCAGCCAATAGGCCCAATGCCGGAAGTTCCTGTCGAGAAACGGTCCAAAAGCTACAACGCTCAGGCCTATTGCCACTATCACCAAGGCAACGGGCACGACACCGAAAAATGCTGGAAGTTGAAGCATCTCATTCAAGATCTGATCGAGAGTGGGAAGATACCGTTACCCAGTGATAAGCCCAGTAACAAAAACAACCCTCTTGCTACTCACGCTATTTTTACTGGAGAAATAGTCGACTGTACTCATCTCATTTCCCCTTTCATTCCTCAAATCAACGGGATATGGAATGACGATGAAGACGATGTTTATCTGGCTAAGGGGGAGACAGTCCCCATCACTGTCGAAGAGATCCGGAAGGCCAAAACCAAGGCTCCGGCCGGCACCCATGTCATCACGGCCGGACCTTCGACCCCACAATCCGTCACCGAACCATCCAAGACGGAATCCGCACTTGAAGAACCAAACACCGACACGGCCCTAGTCAAGCAACTGAAGAGGGTCCGAACCGATCTTACCATATGGCAGCTTCTGGTCAGTTCTCAAGAGCATCGGGCAGCACTTACTAAGGCTCTCGATGAGATCAAGGTAGACTCGCTGGTTACCCCCGCTGAGATGGTAGCCACCATTTTACCTCATCTCAAAGGCAAATCCAAAGGAGAAGGCCCACTTATCACCTTCTCCGAGTCCGATCTACCACCATTTGGGGCCACCCACAACCTGGCCCTATATATCACGGTGATTTGCCGGGGCAAGTATCTACCCATGACCCTAATTGATGACGGGTCAGCTGTGAATGTCCTTCCCTTAAGGACTGCAAAGGCTCTCGGCATTACCGAGAATGACTATCTTCCTACTGCACAAACTATCCAGGCTTGCGATGGAAGCCCAAAATTTGTTGCTGGGGCCGTCAAACTAACCATCATAACAGGCCCAATTGAAAAAGAGCTCGAATTCCAAGTGATCGATGTTACCTCATCGTTCAATCTGCTACTTGGAAGACCCTGGATCCACGCGGTCAAAGCCGTGTCCTCCACTCTTCACAGGAAGGTCAAGCTACCTTTACAAGACGGGGTCGTCACCCTCGAAGCTACTCCCATAGCTGTGTCAAGCTGCAACACGGCTGGCTCAATCGACCCACGAGGATTCAGTTTCGTGGGGATGATCGATGAAGAGTATCTCTTTAGGCCCTATTTCACTACCAGCATCGACACAGTGTTGCAAAACTTGGGCTACCTGCCGGGGGCTACTTCAAGGCCCGGTCTCCCGGCTGGCAAGATCATCGATGTCTTAAGCAATGAGGATGCAAAATTCGGCTTAGGGTATGCCTTAACCCCAGAAAACGTGGTACAGGCCGGCATTCAAAAGGCCTGCAACATTCTCAAGGGTACCTACTTGGACCCCTACAGCCCAAAACTGACCGATTACTTTGTCTCCCCAGTATTCGGAGCTGTCCAGACGGGTCTCTATCAGCTCACTATAACCTATCCTGAGGTCAATTTCATCCCAGATGACATCTTTGCCCTCATCCAGGCTGAATCGAAAGAAGATTCAAACCATACCGAGCCCATGCTAGGGCTCTTATTCGGGGAAAGCAAGATAATCCCGACCCCTAAGGAGGAGTTGGTGAACCTAATCCTCCATAGCAGCAAGTTTGATCCAACCAGGCTGATCTCTGAAGTGGGTGCTGACACTGGAAAGAGGGCTTGGAGGAAGACGATCAAATGGGCCGACAGCGAGGGTCGAGTCTACAAGCTCAATACCGGCGAAGGAGACATGCAAGGCGACGAATCCGAGTCCGAGTCCGAATCCGAGTCAGAGTCAGAGTCGGAATCTGAGTCTAGGTCTAGAAGGTCCAGTACTAGGGTCGAGTCTGTAACCCCTTTTCCTTTAGCCGCACCTCCGGGAGTCTCGGAATCTGTCCCGAGAGCACTCCCCATACCGCCTCTGACCAACGATCAGATGGCAGCTCTCTTTGAGCTATTTTCAAAATTCTCTATCAATAATAACGATAACCGTTCTTCTTACGACTTGTCTTATTTTCAAAACATTTTCAAAAATTTTATATGCAATGACATTGAGAAACTCGACGAACAGGTACCGCTACCTCCGCATCTTGTCGAGCAACTCGAACAAAGGGAATCCCGAGATCCAGTCATTAAAGAAACTGACTCCATCAATGTAGGAACCCCTTTAGAGCCTCAGATGCTTAAGTTAGGTTTATCCCTAGACCCTGAGGAAAAACAACAATTCACAAACCTCCTCCATGAATTCAAAGACGTCTTCGCATGGTCCTACAAGGACATGCCGGGAATAGATCGGGAAATAGCCGAACACCGTATACCCATCAAAGATGGGTGTAAGCCGGTAAAGCAAAAGCTCCGAAGAATGAGGCCCGAATGGTCTCTCAAAGTCAAAGAAGAAGTCGACAAACAATTCAAAGCAGGCTTTATCCAAGTGTCTGAATATCCAGACTGGGTTGCAAATATCGTACCGGTACCCAAGAAAGACGGAAAGGTACGAGTTTGTGTAGATTTTCGGGACCTTATGATCGCCTCCCAATCGGATCGGTCGTTAACGAAGGATGGGGGATCAAACGATATTTATAGACTCAGAAATATCACAAAAACAAACAAGTAATCGTGGTAAGTCGAGGTCGGTCCACAGGGAACGGTGTGTGTTGTGAAGTTTAAAGTGTCGTGTTCGATGTCTTAGAAGGGGGGGTTTTGTAGAGGTCGAGTCTATACTAGAGGGATTAGCACGATATGGTTTAGAGGTGATCAATTTAGGGAAAGGCGTTAGGGAGAAGTCGGGATTCGGTACTTGGGGTCTAAGAAGGTCGGGATCGAGTTTTTGTCACAATGTTGGTAAACTCACCTAAAAACCCGCTTTTGCGGTGAATGAGGGTATGTCCCTAGTCATGGTAATTTCTACCCCGAGTTTCCCCATATTGATAGAAATTAGTCAAGGTCGGTCTAGTTGGCCGGACTAAAACAACAATGACACAACACCATAAATATGATAAACCAACATGCAAGCAACCCACCAACATCCCTATATTCAAATAAACCAAGCCCTCATCCCTAAACTCCCCAACAAGAAATTTACTCACAATTCATTATGAAATTCATCACAACATGCAAATTAATTAGATTTGAACAAGATGATGATGAGAAAATATCACAAAAACTAAATAGAGATTAGAGAATGGAAGAGAATTGTACCAACTATGTAGATCTATAAGAAATAAGAAGATATCATAGATAAAGATTGAATCTTTGATGAATAAAGTGAAGAACTTGTCACTAATTCTTCATAAAACCCAACAAATCTTCAAATAAACCTTGAATAATCTTCTACAAGCTTGAGATCTAAACAATTGTTGATGAGAATTGTGTAGATCTACTACTAATTACTATATAAACTACTAGGAATTTTTTAGGATTTTTACTACTACTACTACTAATTGATGGTGTAATAGGATGGTGGAAGGGTGTAATGTCTTCCCTCCTTAGCACAATGGAGAGGTGAGTTTTGGCAATGAATTAGGGTAACATATATATAGTAATCTCTTAATGGATCCTTAACCTAAAGCCCAAATCCATCTTCATGCTCCATTAGTGAGACAATCTCCCTTTGCATCTCCATGGGGTGAAACTTTGCCCTGCGGACTCATCAGTAATTCCCATCGGGTGAAATTTTCGCCCGGTGAGATTTTCTTCTTTTTTCGCGTTTTCGGCACGTCTTCACCATCGCGCGAAATTTCGCCCGGTCAGTTTCGCCCGGTGGAGAGTTCTCGGAAATTCTTCGGGAGGCATTTTCACCGTCGGGTGAAATTTCGCCCGGTGGTGTCTCACCGGGTGAAATTTTGCCCGGTCATTTTTCTGGCCTCGAATCTTGTCTCATTCTTCGTTTGTTCGATCGGATGGCTTTAAACTTTAAGTTGTGTGCTTTGCTCTTTGGACGGTTTTCCCTTCTCTTGTGCTCGTGGAAGCTCAATCGTGATTTCGGTGCTCAAATCCTATCAAAATGATAGAAAAACTACCAAAAACACGTAAAACGCACAAGAGGGACGCTAATGCGAGAAGTACGCAAAATATGGCGATAATCGCACTCAAAACTCGCAAAACGAGGGAAAAACGGGTCTAAATGGAGGGAAAAACGGTCTAAATTTAGCACACAACACCTTAATAAGGCCAGCCCGAAAGATGATTTCTCATTACCGCACATCGATATACTGGTGGATAACACGGCCGATCATGCCCTACTATCCTTCATGGATGGGTATGCCGGGTACAATCAGATCAAAATGGCAAAAGAAGACATGAGCAAGACCACCTTCACCACACCTTGGGGGACTTACTGTTATACTGTTATGCCATTTGGGCTTATCAACGCCGGCGCCACTTATCAACGGACCGCCACTACCTTACTACATGACATGATGCATAAGGAAGTAGAAGTCTACGTGGACGACATGATCGTTAAGTCCAAAGAACGAGACGGGCACATTCCGGCCCTTAGAAAATTCTTCACCCGACTACGCAAGTACAACATGAGGTTAAACCCTCAAAAATGCAGTTTCGGGGTAACATCGGGCAAGTTACTGGGCCATATCGTCAGCCAGCGCGGCATCGAGGTTGACCCAGCCAAAATCAAGGCCATCACCGAAATGCGGCCGCCTAAAACCGAAAAGGAGATTAGGGGGTTTCTCGGGAAAGTCCAATATATCAGCAGGTTTATTTCGAAGCTAACCATGGTATGTGAGCCCATTTTCAAAAAACTGAAGATAGGAGAACGGGTACTATGGGACGACAAATGTCAAGCAGCTTTCGATAAGATCAAAGAAGTTCTGTCATCTCCGCCGGTATTAATGCCTCCTCAGCACGGTCTACCTTTGTCGTTATACTTGACAACGACCGAGACAACCATGGGGGCTATGCTAGCCCAGACGGTCGACTCAGAAGAACGAGCCATTTACTACATCAGTAAAAAGTTCCTAGAATATGAATGCAAATACACGATGCTCGAAAAGACGTGTCTAGCTCTAGTTTGGGCCACTAAAAAGCTCCGACACTTTATGCTTAGCCACGAAGTGCACGTATTATCAAGAATGGATCCAATCAAGTATCTGTTCGAGAAGCCCATCCTCAATGGTAGGATATCTAGATAGACTTTAATGCTAGCTGAGTTCGACCTCAATTTCGTGCCATTAAAAGCCATCAAAGGTCGGGTAGTAGCCGAGTTCCTCGCCGATAGTCCGGTATCTGAAGAGGGACATATCGATACTTGGACCTTTCCAGATGAAGATATATTCCATACTGACACGGAGACATGGGATCTATACTTTGACGGGGCATCCAACTTTTGAGGATTTGGTGTCGGGATTTTACTAATCTCACCACAAGGGGAGCACACCCCGTTATCCATCAAGTTAGATTTCGACGTGACTAATAACGCAGCCGAATACGAAGCATGCATTCACGGGTTGCAAGCCGCCGCTGATTTAGGAGTAACGAATCTCCGGGTCCACGGTGACTCATCATTAGTCATCAATCAAGCACTCCAGAAATGGAAAACTCGGAACGCAAATCTCGTAGCTTACCAACCGCGAGTAAGGGTTCTCGAGAAGCAATTCCAAAAGGTGGAGTACATTTATCTACCTCGGGAAGAAAACCAGTTTGCAGATGCGCTATCCAAATTAGCATCTTTACTAAATATCCCGGGACACCTGACCAGCATGCCGATTTGCGTCGAAAGACGGTCCGAGCCGGCATACATCAATGCTATCCAAGACATCGGAATAACTGACCCAGAACCTTGGTATCAGGCTGTTCTTACCTATTTAACATCGGGAGAATATCCTCTAGGATCTGAAAACCGGGCCAAGAAAGCCCTGCGAAGGTGGGCCACCCAGTTCATCCGCACGGACGATGGACAGTTGTACAAAAAGACGGCGCAGGGGGCTTTACTCTTATGCATCGACAAAACGCAGGCCGAAAAGGTCATGGCCGAGGTACACGATGGCGAGAACGGCCCGCATATGAACGCCCATATGCTAGCTCGAAAAATCGCAAGACTCGGGTACTATTGGAATAGCATGGAAATCGACAGTCAGTTGTACGTCTAACATTGTCATAACTGTCAGATTTTCGGCAACGTCCAGCATATGCCGTCATCCCTGCTATATACTATGACATCACCATGGTCATTTTCGAGATGGGGAATAGATATAGTCGGGAAAGTAAATCCTTCCGGGACAGGAGGTCACTGCTTTATTCTAGTGGCTATTGACTATTTTACCAAATCGGTCGAAGCCGAGTCGTATCGTGTCTTGAACGCCAAGCATGTTGCCAAATTTATCCAAGATAAAATTATATGCCGATACGGGATCCCACACGAATTCATTAGTGATCACGGGACCCATTTTCAAGCCGAAACCGCTACTTTGCAAGCAAAATATAAGATTCAAAGGCATACATCATCGCCTTACCGTCCCCAAACAAATGGAGCGGTAGAGGCAGCCAATAAAACGATTGTCACCATACTTAAGAAGATGGCTGATAATTACCGGGATTGGCCCGACAAAATCCCTTTTGCCTTATGGGGATACCGGACATCAATCCGTACCGCGACCGGAGCAACTCCATACTATCTAACATATAGGATGGAGGCGGTCCAACCAGTCGAGTTAGAAGTACCATCCCTGAGGATTCTACTCGAAAGTCAGGTGCTTGAAGCAGATTGGGTCCAGGCCCGATATGATTCGTTGATTCTCTTAGACGAACGGCGATCCCGAGCCCTTAACAACATCCAGATATATCAAAAAAGGATACAACGGGCTTTTAACAAAAGGGTTAGGCCCAGGAATATCAAAGAGGGCGATCTAGTCCTAAAGTCAGTTTGGGCTTTGCTGCCAATCGATCCAAGAGGGAAGTTCAAACCTAATTGGGCCGGACCGTATTTAGTCAAGAAGATTTTGTCAGGAGGAGCAGTAATGCTGACAGACTTGGACGGGAACGAATTCGTCAACCCGACCAACTTGGACCAGTTGAAGCGCTACTACCCCTAAACCTTATCTCAATGTCATTTGCTAAAAGTTTATAAAAATTTGTCTTTTTATAAAATTTTCAAAAATTAAGCAAGTCAATAAGTTAGGATTACTTATCCTACTGTCGCACATCTCGAACTAATAGTCTTGATGTATTTCGAAAATCGCAAAATTCTACGTCTGAACTACGGTTGGTTTGATTCCACTAATCGTGGTTTCGTAGGCAACCCCTCAAAAGGGTACAACCACTGCAATAACGAAAAGACAGGAACGGTTTTCACTAATATGTCTTTTATTATTTCAAAAAAATGCCTCATGCAAAAATAAATCACACAAAAATAGTAGTAATACTTAAATGATAAAATTTTGGAGACTACTCGTACATTTTTCCCTTCCCCTTATCCTTCGGGTCGCGCGGATCCCGAGGCCGACGGGGTGGGGGCGAACGTTCCCTAATCACAAATGGAACTTCCTTTACTCGAACCCGCTTCTTCGACTTCGGTTTCTCTGTTGCCTGCACCAGTCCGATCCGAGCCCGTATGTGCTCGGGTAGTCTATCCCGAGGACCAAGTCGGTCCTTAGCTGCCAGTCTTTGACCAAGTCTCCTTTCTAAGTCCGTCTGGGGGCTCACTTTCCCCCGTGCACCTTTAGTACTGGACCCTTCAGTCTGAGTCCTAGTCTTCCCTTTCTGACCTGACATCAGTCGGACCATCGTAGCCGGGGTGTCGCCATCATCAAAGAAACCTCGATTATCCTTAGCCTGTTCTCGGCGCAGCAAGTCAAAGGCTTCGTCAGTCTTTAGAGCAGCACGGGCTTTAGCAGAATCCGCCTGGGTCCACTTCGTATAAGAATCTGACCCCCAGATCGAGGGGGAAGCCTTGGAAACGGGCCAAGTGTGCCGAGTATACCACCTTTGCGCCCAAGTATCACACATCACGTCCGTTAGCTGAGTAGATTCACTCACGACCGCCTCGATCTCCGGGATTCTTCGGGCCCGACCATATTGCCTAAGTATGCGATCGGGATAAAGATGAATCGTCTGCCTGAAAGATAGGATCAGTTGATAACGGGCCCTATCTCGCAATTCTAACCCGGTCCAGACATAAATGGGCCACCAAGGTACGGTCCAACGGATCAATGGGCCTCCATGGAAAGATAGCAGCTTGTCCCAGAATTTTTGGGTAGTAAGGCGAGAAAAGTTAACAGTCCGTCTTCTTGTCATCACTTGATTCGGGCGATATCGGCTTACATCTAGAGGAGGATCCAAGATCGATAGCCTCTCAAAAAGCCAGAGCTGAAAAGTCAAAGTCACGAAAAGTCAAAATCGTGGAAAGTCAAAATCGTGGAAAGTCAAAAAAAAAAAATCGCAAAATCGCAAAAATCGGAAAAAAACCGAGAAAATCGAGAAAAGTCGCAAAAAACCGCGAAAAAAATCGAAGACCGAAAAATCGGAAATTACAAAAAAAAAATCAAAAATTGCGAAAATCGAGAAAAAATCAGCCTACCTGTAGAAGACGGGTGCTACCGGTCAGCCTAATCGACGGATCCCTCTTACGATTATCTAAGCCCTGGATAATCTCCCCTGTAATCAGCCAAGCTGGGCTGTGTTCTGTCTCCATCAGGTCAGCTACAGCGAGAAGCCTGATATGGCCCATCCAGGATAACAAATCCATATGACCCTCGAAAGCATAAACATGGAGCATGCAAAAAGTAAAAGCCCTACGGCTATATACCGGCCTGACCCGGACGTCATCTGGATTCATAAATTTTTCAGCCAGGTCGATCAAGGAAACTGTATCTCCTTCTGTCATACGGGATACCTCCATATGAGAAAGCCCTAAGAATTCTCGTAATTTTCTCCTTATGTCACGGATTGAAAACGGGACGGCAGGGCGAAGAATGGGATTCCACCCCCCTACAGCAGCTATTTCCTCAGGAATGGGGCAGATTTCGCCTCGAGGAAACCTAAAAACATGATAAGTATCATCCCAGTAGGACAGGCAAGCATCCAAAAAGTGACGATCCACTTGCATCTGGCGGATTGTGGATAACTGGGTGACGCCATTCTGGTTCAGGATAACTTTATCTGCATCTCTGAAAAGGCGGGACCAATCTTGCAACATTCCAACTAATCTATCGATACCCATAACGAATTTCTAAAAAAGGAGGACTAAGTTTTTCGGAGCTTCTTTTTCTTTGAAGGAAGAAAGGGAATTGTAAGAATTAAGAATAAATTGTGAGCATGGAGAAGGTATTTATAGCATGAAATCGGATTCTCCTCCTCACTTTGGGATTCCTAATCCCAGGGGATTTAGCATACAGGCCTTTATCCTAGGATCTAGCTAAGTCATCCCGAGCATTCCTATTCCTTTTCAGAGTCAAAATACTTTATTTTCAAAATTCTTCCAAGTTCAAAATTTCAAAAATCTTCTTCAAAAATTTTATTCCCCAGCGCGAGTCATTTCTCCTAAAAAAATGTGTTACATGCAAACTTTGCATAAATCATTATACAGGACGACTCGAGCAAAACCGTGCAATCAACTCCCCAGCGGCATTTGACGGGATGAGCCCACATATAGGCGCACCCAAGACTTATACGACAAGTCCCATTCCCCACGGAGTTATCATCATCAACTCAGGTACATTTCTAGTCTCCGGCCGGCGGGCCCTTCACGCAGGTCTAATGGACCTTAAACGACCCGATCGGAAGTCTGCCAGGTTTTAATCTTTGATTGACCTGGTAGCTACTCTGACTTTCGCCCTGTCCAAGCCTCAGTCAGAGTGGGGGCTCTGTAGACACCCACATTTTGACTGTCAGGTGTCTATAGTAGTTTCCGACAAACACCCGATGATGATCGGATGCAAACGTGCTTTAATATATTCGGAAACGGGCTCAAAATCATTGGCATTTGGCTTGGGCTCTTTATGGAGTACAAATCTCACAAAACCAACCTCAAAATCAGACCCAGTGGGTCGTTTCGAGTCAAATAAGACTAATTTGGGTCGATTCCGACACCAGGGGTAAAACCGTCTTTTAGCGACCGAGTCAAAACCCGGTCAAAAATATTCCCGAGGCACGTGAGTCAGCTGTGACACCTCACACGGCTGATTCATACTCCAATCCTACGAAAAATCAGCTTCACAAAATATTAAACAAATCCGCTTAAGGATAGAATTCGATCTCAAGTAGGAATTCTATCCGAAAACCGAATCAAACACCCAACCGAGTGCAAATACTCGGCCGAGCAGCACATACCAGCCGGTTTCCCTTGCTTCCTCGACAAGCAAGCGGAATCCTCATGCCTTTCGACTTCCTGTATTTCCTATCCTAAGCAGTAGTTCAAACTCAAAGCGTTTCTCCTAGCCAAGGTCGGGATCTCTCTACAAATAGCCCCTTGCACACAACACTTTGACAACACGAATTATTCCCATACACACATAAGCATAAAAACTTAGCATCGAGAAACCGATATTACAAACCCGAAGGAAACCGGCCCTCCGATACCCGACACCCTTCACACGTCCCACCTAACCGAGCCACCACAACTCACCGACATCCACTCGACGCTCCTGTGCCCAAGCCACGTCCCGACGAGCTCCGATCCGAGTAAACTAAAACATGTAGGTTGAGGGTGCACCAAACTCGATTTCTCCTTCTTCTTCTCTCCTTCTCGTCGTCCGTTTTATTATGGGTCTTGGGTCGTTTTTTTTTTATTACGGGTCATTCATCTTTTTTTATTTCTAATATCGATACTACAAAAACTATTTTCATATAACAAACGTTCCTAAAAATATAATATCAACTCTATAGTTGAATATCGTATTAAAGGAATTAAAAATCTCGTCGAAGCTAAGAAAATCGTTACATCTTTTTTTTACAAAATACAACGATTTCAAACGCGGAGAATTAACATCTTTTTCGTTCAAATTCTTTTTTAAAACAATTTTGCAAAACTTTTTTTATCCATTCCGAATATTCGATATCGATTTCATAATCGAATATCGAGTACGACGAATATCCAAAACATAAATCGTGTATAAATTAATTCATATTTGTACGCGATTTATCAAAATTAACAATTTTCGAACAACAACGGAACCGGGACAGACCCGCACGCGAGTCGTACGCATCCCAGGCGACTCGCGCACAGGCCTGAAACCCGCGCTCCCTTTTTTAGCCTTTTTCGTTCGTTTTTATTATTTATTCTACGAAACGATTTCTAAAATTTATATCTTTTCTAAAACTAATCCGAGTATTTGATATCGATTTCGTAGTCAATTATCAAATATAACGAATATCGAAAATATTAGATCGAATGCAAATTATACGATATTTGTACGCGATTTAATAAAAGCATCGAATTTTCAAAAATCGGTCTCGAAAACAGACCGGGACGCGAGTCGCATGCGTCCCGGGCGAGCCGCGCGGCCGACTTAAAACGCGGCTCGTTTCGTTTTTTATTACTTTCGAACTTCGTTTTTTATACAAAACAGCGTCTTTTTAACGATATTTTTCAGATTTCGACTAATATTTTCTCGATCTCGCATATTCATCATATTTGCTATATTATTTTTCACAAACCGATACTAACTTGTTTGTTCATCTTTTGTAGCAAATTCATCTTTTTTTATCTTTTGTTTTATTATACTAAAACGAATCTCACATGCTAAATTCAACTTTGACGTTAAATTTTTCATGCATTAAACCGACTTAGCAACCCATTCAATTCCTCGCATGCTTAGGAAAACAATGTTTGCATATCATTCATCGTATTACTAACGCGTGTATTAAAAAATCATTCGATATCCTAGACCGGTCAAGTCGGCATCGGTATCGAAATGCAAAGGGACAAGCCCAATAAACTCTGACATCGGAAATGGGCCGTATTTTGTATACGGCCCACTACGACATAGAGTGGGTTCGAACGGTTCCGAATAACCATAAAATTCGGTGGCGACTCCAACTTAGATTTAAATTTCAATTTGACCATCTCATATGGAGATTCATTCGCCTCCCCAAACCCGCGCGTGGCCGCGTCGGGGTGGAACTATGTCATGTCCACACTAGGGCGTCTACTTCCACGTTCTGATCCCTCGGAGCTTGGTTGATTGAGAACACTATGAACTTAAGGGAGAGGTCTTTTGCCACTTTGAGGTAAGCCATCATCTTGGAGTCCTTTGCCGCATACGAGTCATTCATATGGTTGACTATCAGCTGAGAATCACCGTACACCTCCAGTCGCTTGATTTTGAGATCCAGAGCCAGCTGGAGACCCAAGATCAAAGCCTCATATTCTGCTTCATTGTTCGTTGTCCGGAACTCGCATCATACCGCCTGGACTATGAGATCCCCCTGAGGTGATTTGAGAACCAATCCTGCTCCAGATCCTCTCATGTTTGAGGCGTCATCTACATTTAGCTTCCACAATTGTTCGCCCTTGTCCTCCTCCAGGAGAATTATGTCCTTCTCTGCCTGTGTCTGCAGTGCTGGGCTGAAGTCGGATATGAAATAATGCCTGGGACTTAATTGTCGTTCTGGGGATGATAAGTGTCATTTGTAGTGCCTATTTCGTAGTGTTTTGGTCCCATTTTCCTTGTAGAATCGCTCCTTGGGAGCGGTTTAGGGGCTTCTTATGCTTCCTTTAGTTCGTTTCAGGTTCCCGAGACCGATTTGGAAGAGTTGGAGCAATTCCGACTCAATACATACACATTTTGGAGCCAACGAAACTAAGGAACGATGACTCGATGCCTTGGAGTCGACCCCGAGACCTTGGGACCCAATCCCGAACCTCCGAGACCCGATCCTGAGTCCCGAGAATCGGTGAAAGCCCATGAGAAGCAAGGAGGGACCAAAAAGATCATATTGGAGGCCTACAAGGCTCATCCCGTTCGGGATGGCCTCATCCCGTTCGGGATGAAGGGAGGATAAAGCACGGCTACTGTGAGCCCATCCTGATCGGGAAGGTCCTTCCCGACCGGGAAGGATGGCCCATCCCGATCGGGACCAAGCCTTCCCGACCGGGAAGGGTCAGCTGCAGCCCCGCTTTCTTCTTTTCTTCTCCCTTTCATTTGTAACCCTATATATACTCTTCCCTTGTTATGTTAAGCTGAGAGGAGACATTAGAGACTAAACCCTAGATAGATTAGCATAGATTAGTGTAGATTAGTCCTTAGATTATCGTTAATCCTAGATTAATACTTGTAATTTGGGAATTCTTCAAGATCTTCACCAAGCTTGACAAACTTGGATGTTTCTTTCGGGTTCTTCCATTTATGCAAGTTTCTTTCTTCTTTTCATCTTCTAGTTTGGTATTATCTCTTTTCCTTTCTCTTGTTCATTGTTTTATTAATCCAGTTTGAATCTTTAGTTCTTGTTAGGGTATAGTTCTTCATTCTTGATAGTTTCATTATGTTAGTCTTGTTGTTTGGTTTGATTTCTCTTGTTAGTGTTAGTTTTAGTTTAGATATGTTAGAGTAGTATCTTGCTAGGGTTAGTAAGGTGATTAGGGTGTTAATTGGATGATTAAAGGATTGTTGGAGTTGTTGGTGGAAGACTTGGGTTTCTCCTTGGTTTGTTGCACATCACATGTTTGTTGAATTGCTTGAATGACTAAGTATGTACGAATGCTTGTTTTCTTGCCTTTCTCTTGTGGGTATTAGCTTGTTTGTGGGTTCGGTTCCCTCATTAAGTTGCGAGAGCCCGGTGAGGACGACTCCTAGGCCGGTCTAAGTTGCGAGAGCCCGGATTCGACCTAGGTCTATAGCATGCTAGTACTCCGTTTGTGTTGTGTCGCCGAGTTGGGTTTTAGGTGGAACCTTTAGGTGAGTCTAAGTTGCGAGAGCCCGGGCATTACCTAGATTACCCTACTACCTCCTTCACCTCTAGTTCTCCTCCGACCATTCCGTTACCCCTTCGACCCCGATCTAACCCTAGCCCGCTTCCTTTGATAGTTCTCTAGTTTTAGACCTAGCTTAGTCCATAGCCATCCCCTTAGACTAGCTTGTCTCGAACCTAGTCCTTGACCGTAGCATACCTTAGTCCGACCTCCCGTCCCTGTGGATTCGACCCGACTTACCCTAGCTACTCTAGTTAGGTTAGTTGGTTTTATTTGACGGTTGGGATTCACGACAAATCCTTCCCATCAAATTGGCGCCGCTGCCGGGGACGACGTAGTTTAGACTTTTGTTTGCTTAGTTTTGGACTTAGTTCTTGACTTTTGTGTTCTCTTCTCCTTGTGTATCTCCGTTTTCTCTCGTGTGCTATCCTCTCTTCCTAGTGCCTCACAAGCACTAGGATACTAACGTTTGCTCAAGTGCTTCTAGCTCATCCTAGGTACCAAAGCGACGTTATGGACATGGCGCGTCCAAGCTACCATCAACCATCACGGGGCAACTTTGGGGCAAATGGCCAAGTCCCGAAATCTCACCAACCATATCAACCTCATCAACAATCTCACGAACGCCCTCCTTATGGTTACCAAGAAAGTTGTCAAGGATCATTCCAACATCCTAACAACTACCAAACATCCTCACATAACCCACGACCACAAGATCCCAACTTGGTTAAGACTTGTCAAATGATGTCTCAATTGCTTAAGAGTCAACATGAGGCGATAATTCTATTGCAAAAGACTCAACAAGTGATGATGACTCACATGCAAGGGGTTGAAAAGGAGCTCAAGGCCCAAATAGAGGTGCAAGATGCTCGCATCAATGCATTCATAGCCCATATCACGATGTCGGCCACTCGAGCTCCACTACATGTTGAGGAAGGTTCATTTGGGCATGAGGGTCGGGTGTCTCAACCCAATCTTGAAGCTACAAATGAAGAAGAGAGGATCGACCAAGAGGTCATTGTTGAGTGTTGCTTAGGCGGTGAAGATGAGGGAAGAATAGAGGAAGTTGATGCTTCAAGGGCCAACAATGAGGAGGGGAGTGAACATGATTCTCGAGATAACTCTTGGGGAGCCGATGTATTGGCTATAAAATTGGATTTGTTCGATTTTCTTCGTGATGAACCACTAGACAATCCAAAGCCAAGTGAAGACATACCCCCTCTAGGCCATATAGACAAGGTGAGTGAAAAGGAGCGCAATACTTGGGAAAAAGAAGTAGATGCCTTGGAACTTGCCTTGTATGGGGAATTGGAGGATCCTAAAGCCTCCAATGAAGAAAACTTGATGCCTTCTCCTCCTCTACCGCACTCGATGTCTAGCCCTTTGTCTTGTGAGACGGTTGGTGAAGAGGATCCTTGTCGGGCGGTGGAAAAGAGTTCCACTCTCGACCCCGTAGAAGAAGCGACACCTCTAGGGTGTGATCTCCCACATCATGACACCGAGCACGACTCTAGACCACTATACCTACCGGATGGTCATAAGAGTCGTAGCTATGTTGGTTCCGAAGACCTGGAAGATCACGAGAACCCCGAGCATAATGAAGAAGATCGCTTCTTCCCTCCGACTTGGAAACTTTTGGGAGTGGCTAGGCTCGGCCATGTGAGCTTAAATGAAGATGTTGCTAAGGCATTTGACTTACTCCTTCGAGCTCTTGATGGCTATGGAAGCGTTGTTGGTGAGAGTATTTAGTGTAAATATCTCTTTTTCTTTTCTTTTGTGCTTGTATTTGTGTTTATGTTTGTATAGTTTGGTTTCTAGGTTTGTTAGCCTTTGTGGAACTCTTGTTCATTTGGATCTTTGATGAGCGATGTGAGGGAGGGAATTTGATGTTGTATTTGAGTTCATTGTGATAGGTGTGAAGGAAAGGTGATTCCTAGAGGAGAGTAGATAATGATAGAGCTTGGATCGTGGGAATGGAAGTCGGTTTTTGAAGCTTCGTTGAAGCTTTTGAGGTTCTGGGAGTCATGAAGACCCTTCCCGACTGAAAAAGAGGTTTCCCGACCGGGAAGGGTATGCCATCCCGACCAGAAAGAAGGCTTCCCGATCGGGATGGAGGTGCAAAAATTGGAGCATTCTGGAGTGGCTTCCCGACCAGGAAGGAGGCTTCCCGATCGGGAAGAGTTCAGCATCCCGATCGGGAACATCCATCCCGACCGGGATGGTTTCTTTTCTCCTCTTTTGGCCTCTTCTTTGACATTTGAGCCCACCCAACCATTGTATACCCCCACCCAACCTCCCTACCCATCCTTGCTCATGTCATATGACCCTTACACTTCATTTACATTCCCTCACCTCATTTCTCTTCCCTTTACACCGAGTTTTACATCGAATCCTGCCCCCCCTCGCACCATTACTACCCCAACCATGCGGTTTTATCAAGGTTGAAGGAGGATGACAACGAAGACAACAAGCAAGCGCCTTTATTGATCTATGAGACGATGGAGAGAGTGAGTTGCTAACCTATGGTATGACAACTATCCTTTCTTTTCCGTCTTTTATTGCTTGTTTTCCTTTGTTCACTCCCCTTCCCTTATCATTTGTGTCATGGTGGCCTTCGAGGCCTTGCAAGTGGTTGCTCCCGACTCTCAATGATGTGACTACATCGAGAGTCATTTTCAAAATCCAAATTTTACAAGTTTTTCACTTTCTTTTTTGAGGACTTAGTCGGATTTAGGCGGAATCCGGGCTAGGTGACTTGATTAAACCTAGCCCTCCCCTCCCATTTCCTTTTATTTCCTTCTTTTTATTTCTTCCCCCTTCCATATCTTTTTCTCGTCTCGGCCCATGGTGACTTGACTACACTCCGGCCGGACACCTTCTACCTTTTCTTCACTTTATTTTTGATTTTTAGCTTTATTTTCATAGTTTCTTTTCTTTTTCTTTTGTCTCTCCGCACCCTACGATCGAGCATGAGGACATGGCTCGATTTAAGTGTGGGGGAGCGATATTCTAGTATAGTTTAGTTTATTTTTGTAGTTTTTCGGGAAAAAAAATCATCAAAAACCCTAAAAATTTGAAAAAAAATTCGCAAAAAAATCAAAAAGATTTTTCTTTTGTGTGTTTTCCTTTTGTGTCATTGTGTCGTATATTTGTTTTGTGTGCGTGTTTTGCCTCCCTTTTTCCTTATAGGTCGCTAAATCGCCATTAACTTTGGAAGGCTTTCAAGACTCCCGGTAACATCTTATCCCTTTTTCCTCTTTGTTCCTTGTGGAGTTTGGAGGAGATGTGTGTTGTGGTGTGCTCGGGTGGAGCTTTGTAAAGTTTGTGGTTGTTTTGGTGGCTTGTTTGGAAATTCGGGGTGGTATTTATGTTGTGTATGTATTCATTTTGTGTTGTTTTTGTTTCGTTGCTTTTACTTCTTTTTCTTTCGATCTTCGTTGTGTCTTTGTTTTGTGTTGTGTTGTGTGTTTTGTGCGTAAACCGTTTTCGAAAACCCGGTTTAGAGGCTAGTTTGTGAGAGTTTACTTTCCCTTCCTAGTTGTATAAATCGAGTCTTGGACTTTAGTCTAGTAGAATGACCCTAAATCAATGAATTCGTTGGTCCTTTACCTTGAGTCCACCTAGCTTACTAGGGATTTACTACGGGATTTTCACTTTTGACCATTATGACCACCCACGGTGTGAAAAGGCCTTGGTTACCGAGTCTCGTCCCTTAGGTGACCGTGTCTAGGATCGTTAGACTAGTCCAAGTTCTCCCCTTTTTGTGAATATGAAGGGAAGACGTCGTCCTGACATACCCATTCACCTACCTCCTACACAAATCCACACAATAAAAATGCAATTTGTTGATCTCTCTTTCTTGTTACACAATGAAGTGCCAAAAATGCCAAATCTTGCCAAAAGGGCAATGAAAAGAAAAAAAAGAGAAAGAAAAAAAAATGAAAGAAGAAAAAAAAAGAATGAAGAAAAAGAAAAGGCACAAAAGCCAAAAAGAAAATAGAAAAGAAGAAAAAGAAATGGCATGGCAAAACAAAGCAAAAACGTCAAAAGGAAAGAAAATGCCAAAAGAAAACCCGTCTCACAAAAAGATATCCTCTCAAAATAAGCCTTTTTCCGACTTTTGCCGTGAAGAGCCTACCAAAGGACCGAGTCCCTAGGAAGGATGATAGCGGCATTAGTCGGTCTTCCCTCATTTTGCATGTTTTCCACCTTTTTACTTGGACTAGTTAGGCGGTCTTGGACACGGGACGACCCTCTTGGCTCACGCTAAAGGGGGCGGGGTCTCACTTACCTACAGTGTCGACTAACACCGTGGTTCTTCACTTTTCCACTCCGCCGATCGTCCCGTAGTACGTTTTTAGAAAGTTAGGAGGACCTAGTTAAGTTACCAACGTTTTTGTTGCTTTATCGTCATACTATTAGGGTCTAGTCCACCTTGGTTTGTATTGCTAGCTTGGGAACGTTGTCACTTACCTCGAGTCCTAAACCGGTGTTTCGTTCACCGCTTTTAGAGGGAAGCGGTATTTGTTTTTCTTTTGGGTGCAACCGATTTTGTGTTCGTTTGTGTGTTTGTTTGTTTGTGTGTGTATGTGTTTTGTGTCCGGTTGCATCCGCGGTTTTGTCGCAAGACCCAACTTGCCTTGCGGAGTGCACTTGTCCTCTAAGTGCGCTCGCGTGAGTTGAAGGGGCGTAGGGTGCGCTAATACCCACTCGGATAGTTTAGTAGTAGTATGTGCTTACTCGAGGGCGAGTAAGGGTTAAGTGTGGGGGAGTTGATAAGTGTCATTTGTAGTGCCTATTTCGTAGTGTTTTGGTCCCATTTTCCTTGTAGAATCGCTCCTTGGGAGCGGTTTAGGGGCTTCTTATGCTTCCTTTAGTTCGTTTCAGGTTCCCGAGACCGATTTGGAAGAGTTGGAGCAATTCCGACTCAATACATACACATTTTGGAGCCAACGAAACTAAGGAACGATGACTCGATGCCTTGGAGTTGACCCCGAGACCTTGGAACCCAATCGCGAACCTCCGAGACTCGATCCTGAGTCCCGAGAATCGGTGAGAAGCCCATGAGAAGCAAGGAGGGACCAAAAAGATCATATTGGAGGCCTACAAGGCTCATCCCGTTCGGGATGGCCTCATCCCGTTCGGGATGAAGGGAGCATAAAGCACGGCTACTGTGAGCCCATCCCGATCGGGAAGGTCCTTCCTGACCGGGAAGGATGGCCCATCCCGATCGGGACCAAGCCTTCCCGACCGGGAAGGGTCAGCTGCAGCCCCGCTTTCTTCTTTTCTTCTCCCTTTCATTTGTAACCCTATATATACTTTTCTCTTGTTATGTTAAGCTGAGAGGAGACATTAGAGACTAAACCCTAGATAGATTAGCATAGATTAGTGTAGATTAGTCCTTAGATTATCGTTAATCCTAGATTAATACTTGTAATTTGGGAATTCTTCAAGATCTTCACCAAGCTTGACAAACTTGGATGTTTCTTTTGGGTTCTTCCATTTATGCAAGTTTCTTTCTTCTTTTCATCTTCTAGTTTGGTATTATCTCTTTTCCTTTCTCTTGTTCATTGTTTTATTAATCCAGTTTGAATCTTTAGTTCTTGTTAGGGTATAGTTCTTCATTCTTGATAGTTTCATTATGTTAGTCTTGTTGTTTGGTTTGATTTCTCTTGTTAGTGTTAGTTTTAGTTTAGATATGTTAGAGTAGTATCTTGCTAGGGTTAGTAAGGTGATTAGGGTGTTAATTGGATGATTAAAGGATTGTTGGAGTTGTTGGTGGAAGACTTGGGTTTCTCCTTGGTTTGTTGCACATCACATGTTTGTTGAATTGCTTGAATGACTAAGTATGTACGAATGCTTGTTTTCTTGCCTTTCTCTTGTGGGTATTAGCTTGTTTGTGGGTTCGGTTCCCTCATTAAGTTGCGAGAGCCCGGTGAGGACGACTCCTAGGCCGGTCTAAGTTGCGAGAGCCCGGATTCGACCTAGGTCTATAGCATGCTAGTACTCCGTTTGTGTTGTGTCGCCGAGTTGGGTTTTAGGTGGAACCTTTAGGTGAGTCTAAGTTGCGAGAGCCCGAGCATTACCTAGATTACCCTACTACCTCCTTCACCTCTAGTTCTCCTCCGACCATTCCGTTACCCCTTCGACCCCGACCTAACCCTAGCCCGTTTCCTTTGATAGTTCTCTAGTTTTAGACCTAGCTTAGTCCATAGCCATCCCCTTAGACTAGCTTGTCTCGAACCTAGTCCTTGACCGTAGCATACCTTAGTCCGACCTCCAGTCCCTGTGGATTCGACCCGACTTACCCTAGCTACTCTAGTTAGGTTAGTTGGTTTTATTTGACGGTTGGGATTCACGACAAATCCTTCCCATCAGGGGACAAACTTTAGGTCGAAACCACTCAAGTGCATAGACCACTTGGCCATCCTACCTGACAACTCAGGTTTACTCATAATAGTTTTTAGTGGGTAGTTTGTTATTACAGATATAGCATGTGACTCAAAATAAGGACGCAGTTTATATGATGTTGTGACAAGTGCAAGTACAAGTTTTTCAAGGGACGTGTACCTGGTCTCTGCATGAAGCAGAGACTTACTGACATAGTAGAGGGGGTGTTGTTCTCCTTCATGTTCTCGCACCAACACGACACTTACCGCCACCTCAGTCACTGATAAGTATAGAAAAAGCGGTTCTCCAGGTTCTGGTTTTGACAGGAGTGGTGGAGTACTCAGGTAGTGCTTCAGCTCGTTGAATGCTTTCCCGTGCTCCTCCGTCCAGTCAAACCTTTGAGCCTTCTTCAAGACATCATAGAACAACTGGCATCTGTCTGAGGATCTGAAGATGAACCTATTCAAAGCGGCAATTCTTCCAGTCAGTCGTTGCACGTCTTTTGGCTTCTGTGGGGATTCCAACCGGAGGATGGCTTTGATCTGCTCTGTGCTGGCCTCGATTCCCCTCTGGGTGACCATGTACCCCATAAATTTCCCACATGACACTCCAAATGTACATTTGGATGAATTTAACGTCATCTTGTACTCCCTCAAGGTGTTGAAAGCGTCCTCCAGGTGTGCCATATGTTGTGAAGCATGCTTGGATTTGACGACCATGTCATCAATATACACCTCCATGGTGTTGCCAATTTGCCTCTTGAACATCATGTTAACCTGTCTCTGGTAGGTGGATCCTGCATTCTTCAGACCAAAAGGCATAACATTGCAACAATAAATACCTCTCTCAGACCTAAATGCAGTTTTCTCCTGATCTACTGGATGCATCTTGATTTGGTTGTATCAACTCCATGCATCGAGGAAAGTTAGAATTTCATGACCCGCTGTGGCATCCACCATGGCATCTATATGTGGCAGGGGGAATGGGTCTTTTGGACATACTTTGTTTAGGTCGGTAAAATCGACGCACACCCTCCACTTGCCATTCTTCTTTGGAACCACCACCGCGTTGGACAGCCACTCTGGGTATTTACTTCCCTGATTTTTCTGGCAGCCAGTAGGTTGTCCACCTCCTAATTTATGACCTGGTTTCTTTCTGGGGCGAACTTTCTTTTCTTCTGCTGGACTGGTTTATAGCTTGGATCCACGCTTAACTTGTGGGTTATGATACTTGGATCTATTCCTACCATATCATCATGGGACCAAGCAAAACAATCCATGTTAGTTTTTAATAATTCAATGAGGTTTTGGCGGATGTTACCTGTACATTCTGATCTGATTAGTACTTTTCGCTCGGATGTTGCTTGTCCAAGTTGACTTCATCTAGCTCCGCCTGTGGTGGTTAGAGATACTCTTGCAGAGGTAGGTGAAGGCTCTGTAGTTGCTATGCTGGAGGACTCGTTGTCTTCTTTAGCGCCACCCTGTAGCAATCCTTGGCTTCCCTCTGGTCGCCACTGATCTTCTACACTCCCCAGGGTGTAGAGAACTTTAAGCACTGGTAGTAGGTGGAAGTGATTGCTTTCATCTTATGTATCCACGGCCTTCCCAGGATCACGTTGTAAGTGGAAGAACCATCAATAACCAAATATCGTACTTGCTTGTTCACCCCTCCTGCATAGGTGGGGATCGTTATCTCTCCCAAGGAGTATTTGGTTTCTCCACTGAAACCTATTAGGGGAACCGCCTTCTTGCTCTAATCCTCCTCGCTAAACCCCATGTTCTGCAAGGTCTCCAGCATAATAAGGTTAACCGAGCTCCCGGTTTCCACCAATATTTTCCTTACAGTACAGTTCCCTATGGACAATGTGTTGATTAGGGCGTCGTGGTGGGATTCTGGAGAAGGTTCTACATCAGTTTCAAAGGTGACGGCTAGAAGATCTTGGCAACTGATTATGCAGGAGTGTTCTGGCCTGTCTCCTCTGGACTGGGAAACGTGCCTTTTGGCTGCTGAATAAGTCAGTCCGCACAATTCTGATCCTCCTGTGATCACATTGACAATTTTGGTGCATAATGGGGGAGGAGAAGGCAATACTTGGTCTGCCGCATTTATCCTGCTGGAGCTCCTAGACATTAGGTGATCCAGGTTTCCTTGATCATATTGGAATTTCATTTCCTTTCTGAGGAGGACACATTCTTCAGTGTTGTGCCCAATGTCATCATGGAACTCGCACCTCTTGCTGGCGTCCCGCCGATCGTTAGCGTACTCTTGTCTCCTGGGCCACCTGACTTTGCGCCCCAACTCCTTCATGGCTCTAAGCACGCTGGCAAGGTTGGTAGAGAACACATACTCGCTTATTTTGGGTGGGAGTCCTGGGCTCTCCTTCCAGTCCTTTTCTTCAAAGATCTTGTGTACATTTCTGTCGTAGGGTTTTGATCTTTCGCTTCTTTTTTCTGCTGGTGCCTTCCTGGAGACGTGCTCAGAACCATACGCAGCCCTCCGGGGGCCTGAATCTTTCTTTAACCTAATAGCAGCCATTGCTTTAGTTTGCACATCCTCGAACGTGGCACAAGGATACTTTGTGAGATCTTTGTAAAGATCTGAATCCTGGAGGAGCCCTTGACAGAAGGCTTCTATGGCAGTGGCTACGTCGCACCTGGGAATAGTCACCTTCTCCCTGTTGAACCTGTTGAGGAAGTCACGCGTGGACTCCTCGAACTTATGCACTACTCGGTACAGGTCGCTAATCTGCTTCTCTGGCTTTCTGCTGCTGGCAAACTGCTGGTTGAAGGCGTTGACCGGATCAGCAAAGAAGGTGATACTTCTGTTGGGCAGGCCGACAAACCAATGGAGGGCTGCTCCTGAGAGAGTGGAGCCGAACCCTTTGCACATACAGGCTTCCTTCAGGGTCCCCGTAGCGGTTACCACCATCATTTTTTGCTTGTATTGGTTGATGTGGTCTAGGGGATCTGCGGTGCCATCATAGAGCGTCATGACTGGTGGCACAAAGCCCTTCGGGACAGCAACGCAGGCCAGATCGTCGGTGAAGGGTGAATCTGCATAGCTGTCTCTGGCTGCTCTCTCCAGGGGGCGTGGCATTCCAAGAATTTTGCTGATCAAGTCCCTCAATTCTTTCAGTTCCTGGTACTACTGATCTGCTACACTGTTTGTTCTTGCAAGAGGGTTAGAAGCAGGAGGGAAAAAACTGAAAGGTGTACTCCCTGTTTGGGGCCCTCCAAGGTGGGGACTGCTTGGAGGAGGAGGTGGAAGAGACGCGGCTACTGCAGATCCGGATTGCCACTCTGGTGCCTGCTGAGACGGGGTTCTGGGCGGCCAGGTTACTCCAGGGTAAGGGCTGATGTCAGCGACCATTGGGTTGATTGGAACTCCTGGCTGCCATCCAGGCGCCTGCTGACTGGGAGTAGGTGTTGCTGCCATTCCTCCAGGGAACCGACTGCTGGCTGCCATCCTGACGCCTGGTGAACTGGAGTACCTGCAAGAGACAGCGGATTAGCTTCCCGGTTTTTGATGCCAAAGAAGAGATTACCTGTGATGTAGGATCTGTCGGGTGTGGGGCCATGAGTCAGGTAGCCCAGCCTTCTAGGTACCACGGCTTTGCTGAGTGGTGCCAACTCTAGATCAGGCCTGGTAACCAACTCCTGAGGGAGTGTCTTGGAGGTCTGCTCACTGGTGAGAGGTTCTTTATGGGAGCTTGGTTCTCCCTCAGGTGTCGTGGGCAGGATTTCTGCTGATGGTTGGACTGGTGCAGATGGTGGTTTTGATGCCGCCCTTATCTGAGCCCTAATGTCCTGGTTGTCTTTCTGCAAGGTCTTCACCGCCTGATGCAGGGTGTTGATCCCCTGGAGTATTTCCATCATAGGGTCAGGTGCTGATGGAGTTCTGGAAACATCTCCAAACAACCCTCCATGGACTGACGTTTTGGACGACGCGCCCTCCTTACTGGTCTTGAAGGGGTTGAGGGTTCTTGATATTGAGGGCCCATGAGGTGGTTTCGAGGCGGTTGGTACGTGCCCTGCTGCCAGGCTGGTAGGAGTCGCCTGGGTGAATGATGTGACAAGTGGGCTCGTTGTTCCTGAGGACGGTGTTCCCCCAGCGGGCTGCGTGGAGGCATCTTGGCTGCTGACAGGGTTTTGATCGGATCCAGACATGATGGTAGGTTGCTTCGCTGTAGGGTTTGGTTAGCAAACGATCACTTTACCCCACGGTGGGCGCCAAATTGTTTTGGTAAAAATTTAACGGGTTATGATTGTTGCGGGTTAAAGTGATCGGGCTAGCGCGTATGAGTTAATGAACGAATCGAACTGAAAGGATGAAAAAGTAATGAACGAAGACAAAAGAGACACGATATTTGGTGACACGGAAACGCAATGTGGGAAAAACCGTGGGGGGAGTCGGAATCCCGCCAAGACTATACTATGAATGTGAAGGACGAAATATGAATGATAATACAAGTACTCAGACGATATTTGACTACGAGAGGTTTTGCTAGTATATATGCTCAAGGTTGCTCGATGTTGAAGATGAGTTGAATGCCCCCCTTCGTTGTATTCTTGCGCTTATATTTGTCCTTCTTCCCCTTAGCCGTTGCTTCCAACCTCTTCCTCCTCTTTCTCCTGATTCCTCTCCACTTCTGGTGGAACTACCCCTAAGATTTAGGGGTTTGTTCATTGACTTGGTCCATTGCTTGGGATGAGAATTCATCTCTTGTGTTGGGCTGTGCTTCGGCTTGACTCGGCCCATTTCTGGGTTTTATCCTTGTTTGGCCCATTGGTCTCGTCTTTTGGTTATCTTATTGACATCGGTTTGTGTCGGACTTACGACTTTCTCGGTATTTGACTTTTGACTTTCGAGTATCGCTTCGCAATTTTTCGCTTTCGATCCCTTGACTTTTTGACCTTGACTTTGACTCGAGGAATGCTACGTCATTTCCCGAGGGTGCGAATTTTATCCCAAACAGCTTTGCTTCCTTCTTTGCTAAGAGGTACTTTAATGCGGCATGATTAGTATAAACAATCACCTTAGAACCTATAAGATAAGTTCGGAATTTATCGAGGGCATATATGATGGCTAATAACTCCTTTTCCGTCGTCGCGTAATTGATCTGAGCTTCGTCTAGAGTCTTACTAGCATAGTAAATAACATGTAAGACTTTATCTTTTCTCTGACCCAAAATTGCTCCTACGGCATAGTCGCTTGCATCACACATAATCTCGAAAGGTAGATTCCAATCCGACGATCGAATGATAGGTGCTGAGATTAATGCCTCCTTAATCCTGTCAAAAGATTCACGACATGCATCAGTAAAGCAAAAAGAAGCATCCTTAAGAAGGAGTTGGGTAAGTGGTTTAGCAATTTTAGAGAAGTCCTTGATAAAGCGGCGATAAAATCCCGCATGACCAAGGAAACTTCTAACCCCCTTAACATTAGTAGGAGGAAGCAATAGCTCTATCACTTGAATTTTCGCTCGATCTACTTGGATGCCCTTATCAGAAACTAAATGACCAAGTACTACTCCCTCGTTGACTATAAAGTGACACTTTTCCCAATTAAGCACCAAGTCAACTTCCTCACAGCGACCTAAAACCTTAGACAAATTCATCAAACAAGAATCAAAGTCAGAACCATATACACTGAAATCGTCCATAAATACTTCCATAATTGATTCAATGAAATTAGAAAAGATATTAATCATGCATCTCTGAAAAGTGGCTGGGGCGTTACATAATCCAAAAGGCATCCTACGATAAGCGAAGGTACCATAAGGACAAGTAAAGGTGGTTTTTTCTTGGTTCTCGGGATGAATGGGGATCTGAAAAAAACCGGAATAGCCATCTAGATAACAAAAATACTTATGACGAGCTGTGGACATGACGTAGGTCCACCCCGACGCGGCGAAGCGCGGGTTTGGGTAGGCGAATGAATCTCGTGGTAAGATTGTTCTCGGGTTCGAAATTTAAGTCAAAATGGAGTCGCCACCGAATTTTGTGGTTATTCGGAACCATACGAGCCCACTCTATGTCGTCATGGGCTATACACAAAGTAAGCCCACTTCGATTTCAGAGTTTATGGGGCTCGTCCCTTTGCATTGTTATACCGATACCGTTTACACCGGCTTTCGTATATAAAATGACTCTCGTGCGCCAAGGGTTTCGGACATCCGGAAACCAAAGGTTCTGAGTAAGGGGTGAGGGTACGTGTTGGGAAGCCCACTAAGGACACCCAACCCCGCCCGCACATGGCGGCCTCTACTAAGACACCGTTCGTGTTCGTGTACGCGCGCTAGTAAATTGATTAAATGATATGCAAACAGCGTTTTAGCTAAACATGTGAGTTTTGCGTTAACTACGTCATTTAATGCATCTTATTATTTGTCGAAATGATTTAGCATGCGAGGTTCATTTATAAAGCGTAAAAGCAAGTAAATAAACGAAGCTCGAAAATAAATAGAAATAACGTACAAATTACACGGGCGGAAATACAACCCGGGATTCACAATACAACATTACGTAAAGAAATGATAAGCGAAATAAAAATAACGCAATAAAAGGATAGAAACGGACCCGTATATAAACTAGACCGCGAAATATGTAGATGGACTAACCCCGATTAAATACGCATTATGTCGCATATTAAACGAAGGACGGGAATATGAGACTGTGGCATATTGCTAGCCTAATCTCACGTCCCGTAGTCTTGTCCCGACTTATCACGTCAAAGTGGTCAAAGTCGTTCTACGTGTCGTGATATGTGCATGGTTTTGAAAATGGGATAATCACGTGATAGTCTTTACACGTGATGACTAAAGTCGATAAAAGACGGGGGTTTGAAACGTGTGTCAAACCCCTCGGATTCTTGGGTTACAGGACCCACTCGACCGAGTGGTGGTGCGACTCGGTCGAGTGCACCTTTAACGTGGCTACTGCCCACTTTTTGGGGTGCTACTCGATCGAGTGACTCATGGCACTCGATTGAGTGCCCCCTGTACGAAGCATGGCTCGTTTCGTTTTATGACTTGAAATCGATGATCGGCCGAATCAAATACAAATATCGCACGATTTGTATTTAATTCGGCCTCCGGTACTATAATCGTGTATGAACGAATATAATACCGTCATCGGGATTTTATGAAAACGTTTTATCGTTAGATTAGGAAATTTTGAATTAGCAACGAAATGTGTCCCTCTACGTCACGACATCGAAACTAACCTTTTCGGGTTATGTGATGTCGGTATTCGTGTCAACGGGTTTCGTACCAATTATGAAAAGGGAATTAAATCCGTTCAACTACGACCGATCACGGTCGCGTCACGCCCTTGAGTACATTGGGGCGGGGCTCCTCGAAAGGGCTCCACCTCCGTCGTTGCTCGTAAAGGGATTAGACGGACCTTAGGTGATCATCGTAGTCCAACGTTTTAAAACCGATTTTTAGTATATATATACGCGGTATTAGTAATGTTAAAGACAATAAAAGTAATACGAAAATAAAGATGCGAAAATGTAAAAAAGGTTAGTGTTAGTGTTAGTGTTACTACGATTATAATACAATAATGCGAAAATGTACATAAAATCGATATAGAAAAGAGATAGAGAAGGGGTTTAGGACACCCTCAACATACATGCTAGGTAAAGGCCTCGGAAATGGACTCGTAAATAGCGGCACGGCTTGAGAGTATCGAGGATGTATGCGAGTTATGGTGTGTATGGATGCGTGTGTGTATGTGTCGGTTTATCGAGGGACGAGAGCTCGGTTTTTGTGTGTTTTTGGCTTAGGTTTTTTAAGGCTTGTAAGGTGATGAAGTAGGGTTGAAGTAGGGTAAAATGTGGCTGAAGTTGTAGGGTAAAAAGTGATTGAAAAAAGTTCTGAAATGCATGGGGGGTGAAGCGGTATTTATAGGCTTCATCCCTCGACATAGGGGCACTCGATCGAGTGGCCCTAGTGCACTCGATCGAGTGCCTTCGCAAATGGGCCAAACCCGGGTAAAAAAGGCTCCACTCGATCGAGTGGGGTCAATCCACTTGATCGAGTGGGTCAAACGGGTGAGATAAAATAGGGAAGTTTTGACTTGATTGATTTGTTTGTTATTTTGAATTTATTTTGTGCGCCAATCTGAACTTGGCTGATTTATGAGACGGTTTCGTCTTTGACCGGGTTTTGACCCGGTCGCCAAAAGACGGGATTTATCTTTGGTGTCGGTTTTGGCCCAAATTAGTCTCATTTGACTCGGAACGACCCACTGGGCCTGAATTTGAGGTCTGTTTTGTGAGATTTTTACTCCGCTAAAAGTCCATGTCGGATGTTATTGTTTCCGAGCCCAAATCCGAGTATACCAAGTCACGTTTGCGTCCGATCATCATCGGGTGTTTTTCGGAGACTACCATAGACACGTGGCAGTCAAAATGCGGGTGTCTACACGAGCTAATCTTTCCAACATCTGATCTGATCAATAAATGGAAGTGGGTGATGGTGGGATTTGTCGTGGATCCCGACACCAAATAAACCAACTAATCCTAACAAGTAGTTAGGGTAAGTCGGGTCGATCCACGGAGACGGAAAAGGGGGTTAGACAAAGGTTTACCTAAGGACTAGACTATGTCAACAAAGCTAAACAACTAAAATAATGAAAGGGGATAAAACTATGACTAAGAATAAGCTAATTAAGTATAACAACTAAAGCTAAAAGATTCAACTAACTAGAGGAATAATAGCTAAGATGAAGAGGAAATCAATAAGGAAAAAACTAGGATTAGGTCGGGTTCAAGGGTGATGAGATGATAAAGGGAGAGCAAAGGTGAAGGGGTAGTCAAGCTATCTAGGTATAATCCGGGCTCTCGCTCCTAAACCGACCTAGAGGTTCCTCGCTCTCGCGCAAACACTCATCCTAGCAACATACAAGGCCACAAGAAGAAGGCAAGAAAACATGCATTTGCAACTACAAGTCATTCAAGCATTTCATCAAATGATCTATGCATAAAACTAAGAAGCAACCAAAACTTCCACCAACAATCTACACAAACCCTTAATCACCCATGAAAGCACCCAATCCCCCTACTAATCCTAGCAAGAGGATTACTGTAGACACCCACATTTTGACCGCCAGGTGTCTATAGTAGGTCCCGCCAAACACCCGATGATGATAGGACGCAAACGTGCTTTAATGGACTCGGATATGGGCTCGAAATCATGGACATTTGGTTTAGGCTTATTACCGAGTACAAATCTCACAAAACGGACCTCAAATCCAGGCCCAGTAGGTCGTTTCGAGTCAAATGAGACTAATTTGGGTCGATTCCGACACCAGGGGTAAAACCGTCTTTTAGCGACCGAGTCAAACCCGGTCAAAGATATTTTTTCCCGAGTCACTCGAGCTGGCCGTGACATTACACGTCCAGTTCGGACTCAAACACTGCAAAAATCAGCCTCGAATAATATTAAACAAATCCGTTTAAGGATGGAATTCGATCTCAAGTAGGAATTCTATCCGGAAACCGAAACAGTTTACAACCCGAGCTCAGATACTCGGCCAAGACAGCCGAGATATCCCTGTTTCAGCCGAGTTGCTCGGCTTCTTCACCAAGAAACGAGAAGTTTATTCCCTTACGAACTCTCGTATTTCCTATCCAAACCGGTATTTCTTGCAACACAAGCAAGACTACCTCGACTCCTATAAATAGGACCTCATATTCAACACAAAATACACATGAATCATCGACCAATACACAACAAATATTAGTCACACACATACCCGATATCTAGCAAAAAATAGTCTCGACAACACGTCCGAAGGAATCCCGAAGTAGCATCAAAAATCCGACGAAACCGACCCGTCCAAACCGGCCGAACCCGACGCCTCTCACACACATAAATCCGCACCACCTTAACTCACCCGCATCATCTCGACGCTCCTGTGCCTAAGCCACCGTCCGACGAGCCTTATACCGAGAAATTAAAGCATGTAGGTTGAGGGTGTAAATTAAACCCGATTCTTCTCCTTTCTCTCTCTCTCACGTCTTTCTCCTCTCTTTTCGTCCGTCTTTTTTTTATTTTATTTTACGGGTTATCGATCGTTTCGCATTATTAATATGGGTCGTTTGTCGCATCCTATTTTTATTTATTTTCGATAATAAAAACTATTTTTATAACGTTCTTAAAATACGATACCGATTCTCTAATCGAATATCGTATCTACAAGAACTAAATTAATTAATTTTCGTTGATGCTCATAAAATCATCACCCCTTTTTTAAACAAAATTCGATGATCTTAAACGCGGAGAGAATTAATATCGTTTTCGTTCAAAAAATCTTTTTTTACTTTTTTTCGTTCAAAACAAGTTTTTTTTCAAAATTTTTTATAAAATTATTCCGATTATTAGATATCGATTTCATAATCGAATATCGAATACGACGAATATCGAAAATATAAATCGGGTATAAATTAATCCATATTTGTACGCGATTTATCAAAATCAATAATTTTCGAAAATCGAATCCGAGACAGCCACTCGCGCGAGTCGCGCCCCTCCCAGGCGAGTCGCGCGGGCTGCCATAAGCCGCGACCTTTTTTTTCTTTTTTTCCCGATTTTTCCAGCACCGTTTTCTCACATAAAACAGCGGTTTTCTCGGTATATTTTCAGATTTCGACGAATATTTTTCGCGTGTCATAAATCTTTTCTAAAAATCATGCATATTATTCATTTACGTCTTTATTCGATTTATTCAAACGTTACTAACTCGTTTTCTCGTGTTTGTAGCAATTTATTTGTTTTTATCGTTTTATTAGACTAAAACGACTTCACATGCTAAAATAACTTTGACGTTATTAGTTTAACATGTATTAAACGACTTAGCAACCCATCTATTTATTTTCTCACATGCTTAGGAAAATAGTGTTTGCATATCATTCAACCGTCGAACTAACTCGTGTACACCAAAAACGAACGATATCTTAGTAAAGGCCGCTAAGTGCGGGCGGGGTTGGGTGTTCTCAGTGAACTTCCCAACACGTACCCTCACCCCTTACTCAGAACCATGGTTTCCGGATGTCCGAATCCATTGGCAACGAGAGTCATTCAATACATGATATCCGATAATGTCGGTATCGGTATCATAATGCAAAGGGACGAGCCCAATAAACTCTGAAATCGGAAATGGGCCGTATTTTGTATACGGCCCACTACGACATAGAGTGGGCTCGAACGGTTCCGAATAACCACAAAATTCGGTGGCGACTCCTACTTCGATTTAAATTTCAATTTGACCATCTCATATGGAGATTCATTCGCCTCCCCAAACCCGCGCGTGGCCGCGTCGGGGTGGACCTATGTCATGTCCACAATTTGGCGACTTCGCTGGGGATTAACTGATGAGTCACTTACCATCGGCATCCCTAGGGTGAGACTCGAAAAGAAATCATTTGAATAGTAATGTACACGTTTTAGTTCAATGGGCCATGCATAACCCAATCTTTCCCGGGCCGGTTACTTGTGACCGACGTCCCACTATACCATGGTGCGTTCCTACTTGGACCCACTAAAGACTTCGATGGCGGAAGTCGCATGGGTTTTACGGCAGGTTCTAAGACCAACTCGGCTTAGGAAGACCGTCCTGATTTGCGAGAAAGCTATCGTCGTTGGTATAGACCCTATTAGACCGACCGAGACTTAGACTAAGAGCATACATGGTGTCGTTATACTGTTTCCGTGACTACATGCTACTTGGTCCGTGCCTCATCCTTTTTTTCAAAAAACCGAGTTTTCAAAAAACTTGCATCTTTTTCGAAAACCATCCATTTTTCAAAACCCGGAAAGCTACCGAATTTAGGACTTATGATTTTGACTCAAAATAGCCTATTTTCTAGCCGGTATGCTGTCCGAACCATTTCAAAAAAAAAATCAAAATCTCGGCCCGATAAACCTTTTTTTTTCGATTTTCAAAAAAGATCGGGCCGTCCAACCCGACTTTGCTCGGTTTTCAAATTCAAATCCTCTTTTCAAACCTTCTTCTTCTTAGGACTTCCCGTATTTAGCAGTGTCGGGTCTTGTCATAAGTAGTAAGAGTCTATAGCGTCGAAACTCCGTCGATCTTACATCACGGGTTTCCACCCCATCCCAAGTCCGCCTTATTAGTCAAGGCACGGCCCACCTACGTAGGACAAACTCCTACAAAGGGAAGCCCATTTACACAATCGAGTCCAAAGTCTGGGGATTAGCTCACACGTAGGTCTTTCTTCACACGGGACTAGGCCCACTCTGCCGAAATCCTAAAGAAAGCCCACCGTCCATGAGTCACCCGTCTAGGAGTCGGTTTTTAGTCCGTTTCCGAGTCTAGTCGTTTTTCTCGGGATGCACCTTTCAATCTGGGTCCGATTCTGATTACACGGTGTTCTCACAGACAGGCCACCTCACACCCGAACCATGACTAAGGACGCTATTGATCAACTGAACACCTCGTTGTCCAAGATCCAAGAGCAACTTGACCGAATTAGGGGTGATCAGATCGCCATTGTTACCCGGGTTAGCGCCATCGAACAGGACATGCCCAAGGACGGTGATGAAGCTCATGGGCCATTAGCCGAATTGACTAGCGCAGTCCTCAAGCTGCAAGACCAGGTCCATTTGTCGACCTACAACTCGATCCATACGGAGAATGCTCGAACCTATTCTCCCCTGACCGACCAACTGCCTGCCAATCTGAACTTGACAGGCCTCCCGATGTTCGACGGAACCGAAGACCCGGTATTACATATCCGGGCCTTCAAAGAGTTTATGGCCCTAAAAGGAGTCAAGTCAGATATGTTCAAGCATCTGTTTGCCTCCTCACTAGAGAAGCATCCGAAAGCCTGGTTCTATAGGCTCGATTCCAAGAAATATAAGTCTTGGGACGACGTAGCAACGGAATTCGCCCGGAACTACGCCGACAATGCGGAGATCCAAACCACGATGCGCACCCTGGAAGTAATGGCCCAGGAGCCAAAGGAAGGGTTTACAAAGTACCTTCAGCGCTGGAGGGCTGAAAGTGTTAAACTGGTCGACAAGCCCAGTGAAAAAGTCCTAGTTGAAGCCTTTGTCAAGAATCTCCTGCCCGCCTACCGGATCCATCTCCGGTACGCCATCATACCTAGCTTCGCGGTCCTAACTGAAATGGGAACGAGAATTGAGGATGATATAAGGATGGAAAGCCTCACTAAGGCCTCCACCAAGGGATACCAAGGGGCCAACTCATCAACAAGCAAGCCCGCATCCGCCGCTGCTACTCGTAGCATTTTTGACGAGGTGAACCTACTTGATAGCCCGTCCAAGAAGAATGCGCCACCCCGGGTGTTCACCGACATAGGTACTACCTATGCAAATGCCTTACAAAGGCTTTCATCAAAAGGCCTCATCGCCCCGATAGGCCCAACACCTGATCCTCCAGTTGAGCGTCGCTCTAAATTCTACGACGCCCAAGCCTACTGCAAATACCATCAGGGTAAGGGACATGATACCGAGAAATGCTGGAAGCTAAAGCATCTTATCCAGGATCACATTGAAAGCGGGAAAATCCCCCTACCTGGAGGTAAGCCCAACAACAAAGACAACCCGTTGGCCACCCACGCTATCTTCTCCGGGGAAGTCATAGACTGCTCACTTCTCATTTCCCCGTATATCCCACAAATCAACGGGATCTGGTGTGACGATGAAGACGACGTCTATCTCACTAAGGGAGAAGCAGTCCCTATCACGTCCGAGGAGATCCAGAAGGTTAAGTCCAAAGCCTTAACCAGCAGTCATGCCCTCATCATCACCGAACCACCGCCCAAAACGGAGGTTGTCCCGGAAGAGCCGCCAACTACTGAAAAGGCTCTGGTAAAGCAGCTGAGCAAGACTCGAGTTGACCTCTCTATATGGCAACTCCTAGTTAGCTCTCAGGAACATCGAGAGGCACTCACTAAGGCCCTCGACCAAGTCAAGATCGACTCTATGGCTACGCCAGCTGAAATGGTAGCCACTGTTCTGCCCCACCTAAAGGGGAAAGCTAAAGAAGAAGGCCCACTCATCACCTTCTCCAATGCTGATCTGCCATCATTTGGGCCAACCCACAACATGGCTCTCTACATCACGATAATCTGCCGTGGAAAATATCTGCCAATGACCCTTATTGACGACGGGTCCGCAGTCAACGTCCTCCCCTTGAGGACCGTCAAAGCCCTCGGTATCACCGAGACCGACTACATTCCTACAACTCAAACTATTCAGGCTTTTGACGGAAGTCCAAAGTCCGTAGCCGGGGCCGTAAAACTCACTATCATAACAGGCCCAATAGAAAAAGAGCTTGAATTTCAAGTGATTGACGTAACCTCTTCCTTTAACCTTCTTCTAGGAAGACCCTGGATCCACTCGACCAGGGCTGTGTCCTCCACTCTGCATCGGAAAATCAAGCTACCTTTGCACGATACCGTCATCACTCTAGAAGCCACACCTATGACTGTGGCTAACTGCAACACCTCGGGCCGCACCGATCTTTGGGGGTTCGACTTCATAGGGGCCATCGAAGAAGAGTACCTTTTCCGACCCTACTTTACGGTTAGCATGGACCGGATGTTACAAAATCTGGGCTTCCTACCAGGAGTCAGAGTCCGAGTCAGAGTCTGAGATCGAGTCTAGTGAGTCCGGTGCTAGGGTCAGTCCTGTAACTCCCCCTCTCCCTTTAGCTTTTCCTGGTGCTTCGGGGTCTGTCCCGGGCACCCTACCTATCCCGCCACTGACTAGCGATCAGATGGCAGCTGTTTTCGAGCTTTCCTCTCAATTTATGAATAATAACAACCGTTCTGCTTACGACTTGTCTCATTTTCAAAAATTCCTAAATTTTCAAAATATCCTATGCAATGACATTGAGAAACCCGACGAACAGGTATCCTTACCTCCACATCTGATCGAGCAACTAGAGCAGAGGGAATCCCGCAATCCGGTAATCGAAGAAACCGAATCCATCAACGTGGGAACAACCTTAGAACCTCAGATGCTTAAGATAGGGTTATCTCTGGATCCCGGGGAGAAACAACAATTCATTGATCTCCTTCAAGAATTCAAAGACGTCTTTGCATGGTCCTACAAGGACATGCCAGGGATAGACCGCAAAATAGCCGAGCACCATATACCGATCAAGCAAGGGTTCAAGCCGGTTAAGCATAAACTCCGACGCATGAGACCCGAGTGGTCCCTCAAGGTCAAGGAGGAAGTTGACAAACAATTCAAGGCTGGGTTCATACGAGTCTCCGAGTATCCAGATTGGGTTGCAAACATCGTGCCAGTCCCTAAGAAAGATGGTAAGGTACGTGTCTGTGTGGACTTTCGGGATCTTAACAAGGCGAGCCCGAAAGATGATTTCTCGTTGCCACACATCGATATACTGGTGGACAACACAGCTGACCATGCCCTTCTATCATTCATGGACGGGTATGCCGGGTACAATCAAATAAAAATGGCAAAGGAAGATATGGATAAGACCACCTTCATTACACCTTGGGGTACTTATTGCTATACTGTCATGCCTTTTGGTCTCATCAATGCCGGGGCCACCTATCAACGAACCGCCACAACTTTATTACATGATATGATGCATAAGGAAGTGGAAGTTTACGTAGACGATATGATCGTCAAATCCAAGCACAGGGACGGTCACATCACCACCCTGAAAAGATTTTTCACCCGATTACGCAAATACAACATGAGACTAAACCCTCAGAAATGCAGTTTCGGGGTAACCTCTGGCAAATTACTGGGTCACATCGTCAGCCAACGCGGTATCTCGAAGTCGATCCAGCTAAAATCAAGGCCATCACCGAGATGCAACCTCCTAAGACCGAAAAGGAGATAAGAGGTTTTCTCGGAAAAGTCCAATACATCAGCAGGTTCATTTCAAAACTAACCATGGTGTGTGAACCGATCTTCAAAAAAGCTGAAAATAGGGGAACGGTTACTATGGGACGACAAGTGTCAAGCAGCCTTTGACCGAATCAAAGAAATCTTGTCTTCACCGCCGGTCCTGATGCCACCTCAGCACGGTTTACCTTTGTCGTTGTACCTAACCACGACAGAGACGGCCATGGGGGCTATGTTAGCTCAAACGGTCAACTCCGAAGAACGAGCAATATACTACATCAGCAAAAAGTTTTTAGAGTACGAGTGTAAGTACACCATGCTCGAAAAGACGTGTTTAGCACTGGTCTGGGCCACTAAAAAGCTCCGACATTACATGCTCAGCTATGAGGTACAGGTACTGTCAAGGATGGATCCGATCAAGTATCTTTTCGAAAAGCCCATTCTCAACGGCAGAATATCAAGATGGACCCTGATGCTGGCAGAAATCGATCTAAAGTTCGTACCATTGAAAGCCATCAAAGGCCGAGTAGTAGCCGAATTTCTCGCTGACAGTCCCGTAACCGAGGAAGGACACATCGACACTTGGTCCTTCCCGGATGAAGATATTTTCCATACTGACACCGAGACATGGGATTTGTACTTCGACGGAGCATCCAACTTCCGAGGATTTGGAGTCGGAATCCTCCTAATCTCGCCAAGAGGGGAACATACTCCCGTGTCTATCAAATTGGACTTTGACGTCACCAATAACGCTGTTGAGTATGAAGCATGTATCCATGGGCTACAAGCCGCCGCCGATTTAGGGGTCACAAACCTCTGAGTACACGGCGACTCATCACTGGTCATCAACCAAGCGCTCCAAAAATGGAAAACCCGAAATGCCAATCTCGTGGCCTACCAGGCACGAGTAAGGGATCTCGAGAAACAATTCCAAAAGGTAGAATATATATATCTGCCTCGGGAAGAAAATCAGTTCGCAGACGCACTTTCAAAACTGGCGTCTTTACTAAATATTCCCGATCATATGACCAGCATGCCGATCTACGTCGAAAGACGATCCGAGCCAGCATATATCCATGACATCGAGGATATCGAGATATCCGATCCCGAGCCATGGTATAAAGCAATTCAAACATATTTGACAACCAGGGAGTATCCACCCGGGGCCGATAATCGAGCCAAAAAGGCCTTGCGTAGGCTAGCGACCCAGTTCGTCCGTACCGACGACGGGCAACTTTACAAAAAGACACCACAGGGAGCTCTCCTTTTATGTGTCGACAAGGGTAATGCTGAAAAGGTCATGGCCGAAGTACATGACGGCGAGTGTGGTCCTCACATGAACGCCCAGATGATAGTCCGGAAGATCATGAGACTTGGATATTACTGGAACAGCATGGAAACCGATTGTCAGCTATATGTCAGACATTGCCATAATTGCCAGATTTTCGCTAATGTACAGCACATGCCACCATCCCTGCTGTATACCATGACGTCACCCTGGCCGTTTTCGACGTGGGGAATCGATATAATCGGAAAGATAAACCCCTCGGGAACCGGTGGACACTGCTTCATTTTGGTAGCAATTGACTATATCACCAAATGGGTCGAAGCAGAATCTTACCGCATCCTCAACGCCAGCCATGTTGCCAGATTCATCCAAAACAAGGTAATATACCGGTATGGGATCCCTCATGAATTCATCAGTGACCACGGGACCCACTTTCAGGCCGAGACGGCATCCTTGTTAGCCAAGTACAAGATCCAAAGACATACGTCTTCACCCTACCGACCCCAAACCAATGGAGCGGTAGAAGCAGCTAACAAAACCATTGTCACCATACTCAAAAAGATGGCTGAAAACTATCGGGACTGGCCCGATAAGATACCATTTGCCCTTTGGGGATATCGAACCTCGATTCGTACTGCGACCGGGGCAACACCGTATTACCTTACATACGGGATGGAAGCGGTCCAACCAGTCGAGCTGGAGGTACCGTCACTCAGAATCCTACTCGAAAGTCAAGTACCAGAAGCCGATTGGGTTCGAGCACGATATGACTCGTTAGTACTTCTAGATGAACGGCGATCTCGTGCCCTCAATAACATACAGATCTACCAGAAAAGAATCCAACGGGCTTTCAACAAAAGGGTAAGGCCCAGGAACATCAAAGAAGGAGATCTGGTTCTCAAGTCCGTACGAGCTTTATTACCAGTAGACCGAAGGGGAAAATTCAAACCTAACTGGGCCGGACCATATCTGGTAAAGAAGATTCTATCGGGCGGAGCGGTAATGCTAACAGACCTGGACGGGAATGAGTTTGTCAACCCAACTAACCTGGACCAGCTGAAACGTTATTACCCTTGAACCCGTTTCTCTCAATGTCATTTGCAAAAGTTTATTAAAAAAAAAAACATCCTTTCAAAATAAGCTTTTAAAGACAAGTCAAAAGCTAGAATTACTTATTCTACTGTTATAAACATCTTGAACCAATAGTCTTGATGTATTTCGAAATTGCAATTTAAAGTCTAAACTACGTTTGGTTTGATTCCGCTATTTGTGGATACGTAGGCAGCCCCTCAAAAGGGCACAACCACTGCAATCAAAAAAACAGGAACGGTTTCTAATAAACTTTCTTTATTTATCTCAAAAAAAATTCAATTACAAAAAAAATCCAAAAAAAAAAAACACACACAAATAGTACTAATATTTAAATAATAAAAATCTAAGGCATTTTTCCCTTTCCCTTGTCCTTAGCCTCCTTCTCGGTCCACCGGCATCGACGCGGAGGTGAACGTTCCCGAATCACCAAGGGAATCTCCTTAACTCGGGCTCGTTTCTTCGAACTTGATTCCCCGGTCACCTCGGTCGGTCCTAGCCGAGCCCGCACCCTCTCGGGTAGCCGCTCCCGCGGCCCAAGCCTGTCTCGGACCGCTAGCTTAGGTCCAAGCTTTCTCTCTAAGTCACTAGCACCGATCTCTTTAGCTCGAGTCTTAGTCTTTGACTTAGAACCTGACTCCGGCCCGACAAAGGTAGTTGGAGTTTCTTCTTCAAAGAACCATCTATTGTCTTTTACCGATTCTCTACGGGCTAGGTCAAAAGCCTCATCGGTCTTTAAAGCTTCACGGGCCTCTTTAGATTCTTCAGAAGCCCACTTGAAATACGATTCGGAAACCCAAGCGGTCTGACAAGGGCGACGTATAGTCCACATCACACGGGTAAACCAGCGTTGTAACCATGTGTCACACATAGCATCCGTCAATTGGAGCGAAACGCTAATAATTGCTTCAGTTTCGGGGATCTGTTGAAATGAACCAAACTGCCTTAGAAGACGATCTGGGTAAATATGGACGGTCCAATCCAAAGACAATATCACCAGGTAACGGGCTTTATCTCTTTTAGCTAGGCCCGTCATCTTCGAGAGGAACCACCAGATCACGTTCCACCTAATCAAGGGCCCGCCATGGAATTTTAGCTCTTCATCCCAATATTTCCGATTTATGTGATGACTGGAGCTGATTCGTCGAGACCGTGAGCCTATCTGACAGCTTCGATATCTGGACATGCTCACCGGGGGCTCTATGATTGACAGGCGCCCGGATAACCAAATCTGCAAAATTTTCGAAAAGTCAAAAACTTTCGAAAAATCAAAAAAATTCTGGAAAAAAAATTCAAAAATTTTTTTCGAAAAATTTAAAAATTTTCGAAAATTCAAAAATCAAAAAAATCGGAAATTCGAAAAATTCAAAAATTTCGGAAATTCGGAAAAAAAAATCAAAATTTTTTTTTTCGGAAATTAAAAAAAAAATTCGGAAAAATTTTCGAAAAAAGAGGAAAAAAAAGGTCAAATACCTGCAAAAGACGAATGCTGCCCGTTAATTGCCGATCTGGATCAAGTCTACTCGCATCAAGGCCCATAATGATCTCCCCAGTTATCAGTCAGGCTGGGCTGTAACCTGCCTCCATTTGATCCACTATGCTGATTAGCCTGATTTCGCCTAAACATGAGTCAACATCCATCCGACCTTCGAAAGCGTATCGATGCCGCATACAGAAGGCAAAAGCCCTACGCCTATGGATAGAAGAAATCCTGGGACCATTGGGATCCATAAATTTATCAGCTAAGTCAAACAGGGAAACAGAATTTCCCTTCACCATACGGGAAGTCTCAGCATGAGACAACCCAAGAAAGGCCCTCAGCCTCCTCCTTGGATCAGGGTAAAAAAGAGGAATAGCAGGATGAGCATTAGGGCACCAACCCCCTACGGCTGCAATCTCTTCGGGAAGGGGACATATTTCTCCCCGAGGAAAGGCAAAAAGATGGTGGGTAGTATCCCAAAAAGTTAAACAAGCATCCAAGAAGTGGGCATCCACCTTAAGTCGCTGGAGCGGGAACAAAGCCACAATTCTCATCTGAGTTAGCTGGACCTTATCTCCATCTCGAAAATCCTGGGCCCACGCGTGAAGCATCGCGGTCAGATGTTCGATACCCATAGCAGAAAGTTTTGTTTTATCTTAAGAAGCCTAAAGGGATTTTAAGATGAGAAGGAAATATTTTGGGTTGGAGTATGAGAAGATTAAGGGCAAGAACTCTCTATTTATAATAGAGAAATCCCCTTTCCTAGTCACTCCTGGAATAGGGATTTTTTGCAGTATTCTCTACTTCACCTAGGCATACAGGCCTAACCAGAATTTTTTAGGAATCCGTGTCAGAATCTGATCAGGAATCAAGTCATCTCAAACATTCCTCTTCTTCCAAATTTTTCAAAATTTCCGCCATTTTCAAAAAAAAAAAATCGGTTTTTTCCAAAAAAAAATCAACCGAAAATCATTTTCTTCCCCAGCACGAGTCGATGTTTTATCTGTATGTTACATGCAAAACAGACAGGTATCCCAAGACTCCCGGAGAATTCTCAAAGTTCTCAGTGAAAATTCAAGCAACATTTTCGCTGAGGAATCGGATGTATCAGTAAGCGGTACATCCGCAGCTTCTAATAGAGGCTCCCGCGCAATTCAAAGATGGGACGTATCAGTAAGCGGTACACCTAGAGCCTCCAAGGCAAACTCTCACGCAATTTCAAGATGGAGATTGTCTGCAAACAGACAAACCCAAGACTTTTTTAGTAGAAAGTCCCCGCGCCGTTATAAGACATCTATCCAGGTATGATTTCTATCTTATGGCTGGTGAGCCCTTCACGCAATTGACTCTAAACGACCCGATCGGAAGTCTGTCAGGTCTTAATCCTCGATTGGCCTGGTAGCTACTCTGACTTTCGCCTTGTCCAAGCCTCAGTCAGAGTGGGGGCTCTGTAGACACCCACATTTTGACCGCCAGGTGTCTATAGTAGGTCCCGCCAAACACCCGATGATGATAGGACGCAAACGTGCTTTAATGGACTCGGATATGGGCTCAAAATCATGGACATTTGGTTTAGGCTTATTACCGAGTACAAATCTCACAAAACGGACCTCAAATCCAGGCCCAGTAGGTCGTTTCGAGTCAAATAAGACTAATTTGGGTCGATTCCGACACCAGGGGTAAAACCGTCTTTTAGCGACCGAGTCAAACCCGGTCAAAGATATTTTTTTCCGAGTCACTCGAGCTGGCCGTGACATTACACGTCCAGTTCGGACTCAAACACTGCAAAAATCAGCCTCGAATAATATTAAACAAATCCGTTTAAGGATGGAATTCGATCTCAAGTAGGAATTCTATCCGGAAACCGAAACAGTTTACAACCCGAGCTCAGATACTCGGCCAAGACAGCCGAGATATCCCTGTTTCAGCCGAGTTGCTCGGCTTCTTCACCAAGAAACGAGAAGTTTATTCCCTTACGAACTCTCGTATTTCCTATCCAAACCGGTATTTCTTGCCACACAAGCAACTACCTCGACTCCTATAAATAGGACCTCATATTCAACACAAAATACACATGAATCATCGACCAATACACAACAAATATTAGTCACACACATACCCGATATCTAGCAAAAAATAGTCTCGACAACACGTCCGAAGGAATCCCGAAGTAGCTTCAAAAATCCGCGAAACCGACCCGTCCAAACCGGCCGAACCCGACGCCTCTCACACACATAAATCCGCACCACCTTAACTCACCCGCATCATCTCGACGCTCCCGTGCCTAAGCCACCGTCCGACGAGCCTTATACCGAGAAATTAAAGCATGTAGGTTGAAGGTGTAAATTAAACCCGATTCTTCTCCTTTCTCTCTCTCTCACGTCTTTCTCCTCTCTTTTCGTCCGTCTTTTTTTTATTTTATTTTACGGGTTATCGATCGTTTCGCATTATTAATATGGGTCGTTTGTCGCATCCTATTTTTATTTATTTTCGATAATAAAAACTATTTTTATAACGTTCTTAAAATACGATACCGATTCTCTAATCGAATATCGTATCTACAAGAACTAAATTAATTAATTTTTGTTGATGCTCATAAAATCATCACCCCTTTTTTAAACAAAATTCGATGATCTTAAACGCGGAGAGAATTAATATCGTTTTCGTTCAAAAAATCTGTTTTTACTTTTTTTCGTTCAAAACAAGTTTTTTTCAAAATTTTTTATAAAATTATTCCGATTATTAGATATCGATTTCATAATCGAATATTGAATACGACGAATATCGAAAATATAAATCGGGTATAAATTAATCCATATTTGTACGCGATTTATCAAAATCAATAATTTTCGAAAATCGAATCCGAGACAGCCACTCGCGCGAGTCGCGCCCCTCCCAGGCGAGTCGCGCGGGCTGCCATAAGCCGCGACCTTTTTTTCTTTTTTTCCCGATTTTTCCAGCACCGTTTTCTCACATAAAACAGCGGTTTTCTTGGTATATTTTCAGATTTCGACGAATATTTTTCGCGTGTCATAAATCTTTTCTAAAAATCATGCATATTATTCATTTACGTCTTTATTCGATTTATTCAAACGTTACTAACTCGTTTTCTCGTGTTTGTAGCAATTTATTTGTTTTTATCGTTTTATTAGACTAAAACGACTTCACATGCTAAAATAACTTTGACGTTATTAGTTTAACATGCATTAAACGACTTAGCAACCCATCTATTTATTTTCTCACATGCTTAGGAAAATAGTGTTTGCATATCATTCAACCGTCGAACTAACTCGTGTACACCAAAAACGAACGATATCTTAGTAAAGGCCGCTAAGTGCGGGCGGGGTTGGGTGTTCTCAGTGAACTTCCCAACACGTACCCTCACCCCTTACTCAGAACCATGGTTTCCGGATGTCCGAATCCATTGGCAACGAGAGTCATTCAATACACGATATCCGATAATGTCGGTATCGGTATCATAATGCAAAGGGACGAGCCCAATAAACTCTGACATCGGAAATGGGCCGTATTTTGTATACGGCCCACTACGACATAGAGTGGGCTCGAACGGTTCCGAATAACCACAAAATTCGGTGGCGACTCCTGCTTCGATTTAAATTTCAATTTGACCATCTCATATGGAGATTCATTCGCCTCCCCAAACCCGCGCGTGGCCGCGTCGGGGTGGACCTATGACATGTCCACAATTACTCACATATATCTAAACTAAAACTAACACAAACTAGAGAAACCAACATAAGAGCAAGAACATTCATAATGAAGAACAACAAACAATAAATGAAGATGAAAAGTTTACTAACTATGAAAGATTAAGAGAAAAGAGAGGAGAAGAATTATACCAAACTAAAAAGGAGATGAAAAGATGAAATCTTGCATATATAGAGAAAACCCAAATACATCCACCAATATATAATACAAGGATTAAACTAAGATTAAGGAGAGATTAAGGAAAGATTAAGCTAATCTACACTAATCTAAGCTAATCTAACCCAAAGTAGTATAGGGTTTCATAATGTCCCTTAAACATTACAAGAGGGGGTATATATAGGGTTGTAAGAATAAGGGGAATGAAGTGTCGAAGCGTGAGGAGAAACAGGGGGCTCACAGCGATGATGAGGGGGCTCACGGTCGTGAGGCACCCCCGTCATGGCCATGATGTAGTGGCTCACGGCCATGAGATGCTGTTGTAGCTCGCTTCCTCTCTTCTTTGCTTCCCAGCTCACTACACGACTATGTAGGCTTCTGACACGGCCATGTAGGCCCCTACTTGCTTATCCTAGGCTTCTTATAGACTCTCGGTGCTCGGGAATGGGCTCCAAGGGACTCGGGACCGAGTCTAAGCCACCGAATCATCGTCGCTTCTCTTCATTGGCTCCATATGTATCGGAAACGAAACGGAATCGTTCTACTTTTCCGTGATGAGTGTTAGGAACCTAAAACAAGCTAGAAGAAGCGTAAGTAGCCTCGAAACCGCTCCAAAGAGAGATTTCACACAAGAAAGCGGGACCAAACATGTGAAATAAATACTACAAAGCACACTTATCAGGTATTTATAGGAAAAAAATTGGAAAAAAAATAAAATAAAAAAAGAAAGAGACGTTGCTCTCCAACGGCCAAAAACGGTAATTTTTCCGGGGCTCGGGCCGTGTTCGTGCCCGGGTCGTGCCTGACCCGTGGCTGTCAGTGTGCCGGACCGGGCCGTACCCGACCGTGCCAAGCACGAGCTTCTCACTCAATTCGCCACCGAGACCCGACCCGAGACACGACGGGCCGTGCCCATGCCAGACACGATTTTCCACTCATACCGGGCCGGTCGTGCCCAAAAACCGTACCGAACCCGGCCCGGATTGCCTGGTCTAACTGCACTCCATAACTATCAATAAATAATACGGTCGTTTATAACCCTAACCCTGTGACTCTATGGGCAGAGTTGGTGATAGCCTGCAGTGCTGTACATCTTTCATCTTCCTCCTCCTAATCAACCTATTCCTTCGACAAAAAAAAAATTGAAAAAATTGAAATCAACCTATTCCTCCTCCTGATACGTCATCTATTTCCTCCTCGCTTATCATCCTCCTCCTCAATCCTCATCTTCCTCGAAAAAATTGAAAAGTTTCGTGGTGTTCGAAAGTCGAAAGTCTGAAGATATTTCTCCTACTTGTGGTTCATTTCATGGGTTCATCAGTTTAAACTCTTTGCCTTTTAGGGAGTCAAGGTAACAGTGTTTGTTTCGGATTGATTTTTGTTGTTTTCATGCTTGATTGAGCAATTTCTATTTCAAAATTCAGTTCGTTGGTGATGGTGAATTAGTTCGCGAACGAACTAATTCGTAAATCGTGCCGGCGAACTGCGAATCTGGTAACACTGTGCTTGTCTGCTGATAACAATTAATGAAAGAACAAAGCTTGGATATGCAACTGTTCTCAATTGATTAAAGAAGATAGCTTGCTGGGTAGAACTGTAGTGAATTGATATCGCCTAGGCTCTAAGAAGCTGAACCTACATCAGAATTTAATCATAAATCGCATAAAAAAACTAGAGATACTGAATGGCCCTTAAATAGGCTACTTGGGCTACAAAAAGACAAAAGATCCAGCTGTCCACTCCTAATCATTGTGCTGCATAGCTTTCCGATCCAATGTAGATATAGTACTAATGATAGTTGTCATAATCAGTCAAATTATTCCCTCTGAGCTGTCCTCTATGATCAGGTGCCTCCCCCTTTGGTAATGATGTCATCGACTGTGATGTCATGTCCTCCTTTCTCCCTTCTGGAAGTAGCCGTTGCAGCAGAATTCTTTTTGCATTCAGGACCCCCCGTGATTTCAGTAGTATTCTTTTGATCCCATACAGCAGCAGACTTAGCATTGACAGTTGCAGCATTAACAACAGTATCAGTAGCATTCAGTAGTGCAGTAGCATTCCCGCTATCATCTGCTGAGTGAGTAGTGTGATGGATTTGAATGCATCACCATTGCCTGAAGATGACGATGATTACTACGAACAACATATAGGGGAACATGTTACGCAACATGATCACGAGACATCTGTTCAAACTCTACGCCGGGTATGCTTGTTTTTTTTCATTTTAATTGCATACTCATCCATTAGAGAGTATTTGCTTTAACGGTTAAGCAACAAGAATCTGATATTTTGCTCTCAACCTTGGTTATTTGTCCCTTTTGGACATAGTAGAATGATATCAGATTATTGGGGCTAAGTTGAATCTATCTCGAGTGGGCTATGAGAACATTTCATATAATTGCATGCATTATATGATCATTGATAATTTATGTTGACGAATTCACATGATGATCCTTAGGTTTTTCATGAACTCAGTTGCTCCCTGAGTGAGATCTTTGATTTGCTGTTTTACTCTATTCATACCTTCTGTTCTCTGGTCTTAATCTATGCTTGGAATGGAATGGCTGAATCTTGTGTGGGTGAGTGATGCGTTTGTAACTTGAGAAGGAGGTTAGAGACATAGTTTTGTCTGAAAGTTCTATTTTTTTTGGCAGTGTGTATGGGGAAAAAGAAATTTGTGAGTTTGGTTTGGAAAATTATATCTCCTTGCATACATTTAGGTTTTTTGTTTCTTGAGATGACATTTTTAAGAACATTGTTGCATTTGTGATGTTTTTTGAGGCTCGTTTTTGCAGAAATGATTGTTTGAGTGCACAAGTATTTTATCATTATTTTAATTGATTTGACACCGGATATGAAATTATGCGAGGTCGTATATATGGGTATTGTCTACCTCATATTGCTATTGCATTGAATATAGTTATTGACTTATTACTATCAACAATTACTTATTTACTTGTGAAAAGATGTAGCTCACTTGTCACTTGTTTATGGTATATGTGGAGTATGTTTGTTACTATGCACTTTGGGGTTCTGCATACATGATTCTTTTGAGTTTTCTAGCTAGGCAGATTCTACATTGTAAAATCAGTCCATTTTTTTCTGGTTCATATTTTATTTGAACAACTGAGTATTTTTGCAGAAACCAAAGCTGTTCAACTCTTGAATTGTTAATGCAACATGGTTCATACAAATAAAAATACAAAGGGAAAGATGTAATAATGTAGGGTGCTTAAATTGTTATTGTTATTGGAGTATTAAATAAAACAATGAAAGCTCTATTATTGTAGAAGGCCACGTTTGACTAATGGATAAGGCTTGTATCTCTTAGATGATTAAGAACTAGAGTTAAGTAAACTAGACGTCCACTAAAAAATACTCCCTCCAATTCATAGGAATTACCCCATTTTTTATTCATATGTGAGGTATATTTTAATCAAATGGGGCAATTCCTATGGGTTGGAGGGAGGAATGATCAGTAATATTTTATGAGAAAAGAAGCTAAAATTGGCTGCATCTTCCTCCTTACTCTGTCATACTCCAAAGTTTAGGCGCCCTTCATTGGCTGAGTTTGCTTTCCGCATCCATATTATCAATTCCACTTCATGCATTAGCTATTTTGGTAAGCCAACAAGAATAAAATTAACCTAACGTGTTTGTTATCAGGTGCATTTTGGTATCAGTAAACCAATAAACGCTGTACTTATCCCTCCATTCATTTTCTTGACCACCAAGGCGCCATGTCATTCCTAAAATATGTCAAAACTTAGTCCTCCAAAGTTATCATAAATAAGATGAAGGGAAAAATAATTCATCCTATAATTTCTCCTTTAGCCCTCGCATATTGACTGGTAGTGTATATCAATTAGACCCTCTCTAGTTCCTTGAACAAATTAACGAGGATCTTGATTGCCTTGGGAGTGTGGCTTGAATACTTTAATCCTGGATTTAGGATTTATGAACCTTGTTTGGTCCGCAGATTATGACATACTTGATTTCCATGAAGATATTTGTATTCCCTAGTTTTGAGTCTTGAAACAGTCAAAACAAAGATTAATCGACATGAGATTTAGATGTCAATTGACTTTAATTTCTGGTTTGGTCTGGTCCTCCAAATTTTGAATTTGTTTTTTTTTTTTGAAAAACTAGTGTAACGTGATTTCTAAGTAAGAGTGTTCACTCAATGGGTGTTCGATAGTGATGCTTTGCATTCTTGGGGTAATGCGTACACACTTTCGCGATTGGGTTAAAATGTATTACGGGACCAAAGGTCATATGATTTAAATAAGGGCTAATTGATTATGCTATGATCACCGTCTTAGGGCTCGCTTGGGATGGGGGTAATGTATCGGGGGTAATAGAGCTAAAATTAACCAGAAATGGAGGAGATTGGTACTTGGTTGTGGCATTTTATAGTGCAAAGGAGATAGGATGGAGGAATAATTACCCTCGTTGAGGAGTAATGCATTACTTAGGGGGAGAGGGGAGTAATCTCCCCCCCCCAAATAGCCTATATTACCCTCATTTTCTCCATTTTCGCTAAACGTCATCACTACTCTCCGTCATTTTCTAGTTCATTTTAGCTCTATTACCCCCGATACATTACCCCCATCCCAACCGAGCCCTTAAGGTTTTTCCTTTCAGTTAGTTTTAGCGATTTGCAATAACAATAATTGAGGCAATCTTTACGTTTTATGTTGTTACTTGATCATATCATAATGATACACGACCATTACATCTCTCATCTCTGTCATATTCTGTTCTCAAGTGTTATCTTTTAACTTTTAGGAGCGTGAAGAAAGACGAGACCGCATAAAGGATCATGTAGATGATAAACCCATGAAAGTAAGTAGGCTGCAACAGCGGGACGAAGGGCCCCATACAAAAAAGCTTAAATATGACAGGAACAGGCTTCCTCCTGGTAAGATGAGAATCTTTATAGCTGTACTTTTCTATTCCGAGGCTTTATTACGGTGTGCTTCAATTTAAACAGGCCTTGAAAATTGTCAATAATGTGCTTTTATATAGAAAATTTCCCACATGAATCTGAAGGCAGTATGAGTTAACTTTTGAGTTCTCTTAACATGCGGACCCTCATCTTTCTTAAAAGCCTTCCAGCTCTTTTCCCCCGGACTCCATTTTTCCTCTAACAGGATAGTGGAATCCATAATGCTATCAAGCTATGGTCATCCAATTTCCCAAAATCAAACAGAATAGCTATTACCTGTGTTGGCCATTGGGCACCTGAAGGCCTGACCCTTCTTTAATTTGACTAAAACAAGGTTTTTTCTGAAGATTGATATTATAGCTCTTACGAGGGACATATAGTGGGGTGGGGGCAGCGGTGGGAACCTCTCAAGTCTCATGTAAGAGATGGGATTCAAACCCCACTGCTTGGGAAGCTATGGGGTGTGGTAGCACTTTATGTATTTGTAATTAGTGATTTTCAGATGGTTACTTGTATAAGTTAATGCTGAGGTATTTATTGTTCCCCTATGTTAATGCTCCATGCAATTGGTGTTGCTTGATGCATCAATTGTAGGTGGACTAGGCTGGAGGTTTCTTAGTGTCTTCCCCCGGGATTTTATTTTCTTATTCTGCACTCAAGGAAAGTTGTGTTACCTTGACGTGCTACTTTTGAGTCAAGCCCATGTTGTACCAAACACAACTGGATCTGATATGAATTTGTACCAAATCCAGCAAGCAGCAACTGGACATGGGCAGTTGAGTCATGCAAAGAAATGATAGATTAGAAGATTTAACCAAGAGCTATGTTTTTTTTTAAAAAAATGTTAGCCTGTTGTAATTGGTTGAAGAGAGTCAAATCAAAGAGGATGCCGATGGGGGTAGCGCAAAGTTCCTTTTACATATTTAAGGTCTTCATTTGTATATTGTCCTCGCTTTATCATATTATATGACCAACATCACACTTGCATGCTTAGCACAGTACATATAGAACCCAACCATTTCATATTGCAAACCTTCTTTTGTCCTTATGCTAGGTAGTTGTTTTATATTTACTCCAATTGAAATTTATCATACTCACATTCCTTGTTAAAGATCTTCCTCCACATTACCTTTAAGGAGTCAAAGTTTTAACACTTTGACCATAAATAAGCGAAAATATTACATTGACTATAAATAAGCACAAAAATTACAGATGGTTAAGATATTTAAATTTATTACAAGAAAGTCTTTCGTAGAAAATAAAATTTCAACCACAAAACTAGCTATAATACGCCCTCTCGGATTGATATCATTCGAGGAGGACACTAACAAGCTCTCACCACTTATTAGACTTCCTACCGAATCACGTGCATCAACTTGGCTATGAAATGTCCTAGATCGATTAACAAGTTGTGACTTTTAACAAGTTAATCGCCTTTTAAAGCATGTAAATAAGACACTAGCATAGGTACGCATTCAACAAGTATTCAAACACGATCTTAATTACTACTCATCGATCTCCCTTGACCCTAGTGAAGGAATTAACTACTCAGATTAACTTGATGACAAATAAGCAACTATTAACAAATTGCATAACTATTAACACGGAAAAAGTGAAACTAACAAAGGAAGATATTACGAAGAATAGATTACCAATGATCGAAAGAAATAAACTTGAACTAAACTAAAATTACCGGATCAAATCGTAGTCAAATCAATTGTAGCTTGAAGGAAAGGAAAAGTTGAATGCTAATTGTACTTATGGTTTCTCCTCATGAAAAGCGTACTTCTAATAATCCCTAAACAAAGTACTTCAGCAAAAAAACACGAGACTAAATGTAAAGCCGGGCCTGCCACATGTAGGCGCCAAGGCCTCTAAGAAATAAATCTCCATAAAGCTAGCAAATGAGGAAAAGTAGCCCACATGTGCCCAGTATTGCCGGCAGGCTGGCCCACCGGCCCCTTGTCCTAGACCGGCCGGCCCCCCGTCCATAGTGGGTCAAAAAGGCTCATATTATTGGGCTTGGGTTCGTTTCGGGCCTAGATCATCGAATATTTGGCTCACAGCTGCTTTCACGTAGTGGTGTAAGACTCGTCTTGCTTCACGTCCCTCTGTGTATGGGTCTAATTGTGTCAAAATACCTCTGAAGCACAAAAACCTACGAGAACACCACTAGAAGCAAAATGTTAGAAGAAATGGCTTCAAAGAGCACATTTTGACCAAGAAATCCACTAAGGAATGAGGGTAAAATAGCTATACTATTACGACACATCAATTAGCCATGTATTCCGTGTCAAAAAAGAAAGAGAGAGATCTTAGAGAAAAGACCTAAAATGGAAAGGAGGAAGATCTTAGTGAAATGGTGGTAGTATGTCTTATATCATTGTGCAGTACACAAACTTTTTCTCTACTTCTGTGCTTTTTTCAATACATCTATTGTCTATGAGATTCTTTGTTAAACCAAGCACTGTGTATTTCAGGCTGGCTGGATTGTCCAAACTTTGGTCTGGAAATTGCTTTTATTGTCCCATCTAAAGTACCACTTGATGAGACTTTTAATGATTGCATTGTTCCTGGTAAAAGATATTCGTTCCGTCAAGTTTTTCACATGTCAAGAGTAAAGAATTTCAAAGTAAGTAATTATTTAATACCTGCGCTGGTAATTTTGTTTAGTGCCTCACTACATATTCGAAGAAGAGCTTCTATATGTGCTCCAATTTCATTTTTTGGTGGTTAAAGTAGTGATTTGAACAGATAACTTATATTTAATGGCTTAGTTGATTAGTTTGCCTATATCATTCTTTTATCCATGATGGTTTGTATCTTTGTGGAGGAGATTGTCTCTTGGAAATTTGTTATGAATATAGGTGCGTGTGCACGTTATAAGCACCTTTATTGTGGTGATTGCTTTTCTCCTTTTTTGTTATGGTTGTTGACCGTCATGTTGGCTTTTAGTCAATGCCTCAATGGGGAGGCAATCGGTTTAAGTGTGTGATTTACGCTTTCGCCTGGCACACGATTCTCTCTCTTTTGTTTTAGTTTGATGATGATCTTATATTCTTACGTATGTTTGAAGTATCCTATTAGGTGCTTCATGCACAATATAGAGCCGGGGTAATATATGTTATCGTGCTTGTTTTTACCCAGAATTTAACCAGCTTTTTTGTTCAAAAAAATATTATCTGTTGTGTTGCGCTTTTATGTTTGTTTTCATTTAAATTGAGCGAAGGACACAAATATCTTTAGCTATGGAATATGGTGGAGGCATTTTCGGCATCGCCATGTGCCAGTCACATTATGATTCGGAGACGAGTGAGATGGTGACCTTGGATATTGTCAAGTGAAAAATAATTCCAATGTTTGTGCGTGGACAACGTGGTAGACAACTGTCTGTTTTCAGTTGCAATATCTTTATGATGGGCTCACTTGGTTGTTTTCGTTTGCTATTATGAGTATAATCATAAGAAGGTATAGGTTTTGGTTAAAATTAAAACTTAGAAGAGTCTTCAACCACATTGATTGTGCCGGTAACACTGGGTTCAATTGTTTTATGTGATGAAAAAATTGGGAGGCTTGGAAACATTTATTACTTCTTTGTAATGTTGTTCATGTTTTGTTGTTGAGGTTCATTGGATTTTGTCAATAAAATTGAGTGCGTCATAATGTGGTTATTAATCACACCAAATTTAAATTTTGACGTCATTAAAATAACAGAGTTGGGAACGTGAGTGGTGTTAACTATTTTCGATGTGTTTGGTTGGAGTGAGATTTCTTTTTTTCCTTACATGGAATAGACATGGAGGTGTCAGTCGAGTCACTTGGGTCAAGGTATCATGAGCTCGGGTTTGGTCGAGTCAAAATACTAAATCGGGTCTAGTCAGGTCCGAAGTTAGTTACTTAGGGGTCGGGTCACTCGGCTTAATATTTGTAACGAGTTAGTTCAAGTCCGGACGAGGTTGGCCATTTAAAGGATTGGTTTATTTTGTGTGAGCATGCTTGATGTGGTTGAGTTGGGTTCAGTTTTGGGTCATTCGCGAGTCAAGACCATAATTTTATTGTTGGATCAGGTTGAACAATAAATCAGCTCAAGTTGTTAGGTGAATGAGGCTATTCGTTTGTTGTGGTCGAGTCACAATTGGTTAGATTCATGTCATTTGGGATTGTATCAGCTCTCGGTTAGTCTCCAAGTTAGGTCAAACCGGTTACGGTTCATGGGATTCCTGGTTTATCGGTTATCGGTTACCTTTGGGTGGGGCGCCTTAGGCCACGTCGGTTTGCATTTCATATCATTTCGTGTTCCATTGGCCATCCGTTAGCTTTTGAGTAAAGTCTGTTATGATTCATCAAATTTGGGTCGTCTCGGTTTCTCAGGTCAGGTGAACTTTTAACGCCTCTAAACAGACATATTATTATATCATCTTGGTAAGCATTGTTCTTTTAATAAAGTTGCAGGGAGATCTTATCATCATCAGGACCAGGATAGTCTAGTAATGTACATTCATTTAAATTGGACATGACTCCTTGTCTTTAACGTCTTAATTGCTTTAATAATACTTGTAAGTGCTTCATATTTTGTGACATATTATTCAATAGGTGCAATTTAGACGTCCGTACATGGCCATAAATGAAAGCTTTTGAGGCACTTGGAAATTGTTATGTTGTTGTCAGGGTTACGGGCCATATATATTTGTGTTTGTTTAGCTTCAACGTGTGATGTTAAATTGTTAATATTTGTAATTGGTTTTGATGAATTAATAGTATTAAGCTTATTTTGCAAGATTGGTATGGTGGTTGACTTAACGAATACAGATCGTTATTACTCAACGAGTGACTTTAAGAAAGAAGGTATTAAGTATATGAAGGTACGGTTTTTTTTGAGACTATTGGTTTATTTTAAACTGTGATTTGCAGTATTTTGTTAGCTTCGTAATTGCTGGATTTCTGTAGATTCGGTGCCAAGGACGTGATTCTGTACCTGATAATGAAGCTGTAAATACTTTTGTTTTCGAGGTAAGTTAAACGGGTTCATGCATGGTATTGGCTTCATCTTTTGTAAGGCATTTGCTACATTCTCGATTTCTAAGTGTTCAACATCTTTTTTGAATAACATTTCTGATGATATGCTGTTCTCCTAAATCCTAGCTCTCAAATAGTGAATAAGTGTTGAACATGTGAATCATGATGTTGAGTCTCATGTGATTTTATTTCCTTAAATTCAATCAAAACTCTGCAAATACTAAGCTTGTTGTTAGTGGCAAGCCCAAAGATGATTGCATGTCTCATGTTTGTGTCCCACCCCCTTCTCCTTTTGACACTACTAAGAGTATAAATCAATACAATTATATATTCTACGGGCAATATGTTAAGGCGAGAATGAGATGGATATGAGATGTGATCGAAATTTGGACAAATGATTTCAACTTGAACATGCCTTTGAATTTAATCTTTACTTGACTTAGATAAACTACCATCCATTTTAAATCACCACTAATACCACCTTGTTGATTGTCCAACCACATTGTCGTCAATCCACCCCACAGTCGTCGTCATCTTTCCGTCCCTTTCAAACTCATTGGAAGACTGGAAGTTTCTTCCTCTATGCGAACCTCCCACCGCTACCACTGCCACCGCTCACCCAAAAAAAACCTTGAAACCCTCTCCCACCACCCCCACTCCCCCACCCACGAAAACACAAAATTTGAAATTTGGTGATGTTATGGACGGGGAAGCGGATTTCGGGTGGTGGGGGAGGTTTTTACGGGTTTCGAGTTGGTAGTTTTAGTAATGGTGGTTGGATATTTGTATGAAGGGATGACGTTTGGCGGGTGTTTAGTGGGTGCGCCGGGGAGGGGAGATGATTTGCCAGTGAGATGACAACCGAAGTAGTGGTGGTTGTGGTAGGAGTTTGGTGGTACTCATGGTGGTAGAGGCTGTTCAATGGTGGGTGAGTGTGATGTTGGGTTGATGGGGGAAAAGGAATGGGATACCGGGGTAGGGGTTCAGGCCTTCAGGGTAGGGATGTAAAGGAGTTTAGAGGTAAAAGGAAAGAGAATAAAAATGAGTGACAAAGGTAATGGAAAGGAAAAGAAAGGATCGCATAGATCTCCCTTCTTGTTCGGTTTGAAATTACAAGGGAATGAGATACCATGGGAGGGGTTGAAGGGTAAGGATGTAAAGGAGTTTAGGGAAAAAGGAAAAGAGAACATGAAATTACAAGGGAAAGCGAATAACAATGAGAAACAAGGGTAATGGAAAGGATAAGAAAGAAATTCGCTTAGACCTCCCTTCTTGTTTGGTTTGAAATTACAAGGGAATGGGAATCAAAACGATGAAATCCAACAACCACTATCACCTATTATTAACACCACCATTTGACCTTGACCACCACCGTTTGGCACTAACCACCACAATTTATCCATTGCCAGCACTCTTGAGGTCGCCGGACCCCGACGAGTCTCTTACTGCCGGTGTGTGAGACCACTCCCGTTCCGAGACCCTCGCAACCCTTCAAAACTCACCCCACCAAACTTTAGAATTTACCCTAACAACTATAAACCCACCCACACCACCAAAACCCCCTACCCCATCCTTGGTAACACTGCATGTGATGTTTTTGGGGGGTGAAGGAGGGCATTTTGGGGCTGTGGGTGGGTGTTTTAAAAAAAAAATATTTAGGTTTATACGGCTTAGGGTTTAGGGGTAAACAAACACCTACAAAGGGAATGATGTAACTTGATTCCCTTTCCCTTTGTTATAACCCTTTAACCAAACACACCCTTATTCGTTTGGCTATAAAAAGGGTATGAATCATTTTGTTTCCCTTCCCCTGCCCCTTTCCCGAATACCAAACAATCCCTTACCATTATATCTTACTTTCTTCACTGTTCATTGATTTCAATTTAATCTTCCTTTTCCATTTCATTTTCCTCTAGAAACTAGACAACTGGAACTTATTATCTTCTTATTTAAACAATTATTTTGTGGATTGAGGCTTTTGAGTTGGTGCAGTCCTAATCTCCAAATTAAAACCTTCAGTTTCCTATCTTTTTTTCTCTACACCACTCATATCTTTTCTTTCCTACCTTCAGACTTCAAATTAAAACACGACACTAATCTGACACGAAATTAAAGGGGCTTGGGTTGAGGCTTAATGACCCATTTATGTAAGTGGGTCAACACGAACACGACACAAAACTTAAATGGGTCGGGTTTGGGTTGAGGGATTCGTGACCCGTTTACCTATGACACGAACACAAACATGACACGACCCGATCTGTTTGCCAGGTCTACAAGTATTTAATATTTTAAGATCTATTTACAGCAATTTTGAGTGCATATTACCCGGTGTTTTCTAACGTCATTCTATACAGTGATTAAACCCACAAATTTCCCTGTTATTTCATTCTAAACTTTTTAATAATAGCAGGCGGTTATTGGTTTCCCTTCTAATTGTGGCAAATATCCTATGATTTCAAGAGGACCCATCACATTTTTTTCCCATATCTGTTGGAGTACATAGTTTTTCTATTTGCAGAAAGGTGCAGCTATAACTTGTAATTAATTGTAGGTTGCACAATATATATTCAATCAAAGTGAGAGGCAGCCCAAGAAGCGTGTATTCCTTCATTGTACTCATGGACACAATCGTACTGGTTACATGATAGTTCATTATCTGATGCGAACACAGCAAGCTAGTACAGTAACTGAGGTCAGTGACGGTTTTGTTCTCCTTTGTCCTTTGTCCTTTGTCCTTTGTCCGTGGCTCATTGCTCTTACTAGCTTAGGTTTGTACTCCCTATGTCTATAAACACGGTGGTTCTTTTTTTTCGGTGTCCAAAAATAAACATCTTGGTTTCTTTATTTGAAGTCCATGAATAAGATTCTTACTTGAAATTTCCTTCTTATCATATGATATGGTCATTATGATTTCTGATCCCACATTTTTTTTATCAACTTGTACTTACACCCAGATCTTGATATGTTCCTTTATTTTTGTACACACCAAACTAGGAAATTTATTGATGTAATTTCTTCTTGTGCACAGGCTATACAAAAATTTGCCAAAGTGCGTCCTCCAGGGATCTACAAACACGACTACATTGATTCATTATACGCTTTTTACCATGAAACCAAACCAGATGTGGTTATCTGCCCATCTACCCCTGAGTGGAAGAGATCTTCTGACTTTGATCTGAATGGTGAAGCACTACCAGAAGACGATGATGGTGTTCCTTATGCGCCTATCAATGTATGTACTACTTACCTGGTATCGACATTTTTAGCGGAAGGCTACACCACTTTAACTGGAACTTATAAAGATTTTGATTTGACTGTGTTAGTACAGAATCTGGCGATTTGTTTCTCCTCTCGGTTAACATATAAGAATTATTGCATCTGTCATTGTTTGAGTTATTGGTTTATTGTTGATCCCATGACCCTATTAGTTACTACGACCATTATTATTTGTACGCTTCCTCCTTTTTTTTTGCTTCCCATTTTTTTGCTATTTTTTTTTAGTAAAAGGATTGAAAAGACTATACTACCCCTCACTCACCCTCCTCCATCATTCACAGGCACACAAGTCACCCTCATCCCACACCACCACCCTCCCTTCACACCTGCTCCCTCTGACCCCATACCAGCCACCACCATCCCTCCACCTGACCATACACGAACCACCACTATCTTCTCTCCTCATTCCACGTAGCTACCAGAATACTTGACTACCATGATGGCACCATGACACATTATCAGCTAACTCCAATGACAGGGCTCACACAATCACCACCATCACACCTAGCCAAGAGCTGATGTTAGGTGAAGTAATTGTGTTAAAATAGTGGTTGAGAGCAACGGAGTCTTGAATGTTGCTGAAACTTTGTGCCAAGCAGATAAAGTATTTAGGGGGTTCTTTTGCCCTTAAATGTAGCACTTATCATTATTCCTCCTTGCCCTGTATCGGGTTTAATCACAGAAGGCCGTAGATGATTTCTCCGCTTGGAAGAGAAGGATGGAAAAAGTGTTATTGCCGAAGTCTTGCAGATGAATCCCTTGTCTATTTGGCAATGTACTTGGAACTAAAGAATAATCATATTTTCGATGATGTTGCTTCTACACGTCAACAATTTATGTTCCATTTTTTGTGTGTGTTTATTGTATAATCCGTTATCTATTTGGTGGTGTACTTGGAACTTAAGAATCATCATATTTTATGACATTGGTTCTACACATCAACAATTTATATTCCTTTTTTTTTGTTTATTGTATAATGGGAGTCAAGTGTGTCATTCTCGTAGACATGTCTTTTCTCTTGTTTAGACCCCTGATATCTTCAAAACTTAATTTTCTTGTCTTCTTTTGTGAATATTTAATCTTTTTGCCCTCCTTCTGCATATGGGTGACTCCCTCGCTGCCTTTTTGTGCGTGGCATCATCCCCATTGTTTCCTCTTATCACTATACTATGTTACTTGCAACAACAAGAACTTGTTCAGACGTTTCAGATTTCTTTTTTCGTAAGCTTTCTTGATTGTCAACATATATTAGTTTTGTTTGTTTTAACAGGAGAAACAGGAAGATACAGTGATGATGACCAATGATGACGTTCTAGGCGATAAAATACCTGATGAACAAGAATTTCAATTGCGTAGATTCTGCTTGGACATGCTCAAGCTACCTGCGCCAGTATGTTGTCTCTCTTCAAGCTGCAATTTTTTCTAGTGGACTTGTTTTTTGTTTCCTAATTTGGGTAGTGAGTTCTTTTTACTGATGTTTGATGCAAATTGTCCCCTTATCCTCACCCCATTCGCTTCTGAAAGAGAGTATAAGAGTGATATATATATTCGTCTGCATTCTTTTCTCAATCATTTTCGTTTCATCCCGGTGTTCCCTTTTCTGGAATCAGGGACAGCCTGTATGTTTTCTTTCCATACACTGATAAATGGTTTTCTTTTTTTGACCCTGTATATGCCCTTCTGAAGGATCTGTCAAACACTGAACGTTCTCTCTTTCCCATATACTCCGATAATTTTTATTTGCTTTACCCCTCATTGCACATGTACTTTTATTTCTTTTTGCACATCTACTTCTTGGCGAAGTAAAAACTCCAATTCCTTGCAAATCCATTTAAACCAGAACCGGTTTGAATAATTTTTGCTTGAATTCAGGAAAGGAGACTCAATTTCTTCCAAAGAATCATTTCTTTGAAGTTGTAACACCATGTATAAACTGGGAAACCTAAAGAAGTTCGGCAGGATTTTTGTTTTTGTTGAGAGGCGGGGGAATAGAGCTATGGAGACAAATTAAATGGGAAGAACCATGTCATAACCAACTGTTAATGTTCATGTAAATGTTGAGTAAGGGTATGTTGTTGGAGATGAACACTTTTTTGAGCTGTAAATACCGCGCTATTTAATAATTTAGTTTAACTAAGTCGTTTGTTAGTCATATTCATGCTTAAACATTTAATATTTTCATTTTTAGACTAAATTCTATATGTTACATTCTTGACACTTCTTATCCAGTTTATTGTCTTGTGCTGAACTACAAATATAGAAGTATCTTTTACTGGTACAAATATTGCTTTCTGCAGCTGTCTCTTATAGCCTTATACCTGCCTTGTTTTTGAGCTGTTCCTGTTGTCCAATAAGTTTTTGTTTTCCAAAGCTCCAGTTGCTCCACCTTATCCAATCATAGTACTTACTACATATTTTTGTTGCAGACAAGGGGACATTCATATTTCCCAGGGTCTCATCCAGTATCACTTGACAGGTTGGGGCATGATCCACTTTTGTTATGGGTTCTTGTATGTAGCAAATTAGTTCTGTTTCCTTTATAACTTCTGGGGTGTAGGTTATCTGTGATTGTTATGTGGTCTCGGATTGTGTTTTCATTGTGCTTGAATGAAGCCTTATAAAAGATAACTGTCATAACTTTGGTTCGTTTTCTGGTACTTATCCTAGAAGTGTAGAGCATTCTGAAACTGTTTGGGTATTCTAGAAGACAAGTTCCGAGTGGGTGTAGTATATGGTTCTAGTTAGTAATAGCTTCAAAAAAATGAAGCTTGAACTCTTAATGCAAAGAGGCAACATCTTCAAAAATACAGTGGTTTCTTTCAATCGAAGTGCACCATCATATAGCCAAAGGAACCATCTTCCAAACTCCTGCAATCCAACCTTCTCTTCTTCCAAGTAGAGAGTAGATCTTTCGCATTCAAAGGATCTTTCACATTCTCTTTCATATTTCATATGCCATTCCCACCTTTCCGTGGCTTCACACCCTTTTCTTTTCTCTTTGGCTTCACACTCTCACCAATTCACTTTACGTTGTTTACAGTTTCTAATTTTGCCCCCTTTTGCCCTTTGTAGCTTTCTTAATTTTTTTTTGCTTCGCCTCTTTTTGTCTCTCTTTTAATTTCCCTAATGATGGTCCATGTTTGCCAACCATATTAGCAGTGAAAGTCCAATGCTTGTTTACAGCAAGTTTTTGACGGATTAGCAGTTTGCTGACTGAAGTGTCTTGCTCTATATTATTGCTCTAGAAGATTCTTAAAAATGATTTCATGTACTGTTGGTCTGAATTTAATTATTGACAGCGTGTGGTCTTGAAACAGAGAGAACCTGCAACTGCTTAGGCAACGTTATTACTATGCTACTTGGAAAGCTGATGGAACAAGATACATGTTACTGCTGTCGTCTGACGGCTGTTTCCTAGTAGATCGAAATTTTAAATTTCGGAGGGTGCAGATGAGATTCCCTTGCAAAAGTATGGCGGAAGTATGTGATTGTGGACTTCCCTTTCTCTGAATTATTTTAACTGAGAACAAACGTTCTTTAATGCATATTCAGTTAAGATGGCTGATTTCATCCCTCTCACAGTTCCACCAGTTTACATTGCTCGATGGAGAAATGATTATTGATACCATAAGTCCTGAGAAACAGGAGAGAAGATACCTGATATATGACCTGATTGCTATCAATCGAGTGTCCATAGCTGAGGTTTGTTATCAAACGTTTATTTGTTACAAGCATGATTAATTAATTTATTGTACAGTATGATATAGGAATGTAGGATTGTTGTTATCATTATTTTCACTGTTGATTTTTTTTATGCCTTAGAAGACAATTATTTGGCCAACATTTGAAGTACCTCAGAATCACTTGTGCATTTGGGTCTAAGCGTGTTTTTTTTGTTGGAGCCCAATCCAAAGCTTATATTCCGTACTTAGTATAAACAGACCATCAAATCCAAACTTTACATTCCTTTTTGGAAAAAAAAGCTTTATACTCCCTCCGTTCATATCCAAAGGGTATGTATTCTTTTTTGGGCCGTTCAAATCCAATTGATCCATTTCCTTTATAGTCCATTTTTGGACCAAACTATCCTTAGTTTACTAGCATATTTACACAATATGCCATTGTAATACTACATTTTGGATAATTAAATACTCCCTACATATTCTTAAATAAGCCCCACTTTCCTTATACAAACTTTTTTTTGGTTAGCCTCATTTCTCAATAAGGCAAATTTCTATCTTATCAAATGACTATATCACCCTTATAATGTTGCCCCACACGTACTCTCCCATTAATTTATCTTCATTATTTCTCTTCTCTCACATAATTACTTTTTAATCATTTAATAATAAAGACGCTCACTACCCTTACCTTTAACACTTTTCTTAATCCTTGTGCCAAACCCAATGGGGCTTATTCAAGAATATGGAGGGAGTACTAATTTGTCCCAAATTATTGTTCCTTTAATAGTATTTTAAGTTTGTCTTAAACCTTGTGCAAAAGTGAAACGTACCCTTTGGATATGAATGAAAGGAGTAATTCTCATGTCTTTTCTCTATTTACGCAAAATGCCATTACGTTTTAACCACTTAAATTTTGGGGCCCACATAAGACCTTGTGAATTACTAATAATACCCTTAGTTTTTGCCAACTTTCTTAGAACTTGCGAAAAACCCTATGTAAGGTTTGGGTTGGATGGGAGGAAGTAATGTAAAGGATCTACTTGAGCAGAGTAAAGAAGGGATATACTAGGAAAGTAGGGCTCACAAAAGACCTACCTCTCGAAACTTACCGGCAATGGCAAGCCCATTGACATTTGTTTTATGCATTGACCCAAATTTAAGATGGTAAAACTCTAACATTAGACATGGTCATAGTATTAAATACTCCTATAGGTTTCGGTCACTTCGCGGTGTTGGCTGTCGTGACTTAACCTCACTAAATATGTCCATTATCACCTCAAAATGCGGTCGTGGTGACCTCAGAATCCTTTATAACTCGCTCACGTATTGGTTTTGCTAATATTTAGAACTGCGGACATGGTTAAGGTAGAAGCTTCATTTTGGCAAGCCTATATTATGTGGCTACTGGCAATCATGTTTTGGTCTTTTGCCCTTGGGTAATCGTAAAACCCTGTCTCTATTTGGTGTATGTAATGTTCACCCTCGGAAAGTGAAATTATTCTTCTAGCTTGGAAGAAGAGGAGATTTTTTTTTAGATTTGTGCAGTGTTGAAGTAGGTCTTATGGCTACTTGGTGTACTTGATACGAAAGGAATCATCTTTTTTTAATGAGGTTGCTTTCATGTGGCAATAGTTCCATTTAAGCCTAATTGAGATTACCGTATAGCCAGGAGCAAGTCCTCTTAATTGATTGTATAAATCATGATAATTTGTGACCTTAATACTTTTAATCTTCTTCTGTATATGGGATCATCCCGTGGTGGCTTTTCGTAAATGGGTTTCACACACTTGGTGTCTTTTTGTAAATAGGCATCACCTTATGTCCTGTACATGTGAATCAAGCAAAGAATTGTTTGAAGTATTTCAGTGGATCATTTGGGTGAAGTTTGTTATCCTCATTTGCCTCCAATTTTGTCAAACAATGGAACTTTGTCTCCTTTTTCCTCTAAACTTGCCCATTCAAACATCATTTGGCTCCAATTATATCAACCAACGGAAAATACCTGATGGAAGAACCGGACCATCTTGCTTGATGGCCAAGAGAAGAATGACATAGGATACGGCCAACAGAACAATCAGGGGTTGATTGGAGTTAACATCTTTACTCATAAGACCATGTCGGACATAGGATGGAGGTTTGGGTTTGGAAATCGAGGGTTCCCTAAGCTCAATCAATTCTTTGAAGCTTAAGTCCTTGAGAGTTAAAATCAACAATTGATAATGAGGTGTATTTTAGAATGTAATCGTCTGTCTTAGGCAGTCATTGTTTTGAGTGTATTGTGCTCCCATGACTTTCTCCCTGCATGACAAGCTCCCCTTGAACATACATTCAGATTGGTTCTTAATTAATGTCACTTGTCCGTAGTCACCAAAATCGCTTGTCAGTGCTGGGTTCTCTGATTGTCTTGTATTCCTTTTTTCATCTTTGGAGCTAAGTCATATAAAAGAAATGGCAAAGATCATGCTAGGATTCTTGTATTCCCAATGTTGCACGCTTCTCGTATCGAATTGCTATCAGAATGTGCACGTACTTTGCAAAAAGGTCATTTATTTTTTGAATTTTTTACATGGTTCTGATCGATGCTTTCGTTGCAGCTACCCTTTTGTGAGCGTTGGAAGTTGATTGAGAAAGAGGTGATTGATCCTCGAAAGTATGATCGTCGGTCAATGGACAAACACCCAAAACCTCCTTATAGATATGATCAAGAACCATTTAGGGTATGGAACCTCTCGTTTTTTATAATCATTTTTTGACTAAAAGTTGTAATACTAGCTTATATGATGATGGGTTTCAGGTTAGGAGGAAGGACTTTTGGTTGCTCTCAACTGTGGGAAAGGTTTTGAAAGAATTCATCCCAAAACTTTCTCATGATGCGGATGGTCTTATTTTTCAGGTACGTTTCTGTATCAGTTTCTATGTGGTATTACTTTGGCGTGGTCTTTATTTACGCATAGTCTCACCAGCCTTGCTCGGTACTAACATCTCAGCCACCATTTTCAGGTTACCCATAAATTCACTCGTAAATCGAATTCAAAAGTGGTATTAGATAGTTAAAGAGTCAAGTGTTGAGCTATATGCCATGGTTAGATTTTTTTATAAAAGGGATATATTTGATAAGATTATAATGTGCTCTTTCATTGGTGCTACATTTTTACCTCGTGTGAGATACAGGGTAAATTCCAATTATAAGCACGTTTTAAGATGTTGTATCCGTTTTATCATTTGGGTTGACACATGGGAAAGGAGTGATATTCTTTGATAGCATCAGAACTTTTAAGGCAAGCCCTTACGATTTCATGATGAAATAGGAACTTCTCCCGTTAAGAATTAACACCCCTTCCCATTTACTGCATGACTAGGGTTGGGATGATCCCTATGTTCCCAGGACTCACGAGGGACTCTTAAAGTGGAAATATCCTGAAATGAATTCAGTTGATTTTCTATTCGAGGTACCGTTTATTAACTGTTTTTTGTGCTCTTGATTGGGCTTTTACATTTGACTTTTTGTGTGAAGCACTCCCCGACTGATTCCACTAGCTGTTTCGGTTTTTGCTTCCAGGTAGGAGAAGATGGTACTGAATATCTTTATTTGTATGAACGAGGGAAGAAGCGGTTGATGGACAACAACAGGGTTGTCTTCGGAGGTTATAGACTTATCGTTCATCTTTTGTGCTTCTGGTTCTTTCATTTTTCAGATTGCTTTTAGCTGACCTATCCTCCTTTTGGGTTTAAAGTGATTAAACCAAACCTGTAAGTAGTGAGTTTTGACTGTTAAATACGAGTAGCATTTTTAAACAAGGGAAGAAGACAGGGGAAGGGTTTCTTGATCTTCAGGATTATAGGCCGCTAAGGGGGAAGGGAAGGTAGTAATGTAAGTTGAACATCTTTCCTATTCGTGTCCCATCTCAGGTCTACTATATTCTCCTTTTGACACATCACACTTCTATACAAAAAATTATGTAAGCTATACCAAGGTTGTCTTGTCAAAAGGGGCATCTCATAGGACATGAGATGGGGGCACTAATGGGATGAAAGATCTGTCATCTGTAAGGGATCCATCCTCCTCTAATTAGGGAAATCCCGCCCTCTTTCCTCTTCCATCTCCACCAAATTTCCTTCCTGACCTTCCTTTTGATGTATATTTTGTTTGGTGAGAATAAATACGGGACACCCTACCCCACATGCATTTGTTTTCATAAAAACCGAGTCAACAGCGAAATTCCTAGCTTTGAACAGATTATGATTTGTTTATTTTGTTGTAAACTCAACTTTTTAGCCGTATTTTGACACTTAAAGCAAATCTGCAAGTGAACAAGGTTGCACATGGTTTGCCGCTTTGGAGGGAAAATGCAAAATGAAAAGTTAAACCTAACATTGCACTTGCGACATTGTTCACTTTGCTTTAAGTTCTTAGAATCTGGCCAAAATGTTGTGTTCCGGAAAAAAAAATATTCAAGGGGTTGTGTTTCACAAACATATTTTCTATTAAAGGTGGTGTTTGGTAAAATCATTTTATTAAAGGTTGTGTTTTTCCAAAAAAAAAAGGCCTCCTACTATCTACTAATTCAGATATTTAATGCTAGTGTCCTGGAACATTTGCAGACGGTTTTGAATCCGCATCGTCGTATGCGGGAAAGATTATCGAGTGCTCATGGGATTCAGAGGAGAATGTATGGGTTTGCATGCGAGTGCGGGTTGACAAGTCAACTCCAAATGAGTTCAACACCTACAGAAAGGTTAGTCATAACATATGATATACTCACTCCGTACTCTGTATGTTTAAACTCCAAGCAGTCACATAAAACGTACTAATACAAAGTACTCAACTACGTAGTTTATTTGTAAGAGGGTTATGTTGTTTATGGAATCATGCAGGTTATGAAAAGCATAACGGACAATATAACAGAGGAGGTTTTGCTGAATGAGATAAACGAGATCATTACATTGCCAATGTATGCTGATCGCATTCGGATAGATAGCAGAAGCCAGAAGAAAGGGAAGCCGCCGCCTGGCAAAATGGAACGCATTTAGGTGTTAAACTTGCTGTGTATATATATGACTATCATTGTTATAAGAAACTGTTAGCTGAGGCACTAGTTCATAATTCTTCCTTCTTTCATAGATAGATGTAGTAGCCAAACCCCCAGTAGGTCGACATCCATGTTGTGTTGTGTTGTCTTGTCTTGTCTTGTCTCGTGTACATTGTCGCGGTAAGTCTTTTATTCTTCCCTGCTTTTCTGTGGCTCTTTTTCAAATCACCGATAGCGCTTATAGTTTAGTTTAGGCCAATCAACTTATTTTGAGTTGCTTTTCGATAGCCCTGCTTTGGCAGTAGAATAGATTCATATGGTTAGAACACTTCGTTTTAAGATTCTGCGCCTCATTTCTTCACCAATTTTCTCTCTCCTATTATGCACAATCTTTCCTCCTTTTCTTAGGACACTAATTTGTTTATCTTCCCTTTTCTTTTTAGGTTATACTTTTAATCAATTTTTATATTCTTCCTTCAATTTTTTGTTATTTCCTTTATATAAAATTTCAAAAAAACCCTACCTTTCCCCTTCAATCTGGGGCCTCCATCGATAATTAATCGATGTTAAGCCTCAAAAATTGTTTAAATCTCAATTACTAGTTATCAAATCTTATTCAATAAAAGTCTCTTTTATGAGAGTTGTTTTCGTCCTTTTCTTCAAAATTTTTTCCTTTATTTCGAGGTTTCAGTCCTTTACATTAGTATAGTTCTTAGATTTCAAGAACTATGTGCAAGATCATGAGAGCAATAAAATCCTTATGTACGGCGATACAATTGAGGTCAGATCTCGGTCTACTATTTGTCAAAATAGAGAAAGTTCATTATTTTGGAGGTTATTTCATCAGATTTATAGATTTATTCCGAAAGGCTGTGTCAATAAATAGCGATATATAGAAGGTTATGCAGAAGCGCATTATTCTAATAGTGATTTTTGTCTCAATAATATTTTTTATTTATTTTTCACAAATCTGTATTCAGTTCATTTTGACATCGTTTGTGGATACCAGATGACTTATTATTAATGATATTGATTTTCACTTTCAAAAAAAAAATTTCACTATATTTTCATTTTATATCTCATGTTTTCTTCCTTTAATTAATTCTTTAATTCTTGTGCCAAAAAGGAGAAGGAAGATTATCCCTTATATGATAAAGTAGCAGCAAATGCTCTCCCCACATTGAGCCACGTCATCATTTCACATCAACATCCTACATGGATCTTATGTGTCATACACATGGCGCCTACATGACATCTGATTTTTTGTATAAATTCATCAGTTTTACATGATAACTGCCATAGCCACAACTCCCTCCCAAACTGTCCCCCCCTAACTCCCACTCTTTAATAACCTCTCCCCTAACTGCTCACTCTTCCCTACCAAAAATTCATTCAACATCAAACACTCAAACCTCACATTGATTCACTTCATCTTCTCCATTAGAGCACAAGAAAAAAATAAATTAAACTTCCTCTCCTTCATCAAATCGTTTATATTAGCACAAAAAATTAATCAAATCGTGTTTGTATGTATAAATCTTCTCCTTTTTTTTAGTTCTGATGATTGATTTTTGTTCTTCATCAATGTAAAAAGCATTTTGAGAAGGAGAAGAAGAAAAACAGTGGTAACAAAAACCGTAGGTCCGCAGCAATAACTTTTCGATGGAGAAAACAGAAGACGAACCGAAATCATACCTGTTAGATCTGAGAACTAAATTGTTAAATCAATTTTCCATCTTTTTTTCTCTCTTTGAAGTAAACCCAGTTGTGTAGACACCCGCATTTTGCCTGCTAGTGTCTATAGCAGTTCCCGACAAAACACCCGATGATCGGACGTCAACGTGACTTAATACGCTCGAATACGGACTCAGAATCAATAGTATCCGACGTGGGCATTTAGCGGAGTGCAAATCTCTCAAAACCAATCTCAAATCCAGACCCAGTGGGTCGTCCCGAGCAAAATAAGACTAATTTGGGTCAGAACCGACACCAAAAATAAATCCCGTCTTTTAGCGACCGGGTCAAAACCCGGTCAAAGACGAACCCGTCACACAAATCAGCCAAATTCATTCTCGAAACTGGCGCCCAAATCAAAATTCAAAAGTAAAACAAGCAAATCAATCAAGGATAATCCTTCCTATTTTATCTCGCCTAATTGATCCACTCGATCGAGTGGATAGACCCACTCGGTCGAGTGGAGCGTCAACAACTGGATCAGGCCCGTTTTGAAGGGCACTCGATCGAGTGTACTAGGGCCACTCGATCGAGTGACCCTAGGTCGGGGGGTGAAGCCTATAAATACCCCCTTAACCCCATTCATTTCACAAGTTTTTCTCATGCATCCTTAACCTACATTTACCTACATTTCAACCCCATACACCTACACTACAACCCCTTAGCAACCCTAAGCAATGCACACAAAAACCGAGTCCTTCGTCCCTCGAAAACCGACGAATCATCCATTACACATACACATACACATACAATCAAAACCCCGAGATCAAAACTCGTCAAAGACCCGAGAGCATCCTCTCCCTAACCATACACACCCTAACTCACCCTACATATCTCGACACTCCCGCGCTCACGCCGCTATTACGAGTCCGTTTCCGAGGCCATTAAGCATGTAGGTTGAGGGTGTAATTCAAACCCCCGTATCTTTTTCTCCCTTATCCTTTTACCGATATATATATATATATATTATTATATTATATATATATTATTATTATTATTATTATTATTATTATTATTATTACTAACCGCTAACACTAACCTTTAATTTTGTGCATACTAACTTTTTATTTATTTTGTATACTAACATTTTATTATGTACTCTAACACTAACTTTTTTTTATCGTTTACTAACACTTTAATTCCGTATTCTAACATCTAACATTATTGTACCGTGTATATATACGTACTAGTATTAAAATCTCGGTTTCGAATACGTTTGACTATGACGGTCACCTAAAGTCCATCTAATTCCTTTACGGGTAACGACGGAGGTGGCGCCTTTTCGAAGAGCGTCGCCCCAATGTACTCAAGGTAGTCAAGGACATGATGTGATCGTGATCGGTCATAGTTAAACGCATTTGATCCCATTTCTACAATTAGTACGAAACCCGTTGACACGAAAACCGACATCACATAATCCGAAAGGTTTAGTTTCGATGTTGTGACGTAGAGGGATACAATTTCGTCACTAATTCAAAATTTCTAATCTAACGATAAACATTTTCATAAAATTCCGATAACGGTATTATAATCGTATGTATACACGATTATAGTACCGAAAGCCAAGTTAAATGCAAATCGTGCAATATTTGTATTTAATTTGGCCAACTATCGATTTTATCCAAAAAAGCAACACGAGTTGTCACTCGTACAGGGGCTACTCGACCGAGTACGTAGGCTACTCGATCGAGTAACACCCAAAAATCTGGACAGTAGCTACGTTAAAGACACACTCGACCGAGTCAGACCATGACTCGATCGAGTGGGTCCTGTAGCCCAGAAAACCGAGAGCTCTAATGCAACATTTGAGCCTCGTCATTTTTTACGACTTTTAGTCGACACGTGCATAATCAATCACGTAATTCTAATTTTCAAAACTCATGCATATCACGACACCTAAAACGATTTTGATCGACGGTCTCGCACTATTAATTTTATGTCGACGACTCTTTAGTCGTATCCGACACATAATTAATTTAGACTCCATTTCTCGAGGTGATAAGTCGGGACAAGGCATCGAGGTTCGAGATCGGGTTAGCACCACACCTAGGTCTCGAACCTCCGTCCTTTGATTGGTACACAATATAATGTGTATCTAATCGAAGTTAGTCCAATTGCACAACTTACGGTCTAGTTTATATTTATTATATACGGGTCCGTTTCTAGTTAACGTCTACCATTTCCTATTCGATTATTCTATTTTATTGCTCGTTGTATTGTGAATTCCGGGTTGTATTCCGCCCGTGTAATTTGTAATTTATTTACGAGTTTTCTATTTTCGATGTTTGCTATTTATTTATTTAAATGAACATCACATGCTAAATCACTTTGACGTGAATCAAGATGCATTAAATGACGTAGTTAACCAATAACTCGCATGCTTAGCCAAAAACGCTGATTGCATATCATTTAGTCATTTTACTAGCGCGCGTACACGAACACGAACAATGTCTTAGTAGAGGCCGCCATTGTGCGGGCGGGGTTGGGCGTCCTTAGTGGGCTTCCCAACACGTATCCTCACCCCTTACTCAGAACCTTTGGTTTCCGGATGTCCGAAACCATTGGCGCACGAGAGTCATTCTATATACGAAAGCCGGTGTAAACGGTATCGATATTGCAATGCAAAGGGACGAGCCCCATAAACTCTGAAATCGAAGTGGGCTTACTTTGTGTATAGCCCATGACGACATAGAGTGGGCTCGAATGGTTCCGAATAACCACAAAATTCGGTGGCGACTCCATTTTGACTTAAATTTCGAACCCGAGAACAATCTCACCACGAGATTCATTCGTCTACCCAAACCCGTGCGTGGCCGCGTCGGGATGGACCTACGTCATGTCCACAATTTGGCGACTCCGCTGGGGATACCTGATGTACCACATGTCATCGGGGTTCCTAGGGTGAGACTCGAAGAGAAATCGTTCGTAGATTAGTGTGCGCGCGTTAGTTTAATGATTCATGCATAACCCAAATTTGCCCGGGCCGGTTACTTGTGACCGACGTCCCACTATACCACGGTGCATTCCTACATGGGTGCGCTAAAGACATCGATGGTGGAACTCGTCTCTGTTTCGCGGCATGTCCTAAGACCAACTCGGCTTAGGGAGTCCGTCCATCACACGAGAAAGCCATCGTTGTTGGTATAGACCCTATTTTGACCGACCGAGATTTAGCGTAATGCATACATAAGCGTCGTTATAATGCTTGTTTGACTACATGCTATGTGGTTTCTGTGTCATTTTTCAAAAACCGTCATTTCAAAATTGCGTCTTTCCAAAAAATACCAAATTTCGAAAAAACCCGAAATACTGTCCGTTTCGGGACCCGTCTTTCCAAAATACCAAATTTTGAAAAACCCGAAATACTGTCCGTTTCGGGACCCGTCTTTTCAAAATATCCAATTTCAAAAAACTCGGAATGCTGCTAAAAATTAGACTTACGATTTGACTCAAAACAAGCCTTTTTTTTAGCCGGCATGCTATCCATTTCAATTCGAATTTCCGATCCAACATTTGATTTTCGAATTTTCAAAATTCAATTTCAATTTTCAAATCTTCGTGATGTCATTCGCGATTTTCAAATCCTCGAGATTCCATTCTCGATTCTCAAATCTCCGAGATGTCGTTTTCGATTCTCAAATCTTCGGGATCTCATTTTCAATTTTCAAATTTTCGGAAATTTATTTTCGATATTCAAATTTCAAAATTTCAAAAATTCAACTTTTCAAAAAACTCGGCCCTGTCGGCATGCTGCCAATTTCAAAAGACGGGACCGTCTCCCAATTTTTCAAAACGCGAATTTACTCGCAACCATTCTAACATTTCAAAATGCCCGGTCCTATTGGCCCACTACCAATTTCTGGACCGTCCTTTCAATTTTCAAAATTCAATCATCTTTTCAAAAACCTTCCTTATTTTAGGACCTACCGTTATCCGTGTGTCGGGTCTTTTCATAATATGTCGAAGGTCTATAGCGTCGAAACTCCGTCGATCCTACATCACAGGTTTCTTCCCCATCCTAGTCCGCCTTATCCTAAAGGCACAACCAACCAACACGAGTCATACACTCGTAAATGGAAGGTTCGTCCATACACTCGAGTCCTAACTAGAAAGTCCCACGCAATTTTTCCCACCGACAGGACGGTCCCCACGACCTTTCCTAGGGAAATTTTGCCTGTCTTTCGATCCGTTAGTCGAGTCATCCCAATTCAAATCCTTTAACTTAAGGGTCTACCCTAATCACAGGGTCTATCCTTATTCAAGTCAAGTCAAGGGTCTCTAGTGTCGAAACTCTGCCGATCTTACATCGCAAGTTTCTTCCCTTACCCGTCTGCCTTTCCTCGAGGCCGAGTCAACCTTTTTACAAGGCATAGCCCTGTAGCTAAAGGTTCGTGATCTTTACATCTAGGGGTCACTCGTCCGACACTCGAGCAAAACCTACAATCTCACTCGGGGGCTACCCTTTAGGAGAGCGATCAATCACGGTTGCTCTGAGGGTCATGTCTTACACGTGCTGTCTCACGTACCCCACTTTTGAGTCACTTAGATGCCACACCATCTGAGTCCTATAAGAGTCCTTAGTCTCACTTGGGGGCTATTCTCCGACGGAGTGATTAATCACAGTCGCTTCGAGAATCACACCTTACATTTTTTTAGGAGAGTCTAACCCGAGTCAAACCCGAGTTGTCTTTCCTCCCGCGCTATTTCCTATGCCTTGGCGTGTTCGAGTTCCGAAGCAACATTTCTGATTACGTGGGTATTCTCGCAGAGTATGGCATCCACAACCGGGAATAGGGACATGGAAAACACCATTAAGGAGCTGAAGGCTTTGCTAGAAACAATGGTTAGTAGGCAGGCCATAACCGAAACTCATATAGGGTTCCTGAAAACCAACCAAGAGGCCATGAATGCTCGTTTAACTGTCATCGAACGGCAGGACCTCGATTCTGGATCGGTCGATATTGGGTCATTTGCCAAACTGACCAGCACGGTGCGTGAGCTCGAACAACAGTTCCACGCCCTTCAAGGGAACAACATTCATATTGAAAACTCCCGAGACTATACACCCATTAGTGAGAAACTACCAACGGATCTCAACTTAGAGGGGTTACCCATATTCGAAGGGACGGAGGATCCATTACTGCACCTCCGAGCCTTCAAAGCATTTATGGCGATCAAGGGGGTCAAAGCCGACATGTTCATCAATTTGTTCGGCGCATCCCTCGGGAAATATCCAAAAGCCTGATTCTATAGGCTTAATGCAAAAAGATTCCCCACTTGTGTGGCTACCGAGTTCGCTAAAAACTATTCTGATAATACTGAAGTTCAGACTACCATGCGGACTTTAGAAGTCATGGCCCAAGATCCAACAGAGGGTTTCACCAAATACCTTCAACGTTGGCGGGCTGAGAGTGTTAAGCTGGTAGATAAGCCCAGCGAGAAGAAACTAGTGGATGCATTCATCAACAACCTCCTACCCTCCTACCGCGTCCATCTTAGGTATGCCGGCATCTCAAACTTTGCCGTGCTTACCGAAATGGGCACTAGGATAGAAGACGATCTTCGACATAACGAAGATTTGGGTGAAGCTTCTACCGAAGGCTATACTGGACATCCACTTGAGTCCTTAGAAGCCGAAGACTACTGACAACCTCATCCAAGAGTCCAGATTTGATTTGAGTCCGAGTCTAGGATATCCTACATCCTCATTTCAAAGTCAGAGTCAGAGTCACCTGTATTCTGTCCTCTTTTTTTCAATCCAATAAAATCAGCCTTTTCAATTTCTCATATATGCTTCCTTATGTGTTTCCGAGAACATGATGAACACCATCATACACTGTGAGCACATGCACGTGACTATTATAGGCACATCTATAATGACTGCAGGAACTGAGACCCATGTTTTCCTTTACCTGTTCCATGTCTGACATAGACAGCCACATAACTACCCTTAGCAGGAGCGGTATCGAATCCTATGACAAATCTAGGAAGTCTCCTAGTTTGGGTTCAAGACGGAAGGCAAGCCCATTTCCCACAATAAACACCCCTCCAATAAAACTGACCAATCCCTATCTTAGGCGTTAGTCTGACTTGATGCCAAAAATACCCAACTCGGGACGATGCTCCCACTAAGCCTGCTCGGAATTATGATGACAATACCGAGATCCAAATCACCGTGCTTACCATAGAGTACTCCACCGCGAGTTGCACTCACACAAACACCAACTAGGCTTACACCTTACAAAGGTTTAGCTCCACAAGCCTAATCCAACCGATGGGCCCACCCCCATATCCACCCACAACACCATAGGAGGGGATTACCGTGAAAAAAAAAAAGAAGTTGGACAAAAAAATCAAAAGTCCAAGGAAAAAGCAAAAGGCCCAAAACAAAAGAGCTGGCCATCAAAAAAAGAACTCTCAGCATCCCCCGACTTGATACGGTCAATCCCACGACCGGGGCTAAGAGGTCAACCCAAAAAAAAAAAAACAAAAAAACAAAAAATTAAAATACCCATGATCGTGGTCCATGGTCAACACAAGTGAAAGCTCCTTGACCGGGGTACGGTCAATTCAAAATTATCGATGCCCATACCATCAAATAGGGGAGAGACAATCAAGCTGGTTAGCTAACACCACATTTAGCCTCCTCATATTACAACCCTCAAGACCTTCCCGAGGCCTAGGCTAAGAGACAGCCTAAAATTTTGAGGATTCAAGCTCCATAGGATACACCCTAACCATTAGGGCCAGACATGGAAATCAGATCCCACATTATCAAACTTATCCTGATCGAAGTTCGAGTCATTTTTACTCGACTTCCCCCTTTCCTACCACATTGCAATACCTTACCCTCGAAGCCTTAGCTCCATATAATCGAGCTCCAGATTTCGAGTCATCAAAGCCACTTGCGACCTAGCTCCACATTTCCAAAAACATCCAAACTAGTTACCAGCCCCAAACACGGGAACTCAACCTGCGGTCGGCATAGAACATGCCCAAATAGTTCACACCACCTCTAGGGGCTACCCCGGAGAACGCTCACAGTCACAGGATCAACATCCTAACTGTTCTAGCCCTTTGATCAAGACATCATTGGGAACACACCTAGCCTACACCATCGCTATGGCTAGTTACACACAAAGCCCTAATAAACTAGGCACAATAACATATCTTCCAATCCACTGAACTACGGCTTGGTTTGATTTTACTACACCTGAATACGTAGGCAACCTTTCAATAAAGGCACAACCACCCACATTGACACAAGTTCAAAAAAAGCACCGTCATTCCGGTCACGACACTGTCATGTTCTCAGCAGTTAGCTTTGTCGTCCTGGGAGCTTCTCTTAGGCAGAAGACCTTCATCCACTCACATAATCCAAATGACTTTAAAAAAAAACTAGCCTCCTTTCTTTAGTGTGTCCTAGCACTCGGCTCAGTCAAAGACAAGAATCCGTCAGGGACTCGAAGTGACACCCACTTTGGGAATGTACCCCAAAACCAAAAATTCAGAAGATCACTAGTCTACAGCCTTGCTACTGCTAAGCCTTGTCCTGCAGAAACAGTCTCATTACAGGCTACTGCAATTCCCCTATATCACATCCTTCCCATTTCGATGTTCGACCGTGTTGCCACTCGCCTAGGCTATGGATTAGCGCAGCTTAAGAGTCTTGTCGTCTTAGGTGGCCCACCCCCCTACCGAGTCACAGTCCAACCCCTCGAGGGTCCATTCATGTCTGTCAGCTCGTCTTGTCGCATCCAGAGTCGAGTCTGTCGATTAGGCCTCTCTTTTCAAATTCTCATTTTAAAATTTGCAAAACTTAGCCATTTGATAAAATTCTTTTCGACAAGGTCAAATTTCGGTCTATTTAAACTGCAAATTTCTTTCCTACCCCTTTCAATTTTGAAAACCTATCTCCTAGAACGTGAGTTGCTTTCAGGACTTCGATTTCAAAGTGAAGCAAAAATCATTTTCCCCAGCGCAAGCCAGTCTATAGATGCTAACTGCATTTCCTATGTGCTATCTTGTTATATACTATGCCTGCTATTTCTGCCATCTAACATTTCAGGTGCCAGCTAGTGCTTCCCAACGGAACATCAAAGGCGGTGTTTCTCCTGAAATGCTACATGCAAGTTGTCAGGTGTCAGCATACGGGTACACCCAAGACTTCAGAAGCAAGTCCCCGCGCAGCTACTTTACTCCCCAACACGAATCAGTGTTTTGCCTATGTGTTACATACAAGTTGTAATGTGTCAGCATACAGGTACACTCCAGACTTCAGAAGCAAGTCCCGGCGAAACTATTTAAATTCCCCAACGGAGTCAACTTTTCCCCGGTATGCTACATCCAAGACGTGATGTGTCGGCATACGGGTACACCTACGCCCCGAAAGGCAAGTTTTACTCCCCACGGAGCATCATCATCAGGTCAGGTACGACTCAAGGCTTCAAAAGCAAGCCCGTACAGCTCACATATTTCCCCAGCGGAACGCCCGAGGCGGCATTTTCCCCGAAATGGTACGGGATGGGCCCACATATAGGCACGCCCAGGACTTATGCTACAAGTCTGACTCCCCGCGGAGCTATCATCATCAGGACAGGTATGACCCTCTGCTTATGGCTGGCGAGCCCTTCACGCAAGTCTACTGGACTATAAACGACCCGACCGGAAGACTGCCAGGTCGTAATCCTCGATTGGCCTGGTAGCTACTCTGACTTTCGCCTTGTCCAAGCCTCAGTCAGAGTGCGGGCTCTGTAGACACCCGCATTTTGCCTGCTAGTGTCTATAACAGTTCCCGACAAAACACCCGATGATGATCGGACGTCAACGTGACTTAATACGCTCGAATACGGACTCAGAATCAATAGTATCCGACGTGGGCATTTAGCAGAGTGCAAATCTCTCAAAACCAATCTCAGATCCAGGCCCAGTGGGTCGTCCCGAGCAAAATAAGACTAATTTGGGTCAGAACCGACACCAAAAATAAATCCCGTCTTTTAGCGATCGGGTCAAAACCCGGTCAAAGACGAACCCGTCACACAAATCAGCCAAATTCATTCTCGAAACTGGCGCCCAAATCAAAATTCAAAAATAAAACAAGCAAATCAATCAAGGATAATCCTTCCTATTTTATCTCGCCTAATTGATCCACTCGATCGAGTGGATAGACCCACTCGGTCGAGTGGAGCGTCAACAACTGGATCACGCCCGTTTTGAAGGGCACTCGATCGAGTGCACTAGGGCCACTCGATCGAGTGACCCTAGGTCGGGGGGTGAAGCCTATAAATACCCCCTTAACCCCATTCATTTCACAAGTTTTTCTCATGCATCCTTAACCTACATCTACCTACATTTCAACCCCATACACCTACACTACAAGCCCTTAGCAACCCTAAGCAATACACACAAAAACCGAGTCCTTCGTCCCTCGAAAACCGACGAATCATCCATTACACATACACATACACATACAATCAAAACCCCGAGATCAGAACTCGTCAAAGACTCGAGAGCATCCTCTCCCTAACCATACACACCCTAACTCACCCTACATATCTCGACACTCCCGCGCTCACGCCGCTATTACGAGTCCGTTTTCGAGGCCATTAAGCATGTAGGTTGAGGGTGTAATTCAAACCCCCGTTTCTTTTTCTCCCTTATCCTTTTACCGTTTATATATATATATATATATATATATATATATATATATATATATATATATATATATTTAAGATCACGTGAGAACCATCAACTTGATGAGAACCTTGAGAACTCCATTAAATTATTATTTTTTTCGAAATTTAATGACATATTTGAATCGTCGTACAATTTAATGGTTGGGTAACATATTTTTCGGTAAAAAAATTCTCGTTTAGTGACGGAAACGGAAACATATAATTTTAGTGTACCTAATACTCGTTTTAGTGTATCTAATTTTTTTGATGTACCTTATTGCACTTTTAGTGTACCTAAATCGCATTTCAGTGTACCCTTTCAACTTTTCGTGAATAAGTAGCAATTTTCTTAATATTTGTAATAAAATATGATTAGTTATGCCTAATAAAGCATTTGAATAAATTAAGCTAAGAGTAAATTAGTCATCTAAATTTTCGGAAAAAAAAAATTGAGTTTTTATTGAGGTTCTCACGGTTCTCAACGAGTTGTGGTTCTCACCGGATCTTGACTCTATATATATATATATATTATTATTATTATTATTATTATTATTATTATTATTATTATTATTATTATTATTATTATTATCATTACTAACCGCTAACACTAACCTTTAATTTTGTGCATACTAACTTTTTATTTATTTTGTATACTAACATTTTATTATGTACTCTAACACTAACTTTTTTTTATCGTTTACTAACACTTTAATTCCGTATTCTAACATCTAACATTATTATACCGTGTATATATACGTACTAGTATTAAAATCTCGGTTTCGAATACATTTGACTATGACGGTCGCCTAAAGTCCATCTAATTCCTTTACGGGTAACGACGGAGGTGGCGCTTTTTCGAGGAGCGCCGCCCCAATGTACTCAAGGACATGATGTGATCGTGATCGGTCATAGTTGAACGCATTTGATCCCATTTCTACAATTAGTACGAAAACCGACATCACATAATCCGAAAGGATTAGTTTCGATGTTGTGACGTAGAGGGATACAATTTCGTCACTAATTCAAAATTTCTAATCTAACGATAAACATTTTCATAAAATTCCGATAACGGTATTATAATCGTATGTATACACGATTATAGTACCGGAAGCCAAGTTAAATGCAAATCGTGCAATATTTGTATTTAATTTGGCCAACTATCGATTTTATCCAAAAAAGCAACACGAGTTGTCACTTGTACAGGGGCTACTCGACCGGGTACGTAGGCTACTCGATCGAGTAGCACCCAAAAATCTGGACAGTAGCTACGTTAAAGACACACTCGACCGAGTCAGACCATGACTCGATCGAGTGGGTCCTGTAGCCCAGAAAACCGAGAGCTCTAATGCAACATTTGAGCCTCGTCATTTTTTACGACTTTTAGTCGACACGTGCATAATCAATCACGTAATTCTAATTTTCAAAACTCATGCATATCACGACACCTAAAACGATTTTGATCGACGGTCTCGCACTATTAATTTTATGTCGACGACTCTTTAGTCGTATCCGACACATAATTAATTTAGACTCCATTTCTCGAGGTGATAAGTCGGGACAAGGCATCGAGGTTCGAGATCGGGTTAGCACCACACCTAGGTCATTTTACTCCGATGGGGAATGAACACAAATTGTGGACATGACGTAGGTCCACCCCGACGCGGCCACGCGTGGGTTTGGGTAGGCGAATGAATCTCGTGATGAGATTGTTCTCGGGTTCGAAATTTAAGTCAAAATGGAGTCGCCACCGAATTTTGTGGTTATTCGGAACCATTCGAGCCCACTCTATGTCGTCATGGGCTATACACAAAGTAAGCCCACTTCGATTTCAGAGTTTATGGGGCTCATCCCTTTGCATTGCAATATCGATACCGTTTACACCGGCTTTCGTATATAGAATGACTCTCGTGCGCCAATGGTTTCGGACATCCGGAAACCAAAGGTTCTGAGTAAGGGGTGAGGGTACGTGTTGGGAAGCCCACTAAGGACGCCCAACCCCGCCCGCACAATGGCGGCCTCTACTAAGACATCGTTCGTGTTCGTGTACGCGCGCTAGTAAAATGACTAAATGATATGCAATCAGCGTTTTTGGCTAAGCATGCGAGTTATTGGTTAACTACGTCATTTAATGCATCTTGATTCACGTCAAAGTGATTTAGCATGTGATGTTCATTTAAATAAATAAATAGCAAACATCGAAAATAGAAAACTCGTAAATAAATTACAAATTACACGGGCGGAATACAACCCGGAATTCACAATACAACGAGCAATAAAATAGAATAATCGAATAGGAAATGGTAGACTTAACTAGAAACGGACCCGTATATAATAAATATAAACTAGACCGTAAGTTGTGCAATTGGACTAACTTCGATCAGATACACATTATATTGTGTACCAATCAAAGGACGGAGGTTCGAGACCTAGGTGTGGTGCTAACCCGATCTCGAACCTCGATGCCTTGTCCCGACTTATCACCTCGAGAAATGGAGTCTAAATTAATTATGTGTCGGATACGACTAAAGAGTCGTCGACATAAAATTAATAGTGCGAGACCGTCGATCAAAATCGTTTTAGGTGTCGTGATATGCATGAGTTTTGAAAATTAGAATTACGTGATTGATTATGCACGTGTCGACTAAAAGTCGTAAAAAATGACGAGGCTCAAATGTTGCATTAGAGCTCTCGGTTTTCTGGGCTACAGGACCCACTCGATCGAGTCATGGTCTGACTCGGTCGAGTATGTCTTTAACGTAGCTACTGTCCAGATTTTTGGGTGCTACTCGATCGAGTAGCCTACGTACCCGGTCGAGTAGCCCCTGTACAAGTGACAACTCGTGTTGCTTTTTTGGATAAAATCGATAGTTGGCCAAATTAAATACAAATATTGCACGATTTGCATTTAACTTGGCTTCCGGTACTATAATCGTGTATACATACGATTATAATACCGTTATCGGAATTTTATGAAAATGTTTATCGTTAGATTAGAAATTTTGAATTAGTGACGAAATTGTATCCCTCTACGTCACAACATCGAAACTAATCCTTTCGGATTATGTGATGTCGGTTTTCGTACTAATTGTAGAAATGGGATCAAATGCGTTCAACTATGACCGATCACGATCACATCATGTCCTTGAGTACATTGGGGCGGCGCTCCTCGAAAAGGCGCCACCTCCGTCGTTACCCGTAAAGGAATTAGATGGACTTTAGGCGACCGTCATAGTCAAATGTATTCGAAACCGAGATTTTAATACTAGTACGTATATATACACGGTATAATAATGTTAGATGTTAGAATACGGAATTAAAGTGTTAGTAAACGATAAAAAAAAGTTAGTGTTAGAGTACATAATAAAATGTTAGTATACAAAATAAATAAAAAGTTAGTATGCACAAAATTAAAGGTTAGTGTTAGCGGTTAGTAATGATAATAATAATAATAATAATATATATATATATATATATATATATATATATATATATATATATATATATATATATATATATATATATATATATATAGAGTCAAGATCCGGTGAGAATCACAACTCGTTGAGAACCGTGAGAACCTCAATAAAAACTCAATTTTTTTTTTCCGAAAATTTAGATGACTAATTTACTCTTAGCTTAATTTATTCAAATGCTTTATTAGGCATAACTAATCATATTTTATTACAAATATTAAGAAAATTGCTACTTATTCACGAAAAGTTGAAAGGGTACACTGAAATGCGATTTAGGTACACTAAAAGTGCAATAAGGTACATCAAAAAAATTAGATACACTAAAACGAGTATTAGGTACACTAAAATTATATGTTTCCGTTTCCGTCACTAAACGAGAATTTTTTTACCGAAAAATATGTTACCCAACCATTAAATTGTACGACGATTCAAATATGTCATTAAATTTCGAAAAAAATAATAATTTAATGGAGTTCTCAAGGTTCTCATCAAGTTGATGGTTCTCACGTGATCTTAAATATATATATATATATATATATATATATATATATATATATATATATATATATATATATATATATATAAACGGTAAAAGGATAAGGGAGAAAAAGAAACGGGGGTTTGAATTACACCCTCAACCTACATGCTTAATGGCCTCGAAAACGGACTCGTAATAGCGGCGTGAGCGCGGGAGTGTCGAGATATGTAGGGTGAGTTAGGGTGTGTATGGTTAGGGAGAGGATGCTCTCGAGTCTTTGACGAGTTCTGATCTCGGGGTTTTGATTGTATGTGTATGTGTATGTGTAATGGATGATTCGTCGGTTTTCGAGGGACGAAGGACTCGGTTTTTGTGTGTATTGCTTAGGGTTGCTAAGGGCTTGTAGTGTAGGTGTATGGGGTTGAAATGTAGGTAAATGTAGGTTAAGGATGCATGAGAAAAACTTGTGAAATGAATGGGGTTAAGGGGGTATTTATAGGCTTCACCCCCCGACCTAGGGTCACTCGATCGAGTGGCCCTAGTGCACTCGATCGAGTGCCCTTCAAAACGGGCCTGATCCAGTTGTTGACGCTCCACTCGACCGAGTGGGTCTATCCACTCGATCGAGTGGATCAATTAGGCGAGATAAAATAGGAAGGATTATCCTTGATTGATTTGCTTGTTTTATTTTTGAATTTTGATTTGGGCGCCAGTTTCGAGAATGAATTTGGCTGATTTGTGTGACGGGTTCGTCTTTGACCGGGTTTTGACCCGATCGCTAAAAGACGGGATTTATTTTTGGTGTCGGTTCTGACCCAAATTAGTCTTATTTTGCTCGGGACGACCCACTGGGCCTGGATTTGAGATTGGTTTTGAGAGATTTGCACTCCGCTAAATGCCCACGTCGGATACTATTGATTCTGAGTCCGTATTCGAGCGTATTAAGTCACGTTGACGTCCGATCATCATCGGGTGTTTTGTCGGGAACTGCTATAGACACTAGCAGGCAAAATGCGGGTGTCTACAAGTTGATTTTGGGGAGGCCAACAGAGATCATGATTTTGAACTAATAACCATTCCGATAAGAAGTTAGCGGCTGATGGTTAACAAAGGAAGAATTGGTGTGGATATTTTATATTTCTATCTTTTGCTCACTTATAATAATTTCAGTTCATGTATATTAGGTTGAATTCCACTTATGCTAACCGACGGATTCGATGATTATCCTCCGGGCCAAGAATTTTTAGGGGCGTAGGTGTACCCGTATGCCGACACATCACGTCTTGGATGTAGCATACCGGGGAAAAGTTGACTCCGTTGGGGAATTTAAATAGTTTCGCGGGGACTTGCTTCTGAAGTCTGGAGTGTACCTGTATGCTGACACATAACAACTTGTATGTAACACATAGGCAAAACACTGACTCGTGTTGGGGAGTAAAGTAGCTGCGCGGGGACTTGCTTCTGAAGTCTTGGGTGTACCCGTATGCTGACACCTGACAACTTGCATGTAGCATTTCAGGAGAAACACCGCCTTTGATGTTCCGTTGGGAAGCACTAGCTGGCACCTGAAATGTTAGATGGCAGAAATAGCAGGCATAGTATATAACAAGATAGCACATAGGAAATGTAGTTAGCATCTATAGACTGACTTGCGCTGGGGAAAATGATTTTTGCTTCACTTTGAAATCGAAGTCCTGAAAGCAACTCACGTTCTAGGAGATAGGTTTTCAAAATTGAAAGGGGTAGAAAAGAAATTTGCAGTTTAAATAGACCGAAATTTGACCTTGTCGAAAAGAATTTTATCAAATGGCTAAGTTTTGAAAATTTTAAAATGAGAATTTGAAAAGAGAGGCCTAATCGACAGACTCGACTCTGGATGCGACAAGACGAGCTGACAGACATGACTGGACCCTCGAGGGGTTGGACTGTGACTCGGTAGGGGGGTGGGCCACCTAAGACGACAAGACTCTTAAGCTGCGCTAATCCATAGCCTAGGCGAGTGGCAACACGGTCGAACATCGAAATGGGAAGGATGTGATATAGGGGAATTGCAGTAGCCTGTAATGAGACTGTTTCTGCAGGACAAGGCTTAGCAGTAGCAAGGCTGTAGACTAGTGATCATTTGAATTTTTGGTTTTGGGGTACATTCCCAAAGTGGGTGTCACTTCGAGTCCCTGACGGATTCTTGTCTTTGACTGAGCCGAGTGCTAGGACACACTAAAGAAAGGAGGCTAGTTTTTTTTGAAAGTCATTTGGATTATGTGAGTGGATGAAGGTCTTCTGCCTAAGAGAAGCCCCCAGGACGACAAAGCTAACTGCTGAGAACATGACAGTGTCGTGACCGGAATGACGGTGCTTTTTTTGAACTTGTGTCAATGTGGGTGGTTGTGCCTTTATTGAAAGGCTGCCTACGTATTCACGTGTAGTGAAATCAAACCAAGCCGTAGTTCAGTGGATTGGAAGATATGTTATTGTGCCTAGTTTATTAGGGCTTTGTGTGTAACTAGCCATAGCGATGGTGTAGGCTAGGTGTGTTCCCAATGATGTCTTGATCAAAGGGCTAGAACAGTTAGGATGTTGATCCTGTGATTGTGAGCGTTCTCCGGGGTAGCCCCTAGAGGTGGTGTGAACTATTTGGGCATGTTCTATGCCGACCGCAGGTTGAGTTCCCGTGTTTGGGGCTGGTAACTAGTTTGGATGTTTTTGGAAATTGGAGCTAGGTCGCAAGTGGCTTTGATGACTCGAAATCTGGAGCTCGATTATATGGAGCTAAGGCTTCGAGGGTAAGGTATTGCAATGTGGTAGGAAAGGGGGAAGTCGAGTAAAAATGACTCGAACTTCGATCAGGATAAGTTTGATAATGTGGGATCTGATTTCCATGTCTGGCCCTAATGGTTAGGGTGTATCCTATGGAGCTTGAATCCTCAAAATTTTAGGCTGTCTCTTAGCCTAGGCCTCGGGAAGGTCTTGAGGGTTGTAATATGAGGAGGCTAAATGTGGTGTTAGCTAACCAGCTTGATTGTCTCTCCCCTATTTGATGGTATGGGCATCGATAATTTTGAATTGACCGTACCCCGGTCAAGGAGCTTTCACTTGTGTTGACCATTGACCACGATCATGGGTATTTGAATTTTTTGTTTTAATTTTTTTGGGTTAACCTCTTAGCCCCGGTCGTGGGATTGACCGTATCAGGTCGGGGGATGCTGAGAGTTCTTTTTTTGATGGCCAGCTCTTTTGTTTTGGGCCTTTTGCTTTTTCCTTGGACTTTTGATTTTTTTGTCCAACTTTTTTTTTTTTTTTTTTTTTTTTCACGGTAATCCCCTCCTATGGTGTTGTGGGTGGATATGGGGGTGGGCCCATCGGTTGGATTAGGCTTGTGGAGCTAAACCTTTGTAAGGTGTAAGCCTAGTTGGTGTTTGTGTGAGTGCAACTCGCGGTGGAGTACTCTATGGTAAGCACGGTGATTTGGATCTCGGTATTGTCATCATAATTCCGAGCAGGCTTAGTGGGAGCATCGTCCTGAGTTGGGTATTTTTGGCATCAAGTCAGACTAACGCCTAAGATAGGAATTGGTCAGTTTTATTGGAGGGGTGTTTATTGTGGGAAATGGGCTTGCCTTCCGTCTTGAACCCAAACTAGGAGACTTCCTAGATTTGTCATAGGATTCGATACCGCTCCTGCTAAGGGTAGTTATGTGGCTGTCTATGTCAGACATGGAACAGGTAAAGGAAAACATGGGTCTCAGTTCCTGCAGTCATTATAGATGTGCCTATAATAGTCACGTGCATGTGCTCACAGTGTATGATGGTGTTCATCATGTTCTCGGAAACACATAAGGAAGCATATATGAGAAATTGAAAAGGCTGATTTTATTGGATTGAAAAAAAGAGGACAGAATACAGGTGACTCTGACTCTGACTTTGAAATGAGGATGTAGGATATCCTAGACTCGGACTCAAATCAAATCTGGACTCTTGGATGAGGTTGTCAGTAGTCTTCGGCTTCTAAGGACTCAAGTGGATGTCCAGTATAGCCTTCGGTAGAAGCTTCACCCAAATCTTCGTTATGTCGAAGATCGTCTTCTATCCTAGTGCCCATTTCGGTAAGCACGGCAAAGTTTGAGATGCCGGCATACCTAAGATGGACGCGGTAGGAGGGTAGGAGGTTGTTGATGAATGCATCCACTAGTTTCTTCTCGCTGGGCTTATCTACCAGCTTAACACTCTCAGCCCGCCAACGTTGAAGGTATTTGGTGAAACCCTCTGTTGGATCTTGGGCCATGACTTCTAAAGTCCGCATGGTAGTCTGAACTTCAGTATTATCAGAATAGTTTTTAGCGAACTCGGTAGCCACACAAGTGGGGAATCTTTTTGCATTAAGCCTATAGAATCAGGCTTTTGGATATTTCCCGAGGGATGCGCCGAACAAATTGATGAACATGTCGGCTTTGACCCCCTTGATCGCCATAAATGCTTTGAAGGCTCGGAGGTGCAGTAATGGATCCTCCGTCCCTTCGAATATGGGTAACCCCTCTAAGTTGAGATCCGTTGGTAGTTTCTCACTAATGGGTGTATAGTCTCGGGAGTTTTCAATATGAATGTTGTTCCCTTGAAGGGCGTGGAACTGTTGTTCGAGCTCACGCACCGTGCTGGTCAGTTTGGCAAATGACCCAATATCGACCGATCCAGAATCGAGGTCCTGCCGTTCGATGACAGTTAAACGAGCATTCATGGCCTCTTGGTTGGTTTTCAGGAACCCTATATGAGTTTCGGTTATGGCCTGCCTACTAACCATTGTTTCTAGCAAAGCCTTCAGCTCCTTAATGGTGTTTTCCATGTCCCTATTCCCGGTTGTGGATGCCATACTCTGCGAGAATACCCACGTAATCAGAAATGTTGCTTCGGAACTCGAACACGCCAAGGCATAGGAAATAGCGCGGGAGGAAAGACAACTCGGGTTTGACTCGGGTTAGACTCTCCTAAAAAAATGTAAGGTGTGATTCTCGAAGCGACTGTGATTAATCACTCCGTCGGAGAATAGCCCCCAAGTGAGACTAAGGACTCTTATAGGACTCAGATGGTGTGGCATCTAAGTGACTCAAAAGTGGGGTACGTGAGACAGCACGTGTAAGACATGACCCTCAGAGCAACCGTGATTGATCGCTCTCCTAAAGGGTAGCCCCCGAGTGAGATTGTAGGTTTTGCTCGAGTGTCGGACGAGTGACCCCTAGATGTAAAGATCACGAACCTTTAGCTACAGGGCTATGCCTTGTAAAAAGGTTGACTCGGCCTCGAGGAAAGGCAGACGGGTAAGGGAAGAAACTTGCGATGTAAGATCGGCAGAGTTTCGACACTAGAGACCCTTGACTTGACTTGAATAAGGATAGACCCTGTGATTAGGGTAGACCCTTAAGTTAAAGGATTTGAATTGGGATGACTCGACTAACGGATCGAAAGACAGGCAAAATTTCCCTAGGAAAGGTCGTGGGGACCGTCCTGTCGGTGGGAAAAATTGCGTGGGACTTTCTAGTTAGGACTCGAGTGTATGGACGAACCTTCCATTTACGAGTGTATGACTCGTGTTGGTTGGTTGTGCCTTTAGGATAAGGCGGACTAGGATGGGGAAGAAACCTGTGATGTAGGATCGACGGAGTTTCGACGCTATAGACCTTCGACATATTATGAAAAGACCCGACACACGGATAACGGTAGGTCCTAAAATAAGGAAGGTTTTTGAAAAGATGATTGAATTTTGAAAATTGAAAGGACGGTCCAGAAATTGGTAGTGGGCCAATAGGACCGGGCATTTTGAAATGTTAGAATGGTTGCGAGTAAATTCGCGTTTTGAAAAATTGGGAGACGGTCCCGTCTTTTGAAATTGGCAGCATGCCGACAGGGCCGAGTTTTTTGAAAAGTTGAATTTTTGAAATTTTGAAAATTTGAATATTCGAAAATAAATTTCCGAAAATTTGAAAATTGAAAATGAGATCCCGAAGATTTGAGAATCGAAAACGACATCTCGGAGATTTGAGAATCGAGAATGGAATCTCGAGGATTTGAAAATCGCGAATGACATCACGAAGATTTGAAAATTGAAATTGAATTTTGAAAATTCGAAAATCAAATGGTGGATCGGAAATTCGAATTGTAATGGATAGCATGCCGGCTAAAAAAAAGGCTTGTTTTGAGTCAAATCGTAAGTCTAATTTTTGGCAGCATTCCGAGTTTTTTGAAATTGGATATTTTGAAAAGACGGGTCCCGAAACGGACAGTATTTCGGGTTTTTCAAAATTTGGTATTTTGGAAAGACGGGTCCCGAAACGGACAGTATTTCGGGTTTTTTCGAAATTTGGTATTTTTTGGAAAGACGCAATTTTGAAATGACGGTTTTTGAAAAATAACACAGAAACCACATAGCATGTAGTCAAACAAGCATTATAACGACGCTTATGTATGCATTACGCTAAGTCTCGGTCGGTCAAAATAGGGTCTATACCAACAACGATGGCTTTCTCGTGTGATGGACGGACTCCCTAAGCCGAGTTGGTCTTAGGACATGCCGCGAAACCGAGACGAGTTCCACCATCGATGTCTTTAGCGCACCCATGTAGGAATGCACCGTGGTATAGTGGGGCGTCGGTCACAAGTAACCGGCCCGGGCAAATTTGGGTTATGAATGAATCATTAAACTAACGCGCGCACACTAATCTACGAACGATTTCTCTTCGAGTCTCACCCTAGGAACCCCGATGACATGTGGTACATCAGGTATCCCTAGCGGAGTCGCCAAATTGTGGACATGACGTAGGTCCATCCCGACGCGGCCACGCGCGGGTTTGGGTAGGCGAATGAATCTCGTGGTGAGATTGTTCTCGGGTTCGAAATTTAAGTCAAAATGGAGTCGCCACCGAATTTTGTGGTTATTCAGAACCATTCGAGCCCACTCTATGTCGTCATGGGCTATACACAAAGTAAGCCCACTTCGATTTCAGAGTTTATGGGGCTCGTCCCTTTGCATTGCAATATCGATACCGTTTACACCGGCTTTCGTATATAGAATGACTCTCGTGCGCCAATGGTTTCGGACATCCGGAAACCAAAGGTTCTGAGTAAGGGGTGAGGGTACGTGTTGGGAAGCCCACTAAGGACGCCCAACCCCGCCCGCACAATGGCGGCCTCTACTAAGACATCGTTCGTGTTCGTGTACGCGCGCTAGTAAAATGACTAAATGATATGCAATCAGCGTTTTTGGCTAAGCATGCGAGTTATTGGTTAACTACGTCATTTAATGCATCTTGATTCACGTCAAAGTGATTTAGCATGTGATGTTCATTTAAATAAATAAATAGCAAACATCGAAAATAGAAAACTCGTAAATAAATTACAAATTACACGGGCGGAATACAACCCGGAATTCACAATACAACGAGCAATAAAATAGAATAATCGAATAGGAAATGGTAGACTTAACTAGAAACGGACCCGTATATAATAAATATAAACTAGACCGTAAGTTGTGCAATTGGACTAACTTCGATCAGATACACATTATATTGTGTACCAATCAAAGGACGGAGGTTCGAGACCTAGGTGTGGTGCTAACCCGATCTCGAACCTCGATGCCTTGTCCCGACTTATCACCTCGAGAAATGGAGTCTAAATTAATTATGTGTCGGATACGACTAAAGAGTCGTCGACATAAAATTAATAGTGCGAGACCGTCGATCAAAATCGTTTTAGGTGTCGTGATATGCATGAGTTTTGAAAATTAGAATTACGTGATTGATTATGCACGTGTCGACTAAAAGTCGTAAAAAATGACGAGGCTCAAATGTTGCATTAGAGCTCTCGGTTTTCTGGGCTACAGGACCCACTCGATCGAGTCATGGTCTGACTCGGTCGAGTGTGTCTTTAACGTAGCTACTGTCCAGATTTTTGGGTGCTACTCGATAGAGTAGCCTACGTACTCGGTCGAGTAGCCCCTGTACGAGTGACAACTCGTGTTGCTTTTTTGGATAAAATCGATAGTTGGCCAAATTAAATACAAATATTGCACGATTTGCATTTAACTTGGCTTCCGGTACTATAATCGTGTATACATACGATTATAATACCGTTATCGGAATTTTATGAAAATGTTTATCGTTAGATTAGAAATTTTGAATTAGTGACGAAATTGTATCCCTCTACGTCACAACATCGAAACTAATCCTTTCGGATTATGTGATGTCGGTTTTCGTACTAATTGTAGAAATGGGATCAAATGCGTTCAACTATGACCGATCACGATCACATCATGTCCTTGAGTACATTGGGGCGGCGCTCCTCGAAAAGGCGCCACCTCCGTCGTTACCCGTAAAGGAATTAGATGGACTTTAGGCGACCGTCATAGTCAAACGTATTCGAAACCGAGATTTTAATACTAGTACGTATATATACACGGTATAATAATGTTAGATGTTAGAATACGGAATTAAAGTGTTAGTAAACGATAAAAAAAAGTTAGTGTTAGAGTACATAATAAAATGTTAGTATACAAAATAAATAAAAAGTTAGTATGCACAAAATTAAAGGTTAGTGTTAGCGGTTAGTAATGATAATAATAATAATAATAATAATAATAATGATAATATATATATATATATATATATATATATATATATATATATATATATATATATATATATATATATATATATAGAGAGAGAGAGAGAGAGAGAGAGAGAGAGAGAGAGAGAGAGAGAGAGAGAGAGAGAGAGAGAGAGAGAGAGAGAGAGAGAGAGAGAGAGAGAGAGAGAGAGGATCAAATAAGTTCACCATATGTAATTAAGTCTATATTAAAGTTACAGATGACATACGTTAAAGTTGCATTTTTTCAGAATTGATATGTAACTATAACATTCAGCTCTTTTATCACTTCAAGTGATAAAGTGAAACTTTAACACTCATCTCGTGTAACTTTAAGCACCTTTTGTGTAACTTTAACACTGGAACTTATGAACTTATAAGAGTTGTTGGGTTTGAATTACACCCTCAACCTACATGCTTAATGGCCTCGAAAACGGACTCGTAATAGTGGCGTGAGTGCGGGAGTGTCGAGATATGTAGGGTGAGTTAGGGTGTGTATGGTTAGGGAGAGGATGCTCTCGGGTCTTTGACGAGTTTTGATCTCGGGGTTTTGATTGTATGTGTATGTGTATGTGTAATGGATGATTCGTCGGTTTTCGAGGGACGAAGGACTCGGTTTTTGTGTGTATTGCTTAGGGCTGCTAAGGGCTTGTAGTGTAGGTGTATGGGGTTGAAATGTAGGTAAATGTAGGTTAAGGATGCATGAGAAAAACTTGTGAAATGAATGGGGTTAAAGGGGTATTTATAGGCTTCACCCCCCGACCTAGGGTCACTCGATCGAGTGGCCCTAGTGCACTCGATCGAGTGCCCTTCAAAACGGGCCTGATCCAGTTGTTGACGCTCCACTCGACCGAGTGGGTCTATCCACTCGATCGAGTGGATCAATTAGGCGAGATAAAATAGGAAGGATTATCCTTGATTGATTTGCTTGTTTTATTTTTGAATTTTGATTCGGGCGCCAGTTTCGAGAATGAATTTGGCTGATTTGTGTGACGGGTTCGTCTTTGACCGGGTTTTGACCCGATCGCTAAAAGACGGGATTTATTTTTGGTGTCGGTTCTGACCCAAATTAGTCTTATTTTGCTCGGGACGACCCACTGGGCCTGGATTTGAGATTGGTTTTGAGAGATTTGCACTCCGCTAAATGCCCACGTCGGATACTATTGATTCCGAGTCCGTATTCGAGCGTATTAAGTCACGTTGACGTCCGATCATCATCGGGTGTTTTGTCGGGAACTGCTATAGACACTAGCAGGCAAAATGCGGGTGTCTACAAGTTGATTTTGGGGAGGCCAACAGAGATCATTATTTTGAACTAATAACCATTCCGATAAGAAGTTAGCGGCTGATGGTTAACAAAGGAAGAATTGGTGTGGATATTTTATATTTCTATCTTTTGCTCACTTATAATAATTTCAGTTCATGTATATTAGGTTGAATTCCACTTATGCTAACCGACGGATTCGATGATTATCCTCCGGGCCAAGAATTTTTAGGAAATTTTCATTGTTTTAGTTAAGTTTTTGTCAATTAGTTGCATTAGTTGCACTATGTAGTTCAATTGGGCTTAATTTTAGGGTTAAGTGGTCATAGTTGGATTACTAGAGTACTTTTTCTCGAAATATTACTCCGTATTTCTGAATTATCTTCTGAATTTTTGAAGATTACCTATGCTAGGGGTATGCATCTCTCAATACAATTTATAAGGGTTTTTTTTTTTTTTTTTTTTTTAATTTTTTTTTGCCATCGTACTAGACTCACCCTAATACCCACGCATTAGCGTTGCCGCCAAATCATGCGCCTCAGTATCAAGGTGTCGAGGAACAAAAGAGAAAGCTAAACAATGAAAGTAAGCCGCTTCTGCAAACAGGAGTGGAAAAACATTTTGAATGGTGTGGTGGGGTTCTTCCAGTCTCGACAGCTGATAAACCAATTGCAGACAATCTGTGCGAACATTCAAATGAAGGATTCCTTTCTTCCTAGCCCATCGGATGACCTTAATGGCGGCAATGGTTTCAGCTTGTAACGGAGACTCTGTAAGGAATTGCTCAGCACCAGTCATGATCATTTCATCATCATTTCCTTTAAGAATCCATCCCGCTGTAGCCAATCCCGGATTTTTCCATCCCGCGTCAACATTAACGGTCCTCGTAGTACAGTGTGATTTGTCAATCCCTACAGAAATCAGCCATACCTCCATAGAATTCCTAATGTTAGCCCTAAGACTGTCCATACCTGATTCCTTATCGTTTCCAGGAGATTCCTTCTTCCTTTCAACCCTTTTCTTCGTATCTTCCCAAATGTCGTTTAACCAGGGAAGAGAAGCCAAATACTTGGCTACGAGTGTAGAACCCTTGTTATCCTCGCCCTTGAAGACAACGGCATTCCTAAATAGCCAAATGTTGTATAACACATTGATGAAATGAAAGAGCTCGAGCCATTGATCTTCTTTCTCAAACCGTTGTTTAATATTATTTGCAAGCCAGGAGCTGAAATCCAAGTCTCTATCAACCAGACTACTGTCGTTGAAGCGGGTTGACTGCCATAGAAATCTGCTGGTAGTATAGTCTCTGAAGAGATGTTGAAGTGTTTCAATGGTGAAACAAGCATTAACTGATAAATCCTCCGCACCTTCCGAGAAGCACAAAGAACAAAAGTGTGATCCCAATAAACTTCTTTTAGCTCTTTCGGCTCCAATCGGAAGCGAGTTAGACAATAGTTTCCAAATGAAGATTTTCCAACTTGAAGGTCCCGAAATTTTCCATAGAACCTTTCTATAGAAGTCAGGAACATTCTTGATGTTACACATTGCCTTATCACTACACTTACTGAAAGATTTATCAAGCTGCAGCAGTTCGTAATACCCACTCTTAACCGAGTAATTCCCATTTCCTGTTTTACTCCAGAAACAACGACTACTCTGTGAAGTAAAAGCAATCGGGATAGCCTGTATTTTAGTGCACCAATCTTGGTCGAAGATAGTAGCAAGTCTCTCTGCATCCCATCTTTTATACCTAGTTAGTAGGTCCTTTACTTTCCATTGACCAGCATGCATATGTTTGTCATCGATGTTCACACCGGTTTTGACAACCGGGGTACAGCCGTTCACCCATCTATCCTGGAAAATATTAATGAAAGTACTATCTTCCTCATCGGCTACCCCCACCTTCCATCCCAATCCATGATTCAGAATTTCCCTACCTAGACAAATGCCCTTCCAGGCTCTCGATCTTGGACCTTTCAATTTACTTTTACTGAATTCTTGATGGTTCCTAAATCGCCCGTACTTTCCAGTAAACACCTTACTTAAAAGCAATCCCTCATCATTCATGATTCTCCAAGCAGTCTTAGCAAGAAGGGCTTGATTCATCCAACCCGTGTGTCGAATCCCAAGGCCTCCCTTTTGTTTAGGCAGACTCAAAAAATTAATCGATCTCCAATGGACAGTTGCCCTCGAATTCTTGCCCGCCCACCAAAAATGTGCTAATATCGCATTAATCTTATTAGCCACACTTATCAGAATTTTGAATGCCGATAGAAGGAAACAGGAAAGATTGGCAAGAACTGAGTTAATCAACGCTAGTCGCCCTGCAGGAAAAAGAAAAATTCCATTCCAAGATCCGATTTTCTGGATTATCATATCAAAAATTCTTTGAGTGAAACTTCCTGACCCTGTGTTGCTAATATCAGGAATGCCTAGATATTTCCCCAGCGTAGAACACAGATTGAGTTGGAACATCCTTAAGCAGTCTCTAATGACTCTTAAATTGCAATTTGGACTGAATACCATCGCCGACTTTTCCTTATTAATCTTTTGTCCAGATAGGGCGCATTACTTGTCTAATAATTTCTGAAAATTAGTAATGCTTCTTGATTCACCTTTGAGGAAAAATAAGGAGTCGTCAGCAGAAAATAGGTGGGAGATTTCGGGAGCATTTTTTGCTACTTTTATCCCTTGAATATTCTTCGAAATACCATTGCTAACAAGCTGCCTGGAAAGTACCTCGGTGCAAATAACGAACAGATAAGGAGATAGAGGATCGCCTTGCCTGAGGCCACAAGTGGGTTTGAAAAAATCCAGTGGGACCCGATTAATTAAGACCGCATACGAAACTGTAGTAACACAGGCCATGATAAGTTCGACAAACCTAACCGGGAAACCTAACCATAGCAGAGCACTTTTCAAAAAATTCCAATCAACCCGGTCGTATGCCTTACTCATATCTTCTTTGAAAGCAATCTCTCCAATTCGTCCCTTCTTATGAGAGTTTAATTTATGCAAACACTCATCCGCAATGAGAATGTTATCCAGAATGGATCTGTTAGGTACGAAAGCATTTTGGAACATACCAATTATCTTGGTCATAAGCTTCTTCATCCTATTAGCAATACATTTCATGATGATTTTCATAATAACATTGCAAAGGCTTATAGACCGATAATGCTCAACCTTTTTGGGGAAACTCAATTTCAGGATTAAAGTAATGAAAGTCTTGTTCATTTCTCTCAAAACAAACCCAGAATTGAGACAAGCACAAACCGCCTCCGTCACCTCTTGTTTGACGAATTTCCAACATTTCTTAAAAAATTCGGCTGGAATGCCATCTGGTCCAGGCGATTTAAATTCCTCCATTTGGAAAACCGCGGTTCTAACTTCTTGTGTCGTGAATTTCCTATCCAACATTTCCCTATCTTCTACATTAATACTGCCCTCCAGAACAGAGAAGAAGTCACTGTTTCGAAGCGAGTATTGGTCGTAATCTTCTCGATGTTCATTGGCCTTAAAAATCTTTTTAAAATAATCCTTGAATTCGTCTCCAATTTCCTTAAAATCTTTAGACCAAGTCCCATCCTGACGCTTAATACTCATGATGAAATTGCGGTTACGTCTACCTTTGACGCAATTAAAGAAATATTTAGAGCATATATCTCCCTCAGCAGCCCATTTAACCTTCGTCCTTTGCCTCTAATAAATAGCTGAAGCCTTTGCAAATTCCTTTAATTTATCATGTGATCTGTCATACTCAATATCATTACCTCCACAGAATGACTTCTCCAGAGCAGTGGAGAGATCCAAATCAAAGTCATCCCACTGCTTACCCCACTCACTTTTTTGTCCAACGACCACTTCATCATGAGCATCTGTTTTATCCTCTCCAATTTTCTCATAACTATAAATCCTTTCGAGCCCTTGAATCTCCATTCCCAATTACGCTTTATTAAGTCCACCCCTTCATCAAAATTTAGACTCCATACTTCCAATTTATAAGGTCTCCTCCTTTTGTCATGAGTCAACTTTGAACTAAATATAATAGGAGCATGATCAGAAATTTGTATTGGAAGATGGGTAACTCCGGAATCTAGAAATAGATGAAACCAGTCACTAGAGGCATATGCTTTATCAATTCGTTCATACACTCTGTCATCTCCTTTTCTATTGTTGCACCAAGTAAAGCGTGGTCCCTTAAACGGCAAATCGATTAACCCATGTTCCACCCTTCCACATACAAAAGGACTCCACTCCTGGAATCTTTCTATTAGATTTACTGAGCTTATCTTCCAATTGGTCCACTTGGTTAAAGTCTCTGAGGATCAAGAAGGGAAATTGGAAGGATTTTATCCAGTCCCCTAGCGCCTCCCAGACTTCACCTCTTTTTGATACATCCGGTTCACCATAAAATAACACCAAGAAGTAAGGGAATCCTCTAATAAAATTAGAGAGCAAAATGATAAAATTGGGGCAGGAGAAAATACGTGAAAACAACGACTCGCCCCTCCAACCCACATACAAACCTCCACATGAGCCTCTAGCATCGAATTCCTCATAGTGGGCAAACCCAAAAGGTCTACAGAAATTACTAACTACAATACTAGGACACTTGGTTTCTGAAAGGAAAATAAAATCAAAATAGCTATTACGGGATAGTATAGCTCTAATTTTTGGAATTGTAGGATTGAGCGGATCAGATAAACCCCTACAATTCCAAGATAGACCCATCATTCCGAAAAAGGAGATTGGTCAGGCCCAATCTCCACAAAGCCCAGGTTCAATCCTGCTACAATTGGACCTCTAGCTCCAGGTCCCTTGGCCCAACAGTCAGAGTTCTTCCATCCCCTACAACGCCTTTTGATCCTACTGCTATTTCCTCTAGACATATATATTCTTCAATTCCCGAAAGTTCATCTTTTTCTCTCCTCCGCCTTTTGCCCGGCTCTGACTGCGCCTTCCTCTTCCTCTCAGTCTCCACCAACTGTCGTGAAGAGACCTTCTTAGACTCTTGACTGCCACTCCCCTTATCAAGTCTAGTTTGATGAAAAGGGGACCCTGGTCTTTCCCCCTCCAACAGTACCAATTCCTGAGTCGGTTGAACACTAGTAGAAACCTGAGCTTCTGCGACCTCCTGCTCAATATCTCTAAACGATCGTCCTTGTAACAATTCTTCAGGAAGAATTGCATCAGCATCATAGCCTTCTTCTACTAACTCCTGACTCCCAGTAACATCCTCTTTTGTAGTCTCCTCCAAAGTAGCCTCGTCTTCTTCTTCTTCTTCTTCTTCTTCTTCTTCTTCTTCTTCTTCTTCTTCTTCTCTATCTTCCATTTCCAGTTCTCTTCGTTCTTCTCTCAAAACCTCCATTGAAACTTCTTCAAAATCTTCTTCTCCTCTAAGTTCCTCCTCCACATTTCTATTTTCCATCTGAACTTCTATTTCCCTCCCATTCGCTTTCGTTTCATGTTCAGCCAAATGAGTAGTTACCCCATTGTTACCACCATCTCCATCAGCTCTCATCTCTCCAATTACAACATCATCCTCTTCTACATCATCCCCATTGTTTCCTGCATGTCCACCTTACTCTTGATCTTCATTGTTACCGTCGTTATCCTCCCCACCTTGGTTCTCAGTCTTGTCATTTTGTGGTTCATGGTTCACAATAGGAAAATCTGTGGGGGGAAAGAAAGTCTGAGCAAGTCCCTCCTCCTCATCTTTATTAAGCGCCCGAGTAGCATCAACTTCTACCCGTCTTCTTATTTCTTCTTGACTAATCCAATCAGGATTATCGATATCAATAATCTTGTCTATGTTCATCTCCCTACCATACGGGTCCTTATAATGGAATCCAAGTGGATTATGATTTGGGTCCCAAATAATCCCACCCTTCCCATGAGGACCCTCCGCCGACAACCTTCTAGCTATGTCCCCCATAGGTGAAGGGAGCACCCAGTTAGCTTCCCTGGCATCCTCATCCAGGTCCATCTGATCATTGTTACCTACTCCATTATTGCCCATTTCATTCCATCTCCCTTGTCTGTTCCTTTGATCAAGAGGATACAGCACAACACCTGCAAAAGAGAGATTATTCGGAGTAAAACGCATATCTGCCACTACTCTTCCCCCCGGAGTAGTGCTCAAATCAAAATTAACTAATCTGTCCTCCAATTGAACTTCCTCAAATGCACCCAAATTGCCTTGACCGAAACGTACCCGAGTAGTAGTGTACTCGGCCTGACTAGGAGTTGCTCTTATATCTAAATTAAACATTGCATGATTTGTTTCCGCCTGAAAGATGACGAATCTTTGTCTAACAGCCCTTTGCAAGACGGAATTAATACGAGTTGATACTTGTCTCGGAGTGGCAGCACATCTTGTCACTTTGTGTCCAATCTTACTACATCTCACACAATACTTGAAAAAATCCTCGTACTTAAGCTAAACCCAAATCAGCGTACCATCAAGCATAATACGGATAAAAGGTTCATCAAGCATAAGTTACTCTAATACGGATAAAATCATTAACAGGAAAGATGTCCATAGGCTCTACCCAAAAGTGTTGCCCCAATATCCTACCTATGACATTCCCTACTTCATTATTAATAAATTCAAATGGCAACCCGACAACCCTGACCCATAGATTCGCCATAGGGAATCTAATTGTTCTTGGCACCATTTGTCTCTCCCACTCCCGAAACACCATAAGCCCACCATAGAAAGACGCTACACTTCTATATATAATATCTTGTCTATCTCTATCATTATCACAATAGAATATGAATAAGTCATCCATTTTAAAAACAGTAACTATACCTCTGGTAACCCATTTAGCTTCAATGGCCAGATTAATAGTGAAAGCGTCGAACTCTCGGTAGTCGACCATGAAACCCAGTACACACTTGCTGTAAATTTCCTCGTTATCCCTAATAATTTCCGGGTTGAGCGTGAGGATCGCCCCAGTTCTAGGACACCTCCATTCATAGTCAAACTCGTTACCAACTCCCATCCTAGGAGGAACTTCAGGAATATTAAATTTCCCGGATTCATCATCTCCCCCAATTACCCCCATGTCTCCATGATCCCCATCATTCAGGTGTTGTCTAATCACATTTCCATTAGATAGTTCTCCATTAGGAATCCTCCTTCTCCTCATACCTAATCCTTCACCCGAACTACTGTTATTTCCTGACGAAGATGAAGATGAAAACTGGACTAAATCGATGTTTTCATTCTGAAAAATGAACCCATTCTTCTGTCTACCATTTTGGTTTGCATGTTGTCTCTCCACGTCACCGTTAACCAAGTTGTACGCCTCTCCATTCATAGCTACTAATCTATTAATTCTGGTCTTCTTCTTGTGATGAAAATCTTTTTTCCTTGATTTAGGTTTTTTGAAGTTCTTGATTTTGGATATCGGATTCTCTGCTTCCATCTTGCTCTTAGATACCCAATATTCTTGCATGCAGTGAAGAGTTTGATCTTGGAGTACCAAACGGTTGTACCAGTAGGATAATAAGTTTTTGCAGTCTTTTCTTATAGCCACCCCTTCAATTACTCCTCCGATCGAGCTTCAACAGTGAAAATGATTAATAACCTTATTTTGTAACCAAAATGTTTCTAGAGACCCACAAAATCCAGCAGCAATAGAATTTGATTGGATAATGAATACCCCTAATTTCCAAGGTAGTAAGATGAAGAAGAGAAATAAGAAATAGATAAAAGATTAATTAAGCAAGGGATTAGACGGATTAATCGGATTAATAATCCGGCGTCCACCAATCTAATAAGATTGGGGAAGCTTTCCTTCGTTTAGAAGAAAAGGGAAGTGAGCATTTCTCTCTCTATTTTAGTGTGAGAAAATGGAACTATGACGCAACACTTAGAAGTTACAATTTATAAGGTTAGAAGCCTCTTTTACATAAGTACTCTAAAATAAATATTGAACATGATTTTAGGTGCTACCCCATCAACTCAAATAATTCATTGATTTGATCATTTTCTTGATTGTCTAACATGTAGAGCCAATAATGTTTTCACGTTTTTCGAAGTTCTTTCACGTCTTATGAAGTTCTTTTTTTACCGTCAAACAGTCGTATTTACCCGTAGATCAATAGACAGTTACAGAGTTGTATTATTTAAGCATCACTTTTTTGTTATTTTTTTAGTTTAGAACATTAAAATTAATAATCTTTTAATTTATTATTTCAAATATGGAGTATAATATATAAATTAATAATTAGTGATATATCTTTGATTGAACGTATTGACATGATCATCTCATTTCGAACTTAAATTATCAGGTCAGTTTGGGTTTATATCAAATGGCTCGCGGATCAAAATTATGGAGCTTGACCCTAGAAAAAAAATGAGCCGATTAGAGTATGTTGAAGATTGACAGGTCTAACTGATGAAAAATATGATTATTTTTTCAAGTGGACAATAAACCAAAGACCAACTAATTAGGAGTTGTTTGAGATGTATTTTGACTTAGATGGTTAGGTTTTGATTTTCGTCAGATCTGCCGATTTTATTTTCTTATACGGATGAATAAAGATTGGATATTCTTTGTTGCAAAAACAAATAAATAAAGAGCATTGGTTGAATTTTGGCATTTTGAGTTTACAAAACACTCATCTATAATCATGTATGAGACAAGTCTAATGTCGGGTTAAGAAAAAATATGTCCGCCATTTAACGCTCTTTTGATAGTGTTTTTTGATTAATATATATATATATTTTTAATAATTCTTGCAATTTATACGAGTAATCATTTATTTTACAACTCCAAATCCACCATGAAAAGACAACCTAAATCCAAAACCGATAAAAAACGAACAACCCATACAAGACAACCGATACTGCAACAGAAAGACCCACATCGACCAGAACGGGAGAGACATCACCGTGACATCATTGTTCAGTAAAACGAAAGAAAAACAAGAAACCAAAAAGATGGACAAGGCTCTCACAACCCCACACCTATCTACAAACAAAGTCGACAAGACCCAATCAAACCAAGACACCAAACTAAGACCGTACAAAATCTAGCAACCCAAACATGACAGCCAAGACAAAACCTAGCATTCTAAACATAAACAACCAGGCCAACCGAGCAAACAAACACAAACTAACACTAGAGGGTGGGGGAAGGGGACGAGAGGAAGAGAGAACACCCAACAGCAGAAGTCAATGAAAGGAGATGGGCCAAAACATGGACCATACAGACAACCCTTAACTGGGGGGGGGGGGGGGCTGAGGAGGGTTTTAAACTTATTAATCTAATTTTAAAAACCAAATATTCATGAAGATAGATGACCATCAGAAAATAACTGAAAAAAATATCGTTGGACTAATTCTATAAATTATTTGAAATATCAACCATATTTTCTTACATAAAATTTGGATGTAAAGGTATTAAAATGAATTTTAAGTTCAAATAATTTTTTCACGTTCTACATTTCCTCAAAAATTCATGAAAAATATAATACTTAGTAGATGTTTTTTATAGCACAATTTTATAGAATAACACAATTTTTAGAGAAGGTCTCATGTAAGACGAGTAGACGACCTCAAAATAATTCATTTTTTAAGGAACAACCGCGCAATTTGCGCGGGGTTAAAACTAGTAGAGTACATAATAGAAGGGAGTACTCCATATATTTAGATTCAACTTTGACTATCACTTCCCTTTTTTTTCTTTTTTATTTTATTTTATTTTATTGAGTGTGTTTTACATAATCAATATCTTTCATTTTACATAACAAGAATTATAAGAATTTCGTATTCTTAATCTATCCATAAAGATGAATCCAATAAGATCTCACATGACTAACATGTTAAATCGTACCTAACTTTTTTCTATTTCATACCCACGTTTCCCATACTCTATTCTTCATTTTTTCTCAATCAATTCATCATTACTTTCTTTTACCATCACAATCTCTCTTTTCCTCATTCAATTCTTCATCACAATATCTCTTTTCCCCAATCAATTCACCACCACAATCACTCTTTCCTCAATCAATTCACTACCACAATCTCTCTTTTTCTATTTTCTTCAATCAATTGATCACCTATCGTCGTCGGTCTAACCCTAACCACCATTTCCACCACCTTACCTTCAACCACCGCCCCACCCTAATTAGGGTTAATTAGGAAAAAAAAAATCAATAATATAACATCGCCTATATTGAAAAGTAATTATTAATAAAAAATAATACACTTAATTATCTCAAATACATATTATGATTTGTTAGTCCTTAATCTAATTAAGGCTTAATTAAAAATTTAATACATTATTAGGGTTTGAAAAAGAAATTGAATACAAAATTAATCAATAAGATTATTTCCAATAAGTATATATCAAAAAGTGAAATTAATAAAAACAACAAAATTACTTCTTAAGTAGTTATCAAAAAGTTATTAATCATAAAACAACAAAATTACTTATCAAAAAGTTATTCATAATCGTAAAGTTATCGAAGAATTTAGTTAGTTTTTGAGGGGTTGAGAAAAGATGCAATTTGTTAGGTTTTGAGAGGATGAGAAAGGGGTATGAAGCAGTAAAAGATGAGTATGATTTAGCAACTACGTTTTTTTTGCTTTATAAGTTAATGAGGACTTTAAAAGAAAACAGAAGAAAAAATTGTACAAATGTGATATTTTTTTTAGTTATTTTTAATAATTGTAGTACACCCTCTAACCCAATATGAGGTTGGAGGGAGTATTACTTATTGTAATATTTTTAACAAATCCCGCCATTAAATTAATACAACAATACGAAATTTTTTAAAAATAAATAGTTTTTCCAAATTGTAAACATCCGCATTTTGCCTGCTAGTGTCTATAACAGTTCCAACAAAACAACCGATGTTGATCGGACGTAAACATGACTTAATACGCTCGAATACGGACTTAGAATCAATAGTATCCGACGTGGGCACTTAGCGGAGTACAAATCTCTCGAAACCGACCTCAAATCCAGGCCCAGCGGGTCGTTTCCAATAAAATGAGACTAATTTGAGCCAAAACCGACACCGGAAATAAAACCGTCTTTTAGCGACCGAGTCAAAACCCGGTCAAAGTCGTTTCCGAGGCAAACAACCAGCCATGTATGATTCAAGAAGCCAACTCAAAGTCAAAAGCTTAAATATCTCAACCTTCCTATATTTACTCCACCCGCCTACCCACTCGATCGAGTCCTTCAGCCCACTCGATTGAGTGGGCATGCAAAAATCAACCAGACGCCTTCTTCAAGGACACTCGATCAAGTGCATCAGGGCCACTCGATCGAGTGACCCTAGGACGGGGACAATTTTCTATAAATACTCCCTCACCTCTTCACTTTTCAGATTTTTTTCACCTACATTTGACAAATCCTAAACAACCTACACACTACACTACAACCCCGACATCCCCTCTAGGCATACACTAGCAAACCCGAGACTGAAATCTCCGAGAAAGCCAAGAAAATCGTCACCATAAACACAAAACACCATAACTTACCCTACATCCTCGATACTCCCGCGCACACGCCGCTACTACGAGTCCATTTCCGAGGCCAATTATGCATGTAGGTTGAGGGTGTCATCAAATCCCGCTTTCTCTCTTTTCTCTCCTCTCTTCTCCGTTTTTTATTCATTTCGTTTTTTTTTTTACTATTTTTGTTTTTGTCATTAGAGTTTTTTATTCGTTGTCACGCTACTAAATTATTCGTCAATTACGTATCGAATACGAGGGATGATGGGATAAGGAAACACGAATACGAGAGTATTGCAACTCGATATTGCCGGTCGACACCCCAAGTATTTGGTTGTTTGAAGCGAATCAATCTTTAAAAAGAACGCTTTTAATTTCGTCTAACATTTTTATCGTCACCATTAATTCACACCGAGTATATACATATATATATATTTAAATAGTTTTCGTATCGAATACGCTTAAAGACGAGTCCCGTTTAAGATCCCTCTAATCCCTTTACAAGTAGTAACGAAGGTGGCACCCTTTAGAGGAGCGCCGCCCCAAACACTCAAGGGCGTGATGTGATCGCGGAAACTTGTCGTTAAGCATATTCGATATCATTTTTCAAAGCGCTACTCTAAGAGAATGATATTGACTCTAAAGTCAAATATCGCGCTCAAGGAGTCTTTATCAATCAAGGTTAGTAGAAACCCGTTGACGCGAAAATTGAACATCACGTAATCCGTAAGGATAAGTAACGATGTCGTGACGCGGAGGGAATCATTTTCATCCTAATCAAATTTAAAACGACTTCGTAAAACATACTTAAAAAAATATCTGATAACCGATCTCGTAATCGTACAATATACGTTATGATTGTCGTAAACTGAGACGAGTTTAAATTATATAATATTTTCACGAAAATGAGGTAGGAGGTTTTTTCGAGGGGCATTCGATCGAGTCTCTCCCATGACTCGATCGAGTGGCCTGCAACGTGAGCCTTCTACATGTTTCAAGCCTCGATAAACCTTTTTCTGCGACTTCGGTCGACACGTCTTAAGACCATCACGTGTTCATTCTTTCAAAAACATGCATCGCATCTACTTACGTTTCCGTGATTATTATGATTATGTTGATTTTGTTCGTTATTTTGTATTGTCTTGGTTTTATTTCCGCCCGCGTAACATGTAACTTGTTTTCGACTCTATTTATTTTCGTTTGTTTGTTATTTATCGTTTTATAAACGAACCTCGCATGCTAAATAACTTTGACGTTAGATTAAATGCATTAAAATGACGTAGTCCGAACATACAATTCACATGATTATCTAAGAGCATTGTTTGCATAACATTTTATCGTCAAACTAACGCGTGTACATGAAAATGAACGGTATCTTAGTAGAGGCCGCTAAGATCAGAGCGGGCGAGGTTGGGTGTCCTTTGTTGACTTCCCAACTGATACGGGTTAGTCGCGTCACCGATATCAAAATAATCCTAGATTACTACCAACGGATAGCTGGCGGTAAGTAGGGTCGATTCCACAGGGAGACAGGATGAAAATTATAAGTTAGTCAATTAAATTATCGAGTCACGGTTTATAACGATTTGGTGAATTGACAGTATTCTAAAATTAATAGAAAAATTATCGAGTCACGATTTATAAATTAATAGAAGTATGAATTAATGAATTAGAAAAATCACCAGAGTTGTCTGATCACTACGATTAAAACAAGTAAACATGCGATTTCCAAATAATCAGTTAAGACGAGTTAAAGAATATCGACACGGTCCTCTCGGATCACTAGTCATCTTAGAAGTCACCTAACGGGCTCTCGCTACGTATTAGGGAATTCTATCGATTACAACGAGTCTATTCCGTTCCCGGACTCTCGCTACGTAGGTCAGGATTTACGAGATACAAGCAATCAATTACGGCCTATAATTAATTACTCGTCGCTATAATGTTGCAAGAGCGATTTAACTCATACAGGTCGATTATTTAGTTATCACATAAATACCATTCAATTCGTAATTCACCTAAACTCTAGTGACGGAAAGATTAGCTACTCATATTTACAATAATAATGAAAATAACAGAATTAAACATGATGAAGAAATTAACTAAATACAATGATGAGACTAACATGATGAAAGACAATAAGAAATAGCTAAAAAGAAAAGAAAAGAAAATAACAGTAACAATAACAGTAATTGAGAAGGAGAAGAGATCAGGGAAGAAGGGAAGAAGTACCGAGACCGGAATTTAGTATAGCGAAGATAGAAATAAAGACGAGAATAATAACCCGAATAATATAAATAATGGAATGTCTGAGACTTGTTTTGTAATTGAAATTGAAAATAAAATAAAAGAACTAATATTTACAGTAGACTCTAAATAAAACTAAACTAAAGAAGATGTGTTAATGGAAGATTACTGAGGAAAAAGATGGATCATAGATGAGATGTCAGTTTGCCTATTTATACTAATGGATCTCTAAATAACTACTCACAAACTTTCCCACTAACTATAACACCTCAACCAGTATACGTAAATAGAGATAGTGGGGGTAAAAGAATCTTGATGCCCAAGGGGGGGAGATCGTGGGTAGCGTCAACAAAATATCTGCGCTGAATTAGTCTTTGGATGCAGTATCCCATTCTGCAGACTGAGAATTTTATGCTGATAGACTGAGATCCAAGTCTACCAACTGAGTTCTTCAGTCTAGGCCTCCAATTCTTACACAGTCTATGGACTTCTCATCAGTCTACAGACTTGTCTGTTTGCTTTGTTTGCACTTTCTTAGTCTATAGACTTGTTTCTTAGTCTACAGACTTGTCTTGTTTGCTTTGTTTGCACTTTCTTAGTCTATAGACTTGTGCTTTCTTACTTCCTTCCTTCTTAGTAGACTCAATCTTCTTTGTCTATAGACTTCCTTCTTTTTCTTAGTCTACAGACTCAGTCTTCTTAGTTTATAGACTTCCTTTTTGTTTTGCTGAACTTTCGTATGGACCTTCTTTGGATTCACCTTTATCTCCTTTCGATTTTCATACAACGAATCGGTTTTAGAGCTTTAACGATTTTTAATGTAATTCTGAGCTCTTTTAACTACTCGGTCTCGATTATCTGCACAACAACAAAAGAATACCCGAGTAGCACTTATGAGAGAAGATAACGTAATCCGACTCCTAAAATTAATAAAATGACACGGAAATGCGTGTCGAAATAGGTGAAAAATCGAATAGGAACGACACGCATCAAATCTCCACAAACCGAACCATTGCTTGTCCTCAAGCAATCAAACACAAAATCTATGGGAACGGTATACAACTCAAAGCTATTTACCCCAACTAGACTCACTACAAAAACTAACTCAGGCTAGCGACACTTAGAAAAGAAGAACTGACTCAAGCTATGACATATTTAAAAGAATAACAGTGAACCATCAACCTTGCTAGGCTTGTCATTGTCGGACTCTCGCGGTTACACTCTACTCTCATGATGGGGATGTGGAATATAAATGTGAGATAGAGAGACACTTGCTTAATTTGGGACCTATAAACACATGCATGCAATCTAATGTGATGACAATCTCTACCAATCATTTGCGCATTCTAAATAATCGAGACCAAACACATATCGAGGCTCAACCCTAAGTAGCATGTCATATTCTCAGGCATAAGAAAGATGAAAGCATATATAAGTGAATGATAAGATGTTAGTAGCAAAAATAAGAAATATCGAGCATGACATCTTATCACGAAATGGAAGACCAATTATTCCCACCTGAAACACTGAACTATTCCCCTCGTGAGCAAGATATGGGGAATCAATGTTAAAATCAGAAAATAAAGTGTCACTGTTCATAGAAATATGGTCAGGAATTAACGGAAGTGGGGCCGATAAACACGGAGGAGGAAAAAGAAGTGAAACGGAGGGGATGAAGGACAAAACCTTAGAAGAAGAGGCGATAACGGGTAAAGTAACCAATGGCTCTTCTACAATGTCGTCCTCATACTCGTCCCACCGAACCTCAATATTCTCCTCGAACGTTTCGTTCTCATATCGGTCCCACTTGACCTCATGTTCCAAATCAAAAGGTTCTTCACGAACCTCATCAAATAGATTCTCACTAAATGGTTCCGCGAGACTCGTATCATAGCTTCCGTCACAACCGTTTCACAATCAAAACAAGGATTCTCAAAAATATTCATATCACTAGTCTTACCAACGAGTTCATCACTAGTCAAATAAAGTGAAAAACCGGGTTTGACACTCTCTTTAGCTAGCCAGTCGAAATAATCTACTGCCTCGTCGTAGGATTTGCTTTCGAAATCCTTACATGTAGAATATACATAGGCCTTAGTATACTCCGTCATACCCTTTAGAACTGTAAGAACAAGTGTTTCATTAGTGAAATAATTTCTTTTCAGAGAGCCAAGCCAGCTGCAAAACCGCTGTATATAAGCTGCAAAAGTCTCATCGGACTATTGCGGAAAATCTATAACTATTCTCATGAAAAATAGTGAGATCGGTCTCAAGGAACGGATATTCCCCGAGACGAGAGATAAATTAATTAACTAACAAATTAAATTTCGCCGCCTCCCCTGCAACGGTGCCAAAATTGATACGAGTTAGTCGCGTCACCGATATCAAAATAATCCTAGATTACTACCAACGAATAGCTAGCGGTAAGTAGGGTCGATTCCACAGGGAGGCAGAGTGAAAATTATAAGTTAGTCAATTAAATTATCGAGTCACGATTTATAAAGATTAAGTGAATTGACAGTATTCTAAAATTAATAGAAAAATTATTGAGTCACGATTTATAACCAAGAAATTAATAGAAGTATGAATTAATGAATTAGAAAAATCACCAGAGTTGTCGGATCACTACGATTAAAACAAGTAAACATGCGATTTCCAAATAATCAGTTAAGACAAGTTAAAGAATATCGACACGGTCCTCTCGGATCACTAGTCATCTTAGAAGTCACCTAACGGGCTCTCGCTACGTATTAGGGAATTCTATCGATTACAACGAGTCTATTCCGTTCCCGGACTCTCGCTACGTAGGTCAGGATTTACGAGATACAAGCAATCAATTACGGCCTATAATTAATTACTCGTCGCTATAATGTTGCAAGAGCGATTTAACTCATACAGGTCGATTATTTAGTTATCACATAAATACCATTCAATTCGTAATTCACCTAAACTCTAGTGACGGAAAGATTAGCTACTCATATTTACAATAATAATGAAAATAACAGAATTAAACATGATGAAGAAATTAACTAAATACAATGATGAGACTAACATGATGAAAGACAATAAGAAATAGCTAAAAAGAAAAGAAAATAACAGTAACAATAACAGTAATTGAGAAGGAGAAGAGATCAGGGAAGAAGGAAAGAAGTACCGAGACCGGAATTTAGTATAGCGAAGATAGAAATAAAACGAGAATAATAACCCGAATAATATAAATAATGGAATGTCTGAGACTTGTTTTGTAATTGAAATTGAAAATAAAATAAAAGAACTAATATTTACAGTAGACTCTAAATAAAACTAAACTAAAGAAGATGTGTTAATGGAAGATTACCGAGGAAAAAGATGGATCATAGATGAGATGTCAGTTTGCCTATTTATACTAATTGGATATCTAAATAACTACTCACAAACTTTCCCACTAACTATAACACCTCAACCAGTATACGTAAATAGAGATAGTGGGGGTAAAAGAATCTTGATGCCCAAGGGGGGGAGATCGTGGGTAGCGTCAACAAAATATCTGCGCTGAATTAGTCTTTGGATGCAGTATCCCATTCTGCAGACTGGGAATTTTAAGCTGATAGATTGAGATCCAAGTCTGCTGACTGAGTTCTTCAGTCTAGGCCTCCAATTCTTACACAGTCTACGGACTTCTCCTCAGTCCACAGACTTGTCCGTTTGCTTTGTTTGCACTTTCTTAGTCTATAGACTTGTGCTTTCTTACTTCCTTCCTTCTTCTTAGTCTACAGACTCAGTCTTCTTAGTCTATAGACTTTCTTCCTTCTTCTTAGTCTACAGACTCAGTCTTCTTTGTTTATAGACTTCCTTTTTGTTTTGCTGCACTTTTGTATGGGCCTTCTTTGGATTCACTTTTATTTCCTCTCGATTTTCATACAACGAATCGTTTTTAGAGCTTTAACGATTTTTAACGTAATTTTGAGCTCCTTTAACTACTCGGTCTCGATTATCTACACAACAAAAAAAGAATACCCGAGTATCACTTATGGGAGAAAATAACGTAATCCGACTCCTAAAATTAATAAAATGACACGGAAACGCGTGCCGAAATAGGTGAAAAATCGAATAGGAACGACAAGCATCACCAACACGTACGCTCACCCCTTACTCAGAACCATGGTTTCTGGATGTCCGAAACTGTTGGCACATGAGAGTCATTCGATGCACGATTCCCGATAACTCGGCTTCGGTATCGTAATGCAAAGGGACGAACCCCTAAACTCTAGCATTAAAAGCGGATCGTGCTTTGTGCACGATACGCCTAAATGTAGAGTGAGTTCGAATGGGTCCGAACTCCCACAAAGTTCGCTGATGACTCCTATTTTGATTTAAATTTCAACCCGAGATCAATCTTACCACGAGATTCTTTCGCCTACCCAAACCCGCGCGTGGCCGCGTCGAGGTGGACCTATGTCATGTCCACAATTTGGCAACTCCGCTGGGGATACTCGATGTATCACTTGTCATCGAGGTTCCTAGGGTGAGACTCGAAAAAAAATCGTTTGATTATTAATGTACGCGTTTTAGTTCGATGATTTATTTATAACCCATTTTTACCCGGGCCGGTTACTTGTGACCGACGTCTCACTATACCACGGTGCATTCCTAAATGGGTGCGCGAAAGACATCTATGGCCGAAATCGTATGGGTTTCGCGACATGTTCTAAGACCAATTAGCTTAGGAAGTCCGTCCTGATTTACGAGAAAGCCGTCGATGTTGGTATAGACCCAATTTCGACCGACCGAGACTTAGTGTAAAGCATACATAGTGTCGTTATAATGTTTGCGTGACTATGTGCTACTTGGTTTCCATGTCATTTTTCAAAAACCGTCATTTCAAAAAAGCATCTTTTAAAAAATAATTCAATTTTCAAAAACACGGAATGCCGCCAAAATTTAGACTTACGATTTGACTCAAAATAGCCTATTTTTCTAACCGGCATGCGACCCGTTTCAATTCTCGAATTTCCGACGCCATTTTGATTTCGTTTTGATTTTCGAAATCCTCGAGACGCCATCTTTTCGATTTTTCAAATAGTTGGGAATTCATTTTCGATATTCAAAATTTCAAACATTTAACTTTTCGAAAACCTTTCTTATTATAGGGCCTACCGTTAACCGTGTGTCGGGTCTTTTCATAGTATGTCGAAGGTTTATAGCGTCGAAACTCCGTTGATCTTAAATCACAGGTTTCCTCCCTTTCCCGTGTCCGCCTTATTTGTCAAGGCACGACCAACCTATGTAGGGCATACCTCTACAAAGGAAAGTTCATTCTCGAGTTGTTTTCTCATTCAGTCTCTTTCTTGCTAGGGATGTACTGTTTTGATTTTGAGGTCTGGGTTCGGTTTCTGATTACGCGGTATTCTTACAGATAGGCCACCGTTAACCAGACGCAGACACAAAATGGAGGAAGCTTTGAACGAACTGACAGCCTCTATGGACACTATGGTATTCAAGCAGACTGAAATCGAGGCCCAACTAACAACTATAAGGGCTGAGCAAACAGCTATCGCGGCCCGTATGACTATTGTGGAGCAAGGGACTCCTCCCACTGGGTCCGAGAACACTGGGTCCCTAGCTGAACTGGTTAGCGCGGTGCACCGACTAGAGGAACAAGTCCACCTATCTGGGGGTAACAACATCCATCGGGAAAATTCCCGTGACTACTCCCCGGTGAACGACAAGCTACCCGCGAACCTAAATCTCACGGGTTTACCGATGTTTGAGGGAACTGAAGACCCATTACTACATGTACGAGCCTTCAAGGAATTCATGGCTATCAAGGGGTAGATTCTTCGATAGGCTAGACCCAAAAATTTACCCTACTTGGGACGTCGTGGCAACGGAGTTTGCTCGGAATTACGCTGATAATACCGAGATTCAAACAACCATGCGCTCCTTGGAGGTTATGGCCCAGGAGCCCAAATAAGATTTTACCAAATACCTTCAACGCTGGAGGGCCGAGAGTATGAAATTGGTCGATAAGCCAATGAGAAGACTTTAGTGGAGGCCTTTGTCAAGAACCTCCTCCCCTCCTACCGAGTTCATCTCCGGTATGCTGTCATACCCAATTTCACCACTCTCACTGAAATGGGTATGAGGATCGAAGATGATTTGAGGCTAGAGGGCCTTACTAAGGCCTCTAGCAAGGGATACCAAGGGGCTACCTCTTCTACTACTAAGCCCCAAGCTGCAACCCGCAACATTTTTGACGCGGTTATTCTACTAGATGCCCCGTCCAAGAAGAATATCACACCTCGGATATTCACCGATATAGGTACCACCTATACATATGCCTTACAAAGGCTATCCTCAAAGAGCCTAATCCAATCGATAGGCCCAATTCCTGATGTTCCCGTTGAACGACGCTCCAAGAGCTACAATGCCTACGCCTACTGCCAATACCATCGAGGCAATGGGCATGATACTGAAAAATGTTGGAAGCTGAAGCATCTGATCCAGGATTTGATCGAGAGCGGTAAGATCCCGTTACCCGGAGACAAACCGAGTAACAAAGACAAACCCTTAAGCTCCCACGCCATCTTTACCGAGGAGGTGATTCACTGTTCTCATCTTGTCTCTCCATTTATCCCACAAATAAATGGGATCTGGTTCGATGAAGAGGACGATGTGTACCTCGCCAAAGGGGAAGCTGTCCCCATTACCCCGGAGGAGATTCGAAAGCCTAAGTCCAAAGCCTTAGCCAGTAACCACCTTGGTCATCCCTATCAAGCTACTAGCTCTAGGGACACCCCTATCTCGACAAGGGTCAGTGAGCCAGTCAGGACGAAAGTTGCCCCTGAAGAGCCGACCGCTAAAACGACTCTCATGAAGCAACTGAAGAAGACCGAGTAGACCTCTCTATACGGCAACTCCTAGTTAGCTCACAAGAACATTGAGAGGCACTTACTAAGGCCCTCGATCAAATGAAGATCGACTCCCTGGCTACCCCTGCTGAAATGGTAGCCGCGGTTCTGCCCTACTTAAAGGGAAAAGCTAAGAAAGAAGGCCCACTGATTACCTTCTCTGAAGCCGATCTACCACCGTTCGGGGCCACCCACAACCTGACCCTCTACATTACGGTGATTTGCCGCGGGAAGTACCTCTCGATGATGGGTCCGCGGTCAACGTCCTCCCCTTGAGGACCGCCAAAGCCCTCGGTATTACCGAGGCCGATTACATCCTAACAGCTCATACCATCCAGGCTTTTGACAGGAGCCCAAAGTCGGTAGCTGGGGCCATAAAACTGACCATCATAACAGGTCCAGTAGAAAAGAAGTTAGAATTCTAGGTGATCGATGTCACCTCTTCCTTCAACCTGCTCCTAGGGAGGCCATGGATCCACGCCGTCAAGGCGGTATCCTCCACCCTCCACCAGAAAATTAAGTTGCCCCTGCAAGATAGTGTCATCACCTTGGAGGCAACCCCTATGACCGTGGCTAACTGCAATGCCACAAGCCGCTCGGACCTTTGGGGGTTCGATTTCGTAGGGATGATCGAGGAGGAGTACCTCTTCAGGCCCTACTTCACAACTAGCATCGACACGATGCTACAAAATTTGGGGTATTTTCTAGGGGCTACCTCTCGACCCAATCTTCCAGCTGGGAAGATTATCGAGGTCCTTAAAGATGAAGACTCTCACTTTGGCCTTGATTATGCTACAACTCCGGGCAATGTTGTCCGAGCAGGAATTAAAAAGACCTACAACATCGTTAAAGGTATCTACTTGAGCCCTTATAGCCCACGACTGTCTGACTACTTTGTCACGCCGCTATTTGGGGCTGTTCAGGTTGGTCTGTACCAACCCATTACTATGCACCCTGGGACCCAATTGGCCCAGGACTGCAACTACATCCCGAATGAGATGTTCGCTCTCATCTAGTCTGATGATGCCGACAATGCTGGGCCCGCGCTAGGACTACTTTTTGGGGAAGACACCATAGCCCCGACTCCAAAGGAGGATCTGGTCCACCTTATTCTCTGCAGCAATAGGTTTGACCGAACTAAGCTGATCTCGGATGTTGGCTCCGAGACAGGGAACAGGGCCTGGAGGAAGACTGTCAAGTGGACTGACAGTCAAAAAAGGATTTACAAGCTGATCACTAGAGAAGGAGACATGCCTGAGTCTGAGTCTGAGTCCGAGTCGGAGTCTGAGTTAGAGTCTGAGGTCAAGTCTAGAGAGTCCGGTGCTAGAGTCACTCATGTAACCCCCCTCCCTTTAGTTACTCTTGCTACTGGTGCTTCGGGGTCTGTCCCGAGTGCCTTACCTATCCCGCCACTGACCAATGATCAGATGGCTGCTCTTTTCGAGCTGTTTTCCAAATTTTCAATCAATAATAACAACCGTTCTGCTTACGACTAGTCTTTTTTTAATTCTAGTTTCAAAAATATTTTATGCATTGACATTGAGAAACCCGATGAACAGGTACCCCTACCTCCACATCTGATCGAGCAACTAGAGCAAAGAGAATCCCGGAACCCGATAATCGAGGAAACCGAGTCCGTTAATGTGGGAACAACCTTAGAGCCCCAGATGCTTAAGATAGGGTTATCCTTAGATCCCGAGAAGAGACAACAATTCACAAGCCTCCTTCAAGAAATCAAGGACGTCTTCGCATGGTCCTACAAGGACATGCCGGGGATAGACTGGGAAATAGCCGTGCACCACATACCGATCAGAGATGGGTGCAAACCGGTTAAGCAAAAGCTCCGCCGAATGAGGCCCGAATGGTCTCTCAAGGTCAAGGAAGAGGTCGATAAACAGTTCAAAGACGGTTTCATACAAGTGTCCGAATATCCGGTCTTGGTTGCGAACATCGTGTCGGTTCCTAAAAAGGACGGTTAGGTGCGTGTATGCGTGGATTTTTGGGATCTTAACAAGGCGAGCCCGAAAGACGATTTTCCGTTACCACACATCGATATATTGGTGGATAACACGGCCGATCATGCCCTTCTATCATTTATGGACGGGTATGCCGGGTATAATCAGATCAAGATGGCGGAAGAAGATATGAGTAAGACCACCTTCATTACACCTTGGGGTACTTACTGCTATACCGTCATGTCATTCGGTCTCATTAATGCTAGGGCCAGGTATCAACGGGCCGTCACGACCTTATTACATGACATGATGCATAAGGAAGTGGAGGTTTACGTGGACGACATGATCGTCAAATCCAAAAACCGGGACGGTCACATCACCGCCCTGAGAAAATTCACCCGACTACGCAAATACAACATGAGGTTAAACCCTAAAAAATGCAGTTTTGGGGTAACATCCGGCAAATTACTGGGTCATATCGTTAGCCAACGTGGTATCGAGGTCGATCCAGCTAAATCAAAGCCATCACCGAGATGAAGCCTCCTAAAACCAAAAAAGAAATAAGGAGATTTCTCGGGAAAGTTCAATATATCAGCCGGTTTATTTCCAAATTGACCATGGTATGTGAACTGATCTTCAAAAAACTGAAGGTGGGAGAACGGATATTGTGGGACGATAAATGTCAAGCAGCCTTCAACAAAATCAAGGAAATTCTGTCTGCTCCGCCGGTTTAATGCCACCTCAACCCGGTTTGCCTTTGTCGTTATACTTAACAACGACCGAGACAGCCATAGGGGCTATATTGGCTCAGACAGTTGACTCCGAAGAACGAGCCATCTATTACATCAGCAAAAAGTTCTTAGAGTATGAGTGTAAGTACACCATGCTCGAGAAAACGTGATAGTTATGGTCTGGGCCACTAAGAAGCTCCGACATTATATGGTTAGCTACGAGGTGCAGGTATTATCCAAAATGGATCCAATCAAATACCTCTTCGAAAAGCCCATCCTCAATGGCAGAATTTCTAGATGGACTCTAATGTTGGCAGAGTTCGACCTGAAATTCGTACCATTAAAAGCTATTAAGGGCCGGATAGTAGCCGAGTTTCTCGCCGATAGTCCCGTAACCGAAGAAGGACACATCGACACTTGGTCCTTCCCAGATGAAGACATTTTTCATACCGATACAGAAACATGGGATTTATACTTCGACGGGGCGTCCAATTTCCGAGGGTTAGGAGTCGGGATTCTTTTAATTTCGCCAAAAGGAGAACATAATCCCGTTTCCATCAAACTGGACTTCGGTGTTACTAATAATGCCGCCGAGTATGAAGCATGTATCCATGGGCTACAAGCCGCCGCTGATTTGGGGGTTACAAACCTCCGAGTACACGGTGACTCATCTTTGGTCATTAATCAAGCACTCCAGAAGTGGAAAACTCGGAACGCCAACCTCGTGGCCTACCAGGCGCGAGTAAGGGTTCTCGAGAAGCAATTCCAAAAGGTAGAGTATATATACTTGCCTCGGGAAGAAAACCAGTTTGCAGATGCACTCTCAAAATTGGCATCTTTACTGAATATTCCCGATCACCTGACCAGTGTTCCAATTTGCGTCGAAAGACGATCCGAGCCGGCATATATCCACGCCATCAAAGACATTGAGATAGCTGATCCCGAGCCATAGTATCAGGCCATCTTAACATAACTGACGACCGGAGAATATCCTCCCGGGACCGACAGCCGAGCCAAGAAAGCTTTATGAAGGCTAGCCACCCGGTTCGTCCGTACAGACGATGGGCAACTATACAAAAAGACGGCACATGGGGCTCTCCTCCTATGTGTCGATAAATTTAAGGCTGAGAAGGTTATGGCCGAAGTACATGATGGCGAGTGCGATCCGCATATGAATGCCCAGATGTTAGTCCGAAAAATCATGAGGCTCGGGTACTACTGGAATAATATGGAAACCGACTGACAGTTATATGTCAAACATTGCCATAACTATCAAATCTTCGCCAATGTGCAACATATGCCATCATCCCTGCTATATACCATGACGTCACCTTGGTCATTTTCGACATGGGGTATTGACATAATCGGGAAAATAAATCCCTCCGGTACCGGTGAACATTGCTTCATTTTGGTAGCTATCGACTATTTCACCAAATGGGTCGAAGCTGAATCCTATCGTATTCTCAATGCCAAACATGTAGCCAAGTTCATCCAAAATAAGATAATATGTCGGTACGGAATCCCGCATGAATATATCAGTGATCACGGGACCCACTTTCAAGCCGAAACAGCAGACCTGCTGACCAAATATAAAATTCAAAGGCATACATCCTCACCCTACCGTCCCCAAACAAATGGAGCGGTGGAGGCAGCCAATAAAACAATTGTCACCATACTCAAAAAGATGGCTGATAATTACCGGGATTGACCCGATAAAATACCTTTTGCTCTATGGGGATACCGGACATCGATCCGCACCGCAACCGGTGCTACGCCTTATTACCTGACATACGGGATGGAAGTAGTCCAGCCGGTCGAGTTAGAGGTGCCGTCTCTCCGGATCCTATTAGAAAGTCAAGTGCCTGAAGCTGATAAGGTCCGAGCACGGTATGACTCGCTAGTTCTATTAGACGAACGTCGATCTCGTGCCCTCAACAATATTCAAATTTATCAGAAGAGGATTCAACGCACCTTTAATAAGAGAGTAAGGCCCAAGAACATTAAGGAAGGAGATCTGGTTCTCAAGTCTGTTAGAGCTTTATTACCAGTAGACCCGAGGGGAAAATTCAAACCTAATTGGGCTGGGCCATATTTGGTAAAAGGATTTTATCAGGCGGAGCTGTAATGCTGACGGATCTAGACGGGAATGAATTCGTCAACCTGACCAACCTAGACCAGCTGAAGCGTTACTACCCCTAGCCTTTTCTCAATGTCATTAGCAAAGTTTATTAAAATTGTTTTTTACATAAAATTTCGAAAAGCAAGTCAATAAGTTAGAATTATTTATTCTACTGTTGTAAACATCTTGAACTAATAGTCTTGGTGTATTTCAAGATTGCAAATTTACAAAGGCCTGAACTACGTTTGGTTTGATTCCGCTAATTGTGGATACGTACATAGCCCCTCAAAAGGGCACAACCACTGCAATCGAGAAAACGACAGGAACGGTTTAAATAATAAACTTCCTTTATTTATTACTAAAAACCCGATAAACTCGGGGAATTACAAATTGCAAAAAATTCAAAAAAAGAAAAAATCACACGACACTATAAATAAATAATAACAATATTTAAGTAATAAAACTAACGGCTCGGTGTTTAGGGCATCTTTCCCTTTCCCTTGTCCTTGGCCTCTTTGGCCGTCCACTGCCGACGACGCGGAGGCGAACGTTCTAGAATCCCCACTGGAACGTCCTTGGTCCGGACTCGTTTCTTTGAACTCGAGTCCTCCATTACTTCAATTGGCCCAAGTCGGGCCCTCACACGTTCAGGCAACCGGTCGCGCGGGCCCAATCAGTCTCTGGCCGCTAGTCTGGGCCCAAGCCTTTTCTCTAAATCAGTCTGGGGGCTCAGCCGCCCCCGCGCACCGTTAGCACCGGCCTCCTTAGTTCGAATCTTAGTTTGTGACTTAAGACCCGACTCCAATCGGACTAGAGTAGCAGGAGTCTCTCCTTCATCGTAGAAACCCCTGTTGTCTTTCGTCGTCTTTCGGCGAACCAATTCGAAGGCCTCGTCGACCTTCAAGGCCTTACGGGCCTCCTCCGAATCTTCAAAAGTCCACTTCGATATGACTCAGAAACCCAAGCGGATTGGCAACGGTTGGGTATGGTCCACATGGCACGGGTGAACCACCGTTGCAACCACGTGTCACACATAGCGTCTGTCAATTGGAGCGAAACGCTAATGATAGCCTCAGTCTCGGGGATTCGCTGAGACGAACCGAACTACCTCAGAATATGGTCCGGATAAATATGGACAGTCCAGTTGAGTGACAGGACCACCAGGTAGCGGGCTTGGTCCCTTTTGGCCAACCCCGTCAATTCGAGAGAAACCACCAAGTGACGGTCCACCTGATCAAGGGACCACTGTGAAATGTTAGCTCCTCGTCCCAATAAGCTTGGTTTATGTGATGACTCGAGCTTATCCGCCGCCTTCTCGAGCTAATTTGGCTGCTACAATAATTGGATATACTCACAGGGGGCTCTATGATCGATAAACGCTCGGATAGCCAAATCTGATAAGAAAGAATATACAAATTTTCGTAAGCAAAGGGTGGTTCGCTAGAGGCCACTTGATCGAGTACTGAGGCTGACTCGATCGAGTAGCCCCTCTTAAAACCGGCAGGAAGTCTTCAGCGAGGTCACTCGATCGAGTGACGGGTCAACTCGGTCGAGTGACTCGTATACGGTTCGCCGGTTTCTGGGCTAGTGGCCTGAAGTAATGGTGGTGGCCAGATTCCGAGCTTCATGGTGATGGTGAATGATGGTGAAGATGTGATTAATTGAGGTGAACTCATCATGGTGGTGATTGAATGAATGATGGTATGAATTGAATGAGTTGATGAGGATGGAGGTTGAATGATAATGGTGGAGGATTTGTGGTGGATTGAAAATGGTGGTGGAGGTTGAATGATCATGGTGGAGGATGAAACAAATTGAATCGGCAGAAGTTTGAGTGCAGTAGAGTTTGCTTGACTTTGCTCCTTCTCATTCACTTCTTTCAGCTTTCAATTCCGTTCCGTCTTAACTCGTCTTGCTCTTTGACCCCCGTTCTCGCTAATTCCCGCTCCATCCACTTGATACGGTACCTACAAGATATAACAATAGGAGCAATACCAAAAATCTACGAGAAATAACATTATTAATAATAATTATAATAAAAAAGACTAATTAACACTTATTATCGTAAAATAATATATATGAGCTATAATATAAATTAAGCACACAAAATCGACCCGAATAAGTAAATAAATGTGGGTAAAATAATGACTAAAATGCCGTTTATCAATTCCCCCACACTTAAACCTTACTCGTCCTCGAGTAAGCTCAAATAGTCTAAGACAAAAGCAAATTATTCACTAAATAAATATAAGAACATAATAGCCGATACGAGACAATAAACAGGCTCGCTCCGTCCTTTCAACTCACAACGAGATACTATGAGGAGAGTATACCCTTGCAAGGCAAGTGGGATCTTGCCAAAATCGCGAGACAACCAACAATAAAGCACAAAACTCGGAAATAATATGGTCATCTCAACTAAAAACGAGTCACCTCCCTCAACAAGGTAACTAAGCAAATCCTCAATCGATAATCAAAATTCTAAAATCCAACTAAAACATAAAGAATAGCTAAGAAACACTTCACAAGTTGCATAATGTTATTGTACATCTACTAATCTATAACTTCGGTAAGCAAAATAGGGTGTATGGCGGAGATGGAGTGAACTAACATGGCGTTATAATCGAAAATGATACACAAAGTCCTTCCTCTCACATGGTGAGAAGTTCGGATCGTCCCGGTACCAACTTGGTGACTAGAAAGAAGGCTAAATTTATTTATGATAATAAATATATATAAGCTCACTTATTTGAACAACTTTCTTTTCTTTTGATTTTCTTCTTTTTCATTTTTTTTCTCTTTTTTTTCTTTTCGTTCGTTTCTTTTTCATTTCGAAACACTTAGAATTATTTGAGAAGTGATTCTTTTTCTTCTTTTGATTTTTGATTTTGTCACTTTGAATTTGAAATGTGAGCAATCGTCTTGCATTCTTGATCTTTTCCCTTTTATCCACCATCTTGTTGTTACTTCTTCACGATCATAAATGGACACCTACACACAAGAAGAAAACAACACAAAAACACACAAAAAAAACAAAGAAAAAAAATATATACACTAAACACAAATCAAGCAAGTAAGTCATCTAAATACCCTACCAAAGATCTCATTAGCTTGTCATATGATTTAAAACAATCCTCACCAAAATGATCATAGTGAGGCAAGCAAGATAATCCACAAAACCAATGTATAAGAGTGGTGGTGAAGGGTTTGTGGATAGGGTAGGCATTATCAAACTCAAATTCCCAAAATTTATCACTTGACTCCAAATTCACAAGAGGAGAGGCACTCACACAATCATTCTCCCCATTTTCACTCATGTTGGGGGTCTTAATCATCTCTCCATCCTCAAGTGTCTCAATCAAATAAGCATTAAGTGACAAATCAAGAGTCAACAAAAACTCTTCTAAAAGAGTTTCAAAATCCTCATCTATAGTCATGGACTCAAACAAAGGAGTAAGAGAAATAAGATCCAAATCATCAATGGGTGAAAAAGACTCAAAATCCATACAAGGGAAGGGCTCAAATTTTTCAAAAATAGGTTCCTCAAAGAAATCAATCTCACAATCCCAAGTATCATCGATCTCTAAAATCTCATCAGTCAAAGCATCATCAAATATTTCATTATCTTCTCTTTGCTCCTTCCTCTCAACCTCAAGAGTCTCTCTTTTCCTCAACTCCCTTTCCAAAGTCTCGTAATTGACCTCAAATGATATGCCCTCCAACTCACACAAGCTAAGATCTTCGTGGTTTTCCTTTCTAAAAAGATCATTAAGCTTATCCAACCACACACTTTCCTCAAAAAGCATACATTCCAACTCACAATCATTAACATTCACAAGAAGAGGTGTAAGTTGAACAAAGGGATATGGAAGTTGTGTTGAAGGAAGGCAAGTCGGTTCACAAGAGTCAAGAGCATGCAAATCATCATTAACATCATTCAAAGGGGTTTGGGGAACATATTCAACATGCAAATCATCATCATCCTCCTCATTATCAATAAGAGGTGGGAAAGAACAAGAAGGAAGAGCATGAAAAGTAGATCCCAAATCACCACAAGATGCAAAAGTAGATGAAATGTCATGCATAGCATTCACGGTCATAAGGGAGAAGAAGTTTGACAAATAGGAGAATCATGCACAATATCAAGAGAATAAGAATATACCCTAGCACTCAACTCATGTTGCAAATAAAGCAAAGGTGGGTCAACTCTAGGTTCTCTAATTTGAGGTCTCACTCTACTAAATCCCCATTGATCATTGACACTAGCCACACTTTCAATTTAACCGGAAACTTCATCATCATTTAACTCCTTGAATTTTCTGTCGGATGAAAAGATGATTAAGTTTCTATGGTGAGGAAGCAAACCTTGAAGAAAGGTCAAAGTGGTTAGCCAAAGTGGGATTCCATGAATTGGACAAGCTCTCAATAAACCCTTAAACCTAACCCAAGACTCACTCAAACTCTCACACTCGTCTTGTTCAAAGTTAAGAATCTCATCTCTAAACTTGGGGACCTTCGAGGGAGGGCAAAATTTCCTAAGAAATGCAAGGGCTAGTGGGTTCCAAGAGGTGAACGTGTTAGGAGGGTGTGAACGAAACCATATCTTAGCTCCATCCTTAAGAAAAAATAGAAACAATATAAGCTTAATGGTATCAAGGGGCACTCCATCCCTTTTAAACACACAACACAAGTCCACAAAATTTTCAAGAAGACCATAAACATTCTCACTCTCAAGCCCATGAAAGGCATCCCGCTCCACCAAATAAATATAATAAGGCTCAATATCGAAGCAAGGACCCTCAAAAACCCCAATGTTAATGGGTGAGGCAAACAAGTCGGGATTCGGTCTACTATGGTCGGCAAGAGAAGACATTATAGAAAAGAAGAAGATAGAAGAGATCAAGAAGAATTGACAAACTAAAACACAAGTGAAAAGAGAACAAGAAACACACAAATATATACAAAACAAGCTAGCAAAGACAAGTAAAGACTAATTCCAAAACAAAACAAAGACAAATATCTAACTAACAACCGTCCCCGGCAACGACGCCAATTTGACGGACGGGGATTTGTCGTGAATCCCGGTCGATCAAAGTAAAAACCAACTATCATAAACTTGGGTAGTCGAGGGTAAGTCGGGTCGAATTCCTCAGGGACGGTCTAGCTAAACTAAATGTCTCGGTCTAGTAAGGTATTAGTCGAGAGAAAAGATGCTATTAGTTGGAAGAGGATTCTAAACTAGCGAACTAAAGAAATCAAACAAACAAATGAAATAAATATGATAATAAGGACTAGGGTCAAGGTCAACGAGGTAGTCTCAAGGGAGTTATCGGAGTTCACAAACGAGTCGATTACGGTTGGTAATTGGGAAGATAAAGGGTCTCTCTCGAGTCTCTATCTACCCGGGACAGTCCTAATAACGGGCTCTCGCACTTATTACTAGGTCGACCCACCCCAAAGAAAGCTCGAATATTCACCTATCGCGGCCAAGACAAGTAAATCATACAAAAATCGCAATCAATGGAGAATATAAACAATAATAGACAAGATAATAAACTCACAACAAAACCCACAATGGAGACAAACCGAGTATTCCTCGACCGTAGAAATTAACTACTCAAACATGGTTTAAACTAAACTAATTAAACTATCCACTACTCTAATCATAATAATGAACATGGATAGCTCATAAAGATTCAAACTTTAAACTAATTAAGCAATACAATTAACTTAAACTAATAAACAATAAAGATGAACAATAATGAAAAAAGAGAAGACATCCAAACTTGAATGGAGAATTGCATAAATGAAGAAGAATACTAGTGTCGGAGATTAACCCAAGTAATTAAAAATCAAACTAACGTAAGACAAACTAATTAAGACTAAAAAATGAAATGGAAAGTGAGAGAACCTAACTCTACTGTTATCTACTCTAACTATCATGCGGCTGCCTCCTCTAATCCTACAATGAGGCTGCTCTACCCTCTATCTCTAATCTATCTAACAGCCCCCCTTCCATTCTCTTGACAAGATGGAGTTTTATATTGTCCTAACCCTTGCTAAGTAAAAGACTGAACTGCCCTTCATTTAAATGAGAAGATAAAGAGTAAATAAAAGGGCTAAATCGACATTGTAAAACAAAATCAGAGATTCTTCAGCCAAATCAAACGAGAGAGCATGGTGGAGAATCGACGGAGATTAGCATGGTCAGGTGGTCGAAATGGAGGAGTGCGGCGACGGCGACGGAACTGTTGCGCTGGCGTGCTCGATGCCGGAGGTCGAGTAGAGCAGAGATACGCGATTCGAGTAGGTGGCTGGAGAACAGAGCTGTGACGGAGCTAGGTGGTCCGCCTAATGCCAGAGTGACGCCTGAGACGATGGAAGGCGACCTGGTTCGCCGGTTTCATGGCTGGTGGCCTGAAGTAATGGTGGTGGCCAGATTCCGAGCTTCATGGTGATGGTGAATGATGGTGAAGATGTGATTAATTGAGGTGGACTCATCATGGTGGTGATTGAATGAATGATGGTATGAATTGAATGAGTTGATGAGGATGGAGGTTGAATGATAATGGTGGAGGATTTATGGTGGATTGAAAATGGTGGTGGAGGTTGAATGATAAAGGTGGAGGATGAAACAAATTGAATTGGCAGAAGTTTGAGTGCAGTAGAGTTTGCTTGACTTTGCTCTTTCTCATTCACTTCTTTCAGCTTTCAATTTCGTTCCGTCTTAACTCGTCTTGCTCTTTGACCCGTCTCTTCTCGCTAATTCCCGCTCCATCCACTTGATACGGTACCTACAAGATATAACAATAGAAGCAGTACCAAAAATCTACGAGAAATAACATTATTAATAATAATTATAATAAAAAAGACTAATTAACACTTATTATCGTAAAATAATATATATGAGCTATAATATCAATTAAGCACACAAAATTGACCCGAATAAGTAAATAAATGTGGGTAAAATAATGACTAAAATGCCGTTTATCATTAGCCCCTCTTAAAACCAGCAGGAAGTCTTCAGCGAGGTCACTTGATCGAGTGACGGGTTAACTCGGTCGAGTGACTCGTATACGTCAGGGTTTTCGCGTAAAAAAAAGGTGAGACGTAAACCTACAGAAGACGGATACTCCCCGTCAGTTGACGGTCTGGGTCGAGTGTTCTAGCATCAAGACCCATAATGATCTCCCCTGTTGCCAGCCAAGCCGGGCTGTGACCCGTCTCCATCTGATCAACTATACCAATCAGCCTAATCTGACCTAAGCACGAGTCAGCCTCCATCTTTCCCTCAAAAACGTATCGGTGCAGCATGCAAAAGGCAAAAGCCCTACGCCTGTGAGTAGGAGTAGCTCTCACGTCCCTGGTATTCATAAATTTATCAGCCAGGTCGAACAGCGAGACAGAACCTCCCCGCACCAACCGGTCTGTCTCAGCGTGCGATAGACCTAGGAAATCCCTCAATCTCCTTCTTGGATCTGGATAGAACGGAGGAATGGCATGACGAGCATTAGGGCACCAACCGCCCACAACTGCGATCTCTTTAGGAAGAGGGCACACCTCTCCTCGGGGAAACGCGAAAATGTGATGGGCAGTGTCCCAAAACGTTAGGTATGCATCTAGGAAGTGTGAGTCAATCCTAAGACGTTGAAGCGGGAGTAAAGCAGAAATTCCCATTTGAGTTAACTGAACTTTTTCCTCGTCCCGAAAGTACTGGGACCATGCCAGAAGCATCGCAGTCAATTGTTCGATACCCATATCAGATACTTTTTCTTGAAAGTCTAAAAGATTTTGGGAAAAAGAAGAAGGAAATTTGAGTTGAGATGCAGAAAGTTGAAGCAGGAGTCCTGTATTTATGATAGGAAACCCTGACAGCTTCCATAATTGCTATGCCTTCATGACCCACACGGGCTTACGCATGAGGGCCCGATCCCAGTCTTCAAACCTTTTCAGAACCTGATATAGGAATCGAGTCGTCCTGAGCATTCCTAAATTTTCGAAAAATTCAAAATTTTCATAACTTTCCAAAAATCGATTTTTCTTTATTTCCCCAGCATGAGTCGGTGTTTCACCTAAATGTTAGATACAAATTGTTATGTGTCAGCATACAAGTACACCAAAGACTTCGAAAGCAAGTCTCCGCGCAACTCATTTACTCCCCACGGAGTTATTATCGTCAAGACAGGTATGACCCTCTGCTTATGGCTGGCGAGCCCTTCACGCAAGTCTAATGGACTATAAACGACCCGACCGGAAGGCTGCCAGCTCGTAATCCTTGATTGGCCTGGTAGCTACTCTGACTTTCGCCTTGTCCAAGCCTCAGTCAGAGTGGGGGCTCTGTAGACACCCGCATTTTGACTGCTAGTGTCTATAGCAGTTCCCAACAAAACACCCGATGATGATCGAACGTAAACATGACTTAATACGCTCGAATACGGACTCGGAATCAATAGTATCCGACGTATGCACTTAGCGAGTTCAAATCTCTCAAAAACCGACCTCAAATCCAGGCCCAGTGGGTCGTTTCCAATTAAATGAGACTAATTTGAGCCAAAACCGACACCAGAAATAAAACCGTCTTTTAGCGACCGAGTCAAAACCCGGTCAAAGTCGTTTCCGAGGCAAAAAACCAGCCATGCATGCTTCAAGAAGCCAACTCAAAGTCAAAAGCTTAAATATCTCAAGCTTCCTAAATTTACTCCACCCGCCTAACCCACTCGATCGAGTGGGCATGCAAAAATCAACCAGATGCCTTCTTCAAGGCCACTCGATCGATTGCATCAGGGCTACGCGATCGAGTGACCATAGGACGGGGGTAATTTTCTATAAATACCCCCCCACCTCTTCACATTTCAGATTTTTTTCACCTACATTTGACAAACCCTAAGCAACCTATACACTACACTACAACCCCGACATCCCCTCTAGGCATACACTAGCAAATCCGAGACCAAAATCTCCGAGAAAGCCGAGAAAATCGTCTCCATAAACACAAAACACCATAACTTACCCTACATCCTCGATACTCCCGCGCACACGCCGCTACTACGAGTCCATTTCCGAGGCCAATTATGCATGTAGGTTGAGGGTGTCATCAAATCCCGCTTTCTCTCTTTTCTCTCCTCTCTTCTCCGTTTTTTATTCTTTTCGTTTTTTTTTACTATTTTCGTTTTCGTCGTTAGAGTTTTTTATTCGTTGTCACGCTACTAAATTATTCGTCAATTACGTATCGAATACGAGGGATGACGGGATAAGGAAACACGAATACGAGAGTATTGCACTCGATGTTGCCGGTCACTTATCCCGACACCCCAAGTATTTGGTTGTTTGAAGTGAATCAACCCTTAAAAAGAACGCTTTTAATTTCGTCTAGCATTTTTATCGTCACCATTAAATCATACCGAGTATAGACATATATATATATATATATATATATATATATATATATATATATATATATATATAGGAAGGATCAAGTGAGTCCTTTTATTTTTTTTGAGTCCATGAGTCCTATCTACAACCATTGATCTAGAGTGGGATGTATGATGGTGATTGATTCTGGTAAAAATAAAATAAAATCCTCTCTCCTCCCTTAATTATCTCCAACCAATACACGTTACTTCCTCACATTCAATTTTTTTCCTCACATTCAATTTTTTCATTCACATCCAAACTGAAACCCTTCACCTTCATTATCCCAAACACAATCGATCGACTTCTGTTTCTTTTCAAAACACACCCGTGCATCCTCCCGTCTTCAACTCAAGCAATGCTACATTGAAGCAACTCTCTAACTTCAGCAAAGATAATCTTCAGGCGGCATAATACAAGGTAACTCGCTAATACTCGATTGTTGTACTAAAGAACTAGGTTTAGTTTATATTCATATCTGATTTCATTAATTTTCTTGCTAATTATTGATTGATTTACTTTGTTGCTTTTGTGCCCTATAATTAATTGGTTTCACTAAAGATAGTTGCGGTATCTGGGTATGCATCTGTAGAGTTTAATTGAATTCACCTGCTTCATATTATTCTTCTACTATGCTTCTACTCTTCATACTTAGTCTAACATATATTGAATGTTACTCTAATGCGCATATTCAGTTACTGTAATAAACTTGAGGTGTTACTGTAAGGGGTTGTTCAGTTAGTGATACACATGTATGATCTTATTTTAAAGACGACCATGTGTTACTGTAATGTACAAGACATGTTACTTTTAATCCCATCTTTGCGTTACTTTGAATGCTAGTAATCTGGTACATTTATTTGTGTAGATGTGTTACTCTAATTTGCACTCTATGTTACTCTAACACTTTCATTGTGTTACTTTAACGCGTATCAGCTTTACATATGGTATTTCTTTCACTCGTATCAGTTGTACTTTAATTTTATATACCAGATTAAACTGTAACAATAGTTGTACATAATTATTGTACTTTTCAGATGGCAAAAGGAGGAGACAAATCAAGGTGCGATCGCGGTTGTTGGATAACGTAGATAAGTATGTGGACGCTAGGCAAAAGATCATCGATGGTCCCAAGAGCAAGCCAACAAAGGGTCGAAAAAAATAACGTGTCTAACGAATTATGTCATCTTTTTCTAATTACGAATAATGCTTTTTATCGTTTTCGAAACTTGTTATGTACATTAGTATTTTGATTATCACCAATGGAACAACGCTGTTAAACTCTGTTACCCTGACGAATTGTTCCTGTCACTCTAATTAACGACCGGTGTTACTATGGGAATGAATGAAGTTTACCCAATATACAAATGTGGTCTCATAATCATTGTGTTACATTGACGCATTATAACTGTTACTTTAATGAACAAATGATGTTACTCTAAGTTATTAATGATGTTATTCTTTGTATCATGGTTAAACAATGCTATTATCAATGATGCATTATATATGGTTCTTTAAAAAGTGAATGTTGTTACTTTGGTAATGAATGGTTCTAATCCAAGTTATCCTCAGTTACTTTGGTAATGAATTATTTAAACAACGTTGCTGTCCTCATTTACCTTCATGCATTATGTCTGTTACTGTAACTAACGAATGGTGTTACTCCAATATACATGAGATGTTACTCTAACCAAATACACATGTATTAAATAAATATATAGTTAATTGCAACGTAGCACAACGCTATGTGTAAAAAAATGTGTACAAAATCTAGTTCCTGTGTTTTGCCAATATCCTCCCCAGAAACCGGCTGTCTCTGCAATAATCTGAACTCCCGAATTAATCCGCACAAGCTTTTCAACACGAAAATTAATCCGCACAAGCTTTTCACATTTGCCTTGTCTTCTGCCCTTAGAAGTCCGTATCAATGAAGCTTCAATGCCGTGTCTGCTTCAACAAAAAACAAAACAATAATATCAGTGAAGCTTACGTTACTGTAACTCAGAAGGTATGTTACTTCAATGACGTTTCTGCGTTAATATAAAACAAAACAATAGTATCAGTGTATATCATGGAAAACCTAAATAAGAAACATAAAACCCTGGAATCTATAAAGATCGATAGAGCAACTACCATTGATAGGAAACTATGATGAATGAAATAACAATGAAAGCAATATCAACATTAAAATTGACGTGCAACAAATGTGTTATATCAATTCATAAGTTGTGTTACTCTAACTATTACACTATGTTACTTTAACATCATCATCAAAACCCTTTTTCTAAACGTTCAGTGTGTTATTATAATTGCAAATAAGTGTTACTGTAACTCAGACGGTATGTTACTTCAATGACGTTTCTGCCTTAACATCCAAATCGACGTTAAATAATAACACAACAATGAAAGTAATAGCAACAATGAAAATTGACGTCAAATTATTATTGACGTCAAAAAATAACGCAACAATGAAGGTAAATCTCACCATAGCAACAATGAAATAACGCAACAATGAAAGTAAAAAATAACCCAACAATGAAATAGCAACGAAAGCAATATCAACATCCAAATCGACGTTAAAATATAGCGCAACAATGAAAGTAATAGCAACAATGAAAATCGACGTCAAATTATTATTGAAACTTACCATTGTTATACTCTATCGATTTCTTATCAATTGTTGAAGAAGACTACCAACCCAATGCCGATGTTAGTTGGGCATGGAAAAAAAGTATGCCAAACTCGTGACTTACTGCAACCGGGTGCGAACAATTGGGGTACGCAGGGGCATAAGCCGTATACGGTGGCGAAGGGATACCAGTATCTGCGAAAGAAAGGAGACGAGGTAAGATGGGTCAGCCTAGTCTGGAATCCTTGGACATTGCCAAAGCATCGGGTTTTTGCCTGGATGATGCAGTAAGGTTCTATGAACCTGAAAGACAAATTATTCAGGCTTCGCATTATTGACAACGATGAGTGCTGCTTGTGTGGTAACGCTACCGAGAATGTCACACATCTCTTCCAAATGTGTCATTTCACCGTCAGACTAAAAGAGGAAGTAATGAAGAGAATCGGATGGCCAAGCGCGATAGACCTTGATAATGCAGGACGTCTAAAAATGAGAGGTACTAAACTCCAAAGGGCTGTGAAGAATGGGCTCATTAATGCAATAACATACCACGTTTGGATGCAACGGAATAAAAGTAGGATTGATAATCGAATTTATCGACCTGAGCATATAGCTAAACAATGTGTTGATGAATTTATCTTTTATTGTAGTGGTAGATGTAACCACAAGTTCAGCATGAGGGATGAACGATTCCTATCTAGCCTTTTGAGACTCACGATGTAAATGATACTTTTTCATTTATAATATACTTACCTTTACCAAAAAAAAAATTGTTGAAGAAGATGATGCTGCCATTGAATCCATTGTAACGCGTTTTCGTGCACAATATTGATTGAATGAAAGGATGAACGTGATGAAAAAAGGGTTTTTTTCTCACGGTTGAATTAATGAATGAATGTGATGAATGATGAATGAACGTGATGTAGTGGGTTATTGTTTCCTAAATTCTTGGGAGCTATTTTAGGAACGTAAATCTTCCTTCTTTTTTTTAATGCAATGAATCTTGTCCATCCATCCTCATCCCATCCAACAAATGAGATGAGGACTCATGGACTCATATAGAGTAAAGGACTCATTATATATTATATATATATATATATATATATATATATATATATATATATATATATACGTGATGAGATTAAATCAAAGCTTCTGAGATGATGATGAAGAAGAAGAAAAAGAAGAAGACAGAGAGGACGAGAAGGATGAAGAAGCAGAATTATAAGTAGGACATTATGAGTAACAAGTGTGAAACATTGAAATTGTAATGAAGTTGATTTAGTTGGAATCTTGTACCACTTTTTGTTTTGGAGTATCTTAATAAAAACAAACATTGTTCTTTTTGTTAATTGGAACTCCTGTTTTTGCAAGAGACTACTATGCAGTAACAGATTTTATGAGTTAAAGTAACACAGTTCATGAATTAAAGTAACACATTGTATGAGTTAGAGTAACAGTTTTTGCAAGAGACTATGCAACATAACAGATTTTATGACTTAAAGTAACACAGTTCATGAATTAGAGTAACACAACGTATGAGTTACAGTAACATAGTTATGGATTATGGCAGTAACATGGTAACATACGTACAATGACCCTACTGATTTTTTGCTGAAAATGAAAAAAACTTAATTTTAAATAAACTTGTTGTGTGAGAGAAAGAGACAATTAAAAATTTGATAGGAGAGAGAGAATCTGTACTGAGATAATTAAGGAAGAGAGAGAAAGAAAATATATTTTAATAGATATTATAGTTATTTCCTTAATTATGAGATCAAATCTTGTCCATTAATCTAACATTGAATCAAAGGCTAAGATGAGGACTCACGGACTCAACATATATAAGTGGACTCACCTGATCCCACTTATATATATATATATATATATATATATATATATAGGTTCAAATAAGGTACACAATTTTTTTAAATCTATATTGAAGTTCCAGATGACATACACTAAAGTTGCATTTGTATATATATCAATTTTGAACAAATGCAACTTTAGCGTATGTCATCTGTAACTTCAATATAGACTTAAAAAAATTGTGGACCTTATTTGAACCTACCTCTATATATATATATATATATATATATAGAGAGAGAGAGAGAGAGAGGTAGGTTCAAATAAGGTCCACAATTTTTTTAAGTCTATATTGAAGTTACAGATGACATACGCTAAAGTTGCATTTGTATATATATCAATTTTGAACAAATGCAACTTTAGCGTATGTCATTTGTAACTTCAATATAGACTTAAAAAAAATTGTGGACCTTATTTGAACCCACCTCTCTCTCTCTCTCTCTCTATCTATCTATCTATCTATCTATCTATATATATATATATATATATATATATACATATATATATATATATATATAGAAAAAGGATCAAGGGAGTTTGGTGAAAAGTGGGAAGTTGTGTTGTTGACCCTTGATCTTAGGTTGAATGAATGGCTTAAATGGATGATGTATTAAAAAAAAAAAGGACAACAAACTGACAAGCAATAGTGGAGAGAGGGAAGCAACCCTCCCCCTCAATCACACTTCGCAGCAGTGGAGAGAGGGAAGCATTCCTTCCTCAATCAAACTCTCCCTTCCTCATTACTTCCCTCATTTTCAATTCATTTCCCTAATTCAATTCATCTCTCTTTGACAAAACTCCATCAAATAAGCTCCATTAATAACTCCGACCATACTCCGTCAACAACTCCGATCATACTCCGTTTTTAACACAACATGACGAATAATTATGCCAAGGTATGTTTATGCATAAACTTTGATATCTTCATTTTTTTTTTAGCTTCTTGTTCATCTTCATCTTCGATCATCTTCATCTTCTTCAAACTTCTTTTTATTTTTCATATCTTCTTTTTTTTGGTATTTTTAAAATTATTCATCTTCATTATCTAAAAAAAAGAACAACTTCATCTTTAAGATGGAGTTTGAAGATGAAGTTGTTATTTTTTTGTGGAATGAATGGAACTTGAAGATGAAGATGAAGATGAACAAGTCATTTAGTGCGTAATGTTTTTGCAGAATTGCAAAGTCACACTCATTATGCTGTACAGTCACACTCATTATGCTGTACATTCACACTCATTATGTTGTAGAATCACGCAGATGTACACTCATTGTAGTCACATATTCAGTTGTATAGTCATACTCATTATGTTGTATAGTCACACTCGCTATGTTGTAGAATCACGCAGTTGTAGAATACCTTGGGATTAAGGTATCATTCGTTGAATCATCTTCATCTTCATGCTTGTTTTATTTTTCATACTTTTTTATGTATTTATAAAATTATTCATCTTCATTATCCAAAAAAAAAATGAAGGTTGAATATGGATGAATGAATGTTGAATATTTAATGAATGTTTAGATATTTCATTTTTTTAAAGTCATAGTCGTTCATTCATCCATATATATTCAACTTTCATTTTTTTTTGTGGATAGTGAAGATGAATAATTTTATAAATACAAAAAAAAAGTATGAAAAATAAAACAAGCATGAAAATGAAGATGGTTAAACGCATGATACCTTAATCCCAAGGTATTCTACAGCTACGTGATTCTACAACATAATGAGTGTGACTATGCAACATACTGAGTGTGACTGTACAACTTAAAGTTTGTGACTATACAACTTAAAGTGTGTGACTTTTTTCAGGTATTTTTAATCTACGTTCAAGTTTCCACGTTCGTCAAATTCCTACTTTCGAACCTCGATGATTTTCAGGTATTGTTTTTATCTTTTTAGAGCATCTTTAAAATAATTAATCATCTTCATCCTCATGCTTGTTTTATTTTTCATTCCTTCTTTTTTTTTGGTATTTATAATATTATTTATCTTCATTATCCACAAAAAAAAATGAAGGTTGAATATGGATGAAAGAAAGTTGAGTATTTAATGAATGTTTGAATAATTTGCTCTGATTCATATGTATAATCATCTTTCTAATTATGAATGTGACTTTGATAATGATGATTGAAGAATAATTGACTGTATGACTTTTATTTTCCATTATACGGTTTCAGTTTTGTAGTCACACACTTTAGGTTGTACAGTCAGACTCATTATATTGTATAGTCACACTCATTATATTGTAGAATCACACAAATTCTTACAGTGATTAGTGTATGTAATCATCTTTGCTAATGATGATTGAAGTATAAATAAGGACGAGTATAATTTAGTTGTATAGTCACAGAGATTATGTAGAGTCACACAATTAAAGTTGTACAGTCACACTCATTATGCTGTACAATCATGCAGTTGTAGAGTCATTGTAGTCATATATTCAGTTGTGTTGTGTGATTTAGATTGATTGTGTGTTTTGTTGCAGCGAAATAGTTGGTGGAAAGAGGAATGTTGGTAAAAGGGGCGGTGGGAAGAAGAAGGTCGTGGAAGATACAACGACCGACCACGTAATTGGACAATGTATTGTTGCGCACGTACCGGAGACCATCGTTAAGCTCTTGTGTGTTTATGTGAGATAAAATATTTGCTTTAGGATGAACGTACTATGTGTAAATGATGTTTGGTGGGTTAGAATGTTTTTATGTTTGACATACTATATGTAAAGGATGGACTTTGTCCAATGTAAATATATTTTTCATCGCTATTTTCTGGTTTCATAATTAATCACGCGAGGTCTATAGCAAAATCACTTATCCTTCCACCTGTGTGACTATACAACATAATCTCTGTGACTATACGACTAAATTATACTCGTACTTATTTATACTTCAATCATCATTAGCAAAGATGATTACATACACTAATCACTGCAAGAATTTGTGTGATTCTACAATACAATGACTCTACAACTACATGATTGTACAGCATAATGAGTGTGATTGTACAACTTTAACTGTGTGACTATACAACATAAACCGTGTGATCCTAAAACATAATGACTGTGATCTTACAACATAACGAGTATGACTATACAACTTCAACTGTGTGACTATACAACATAATCTCTGTGACTATACAACTAAATTATACTCGTACTTATTTATACTTCAATCATCATTAGCAAAGATGATTACATACACTAATCACTGCAAGAATTTGTGTGATTTTACAATATAATGAGTGTGACTATACAATATAATGAGTGTGACTGTACAACCTAAAGTGTGTGACTACAAAACTGAAACCGTAAAATGGAAAATAAAAGCCATATAGTCAATTATTCTTCAATCATCATTTGCAAAGTCACATTCATAATTAGAAAGATGATTATACATACGATTCAGAACAAATTATCTAACCATTCATTAAATATTCAACCTTCATTTTAATCTTCGCAACAATACATTGTCCAATTACGTGATCGATCGTTGTATCTTCCACGACCTTCTTCTTCCCACCGCCCCTTTTACCAACATTCCTCTTTCCACCAATCATTTCGCTGCAACAAAACACACAATCAATCTAAATCACACATACAACTGAATATGTGACTACAATGAGTGTACAGCTGCGTGATTGTACAACATAATGAGTGTGACTATACAACTTTAACTGTGTGAATGTACAACATAAACGGTGTGATCCTAAAACATAATGACTGTGATCCTACAACATAACGAGTATGACTATACAACTTCAACTGTGTGACTATACAACATAATCTCTGTGACTATACAACTAAATTATAACATTAATTAAATATTCAATCTTCATTCATTCATATTCAACCTTCATTTTAATCCATATTTAATCTTCATTTTTTTGGATAATGAAGATGAATAATTTTATAAATACAAAAAAAAGGTATGAAAAATAAAACAAGCATGAAGACAAAGATGATTCAACGAATGATACCTTAATCCCAAGGTATTCTACAGCTGCGTGATTCTACAACATAGCGAGTATGACTATACAGCATAATGAGTATGACTATACAACTGAATATGTGACTCCAATGAGTGTACATCTGCGTGATTCTACAACATAATGAGTGTGACTGTACAACATAATGAGTGTGACTGTACAGCATAATGAGCGTGACTTTGCAATTCTGCAAAACATTACGCACTAAATGACTTGTTCATAATGAGTGTGACTGTACAACTTTAATTGTGTGACTCTACAACATAATCTCTGTGACTATACAACTAAATTATACTCGTACTTATTTATACTTCAATCATCATTAGCAAAGATGATTACATACACTAATCACTGTAAGAATTTGTGTGATTCTACAATATAATGAGTGTGACTATACAATATAATGAGTCTTACTGTACAACCTAAAGTGTGTGACTACAAAACTGAAACCGTATAATGGAAAATAAAAGCCATACAGTCAATTATTCTTCAATCATCATTATCAAAGTCACATTCATAATTAGAAAGATGATTATACATATGAATCAGAGCAAATTATTTAAACATTCATTAAATACTCAACTTTCTTTCATCCATATTCAACCTTCATTTTTTTTTGTGGATAATGAAGATAAATAATATTATAAATACCAAAAAAAAAGAAGGAATGAAAAATAAAACAAGCATGAGGATGAAGATGATTAATTATTTTAATCATCTTTTCAAAATATACTGTTTCCATGACTACGTGCTACTTGATCTATTTATCGTCTTTTCAAAAACCGTCATTTTTAAAACTTGCATCTTTTCAAAATCATCCATTTTCGAAACCCGGAAAGCTACCGAATTTAGGACTTATGATTTTGACTCAAAATAGCCTATTTTTTTTAGCCGGTATGCTGCCCGACCATTTCCAAAACCTTCGAAAAATCACGGCCCAAAGGCCCTTTACCGATTTTCAAAAAAATCGGCCATATCTTTCTAAAATCCAAATTTCCATTTTCAAAACCTTCTTCTTCTTAGGACTTCCCGTATTTATTAGTGTCGGGTCTTGTCATAAGTTGTTAGAATCTCTAGCGTCAAAACTCCGTCGATCCTACATCACGAGTTTCTTCCCATCCCAGTCCGCCTTATTTGTCGAGGCACGGCCCACCTGCGTAGGATGAACTCCTACAAAGGGAAGCCCGTTTACACTTTCAAGTCCAAAGCCTAGGGATACTCACGTGGATCTTCCTTCGAACGGGACTAGGCCCACTTTGCCAAATCCTAAGGAAAACCCACCGTCCACGAGTCACCCGTCTAGGTGTCTTTTCCGAGTCATTTCCTTTTCAGGCCTTTCCGCACTCGGAGGCTATGCTTCAGCAGAGCGATCAGTCACGGTTGCTCTAAGGGTCATGTCTTGCACGTGTTATCTCACTACCCCACTTTTAAATCACTTAGATGTCGTATCATCCGAGTCCTACCAGAGTCTTTAGTCTCACTTGGGGGCTGTCCTTCACCTTAAGGGGTACTTTACGTCCATCCTACACCGGCGTCCTTATGATGCCTTCTTCGAGTCGAACCTATGCTATGAACACTCGAGTCATCTAGGGTTAGGTCACCACGGTTTGTCCAAGAACGCGACACGGTCAAACACGGTGGCCCCCATTTTCGGACTCACCCTTATGCAGCTCGAGTCTAATTCGCGGTCGTTACCTTGTCTAGGTCAACGTTCGAGTATCCCGATTCAAGAGTCTTAGTCATTCCCGTCCCCCCCGGGCCGTGTTTAGTTCAACTCCTTCTCTTGCATTTGCGCAAAGTCGAATTTAGGCGAGTCGTGGCACTAGTCGTTTCTCCAATCATAGACCTTACCAAAAAAGAAATAACCAACCGAGCATCCGAAAGTCCGGATTTGATTCGAGCCTAAGTCTGAGTCCGAGTCTAGGATACCCTACATCATCATTTCCAAATCAGAGTCAGATTCATTTATATTCTGTCTTCCTTTTCAAAAATTCAATAAAATCAGCTTTTCTATCTCTACTATATACTTTCCTTATGTGTTTCCGAGAACATGATTAACACCATCATACACTGTGAGCACATGCACGTGACTATTATAGGCACATCTATAATGACTGCAGGAAACCTGGCCTGTGTTTTCCTTTAGCCTGTTCCATGTCTGACATAGAAAGCCACATAACCACCCTTAGTAGGAACGGTATCGAATCCTATGACAAATCTAGGTAGTCTCCTGCTAGTTTGGGTTCAAGACGGGAGGCAAGCCCATTTCCCACCATAAACACCCATCCAATAATACTAATCAATCCGTACCTTAGGTGTTAATCTGACCGACAATAAAAAAGCTGGACAAAAAATCAAAAGTTCAAGAGAAAAAGCAAAAGGCCAAAACAAAAAAGTTGGCCATGATAAAAAAAAATTATCAACATCCCTCGACCAGACACGGTCAACTCAAATGAAGAATCCCTTGACCGGGGCTAAGAGGTCAACCCAAAGAATTCAAAAACCCATGACCGTAGTTAACGATCAACTTAAGTGAAACGGTCAATTCAAAAATTATCAAAACCCATACCATCAAATAGGGGAGAAACAATCAAGTTGGTCAGCTAACACCACATTTAGCCTTCCCACATTACAACCCTCAAAACCTTCTCGAGACCTAGGCTAGAGACGGCCCAGAATTTTGAGGATTCAGGCTCCATAGGATACACCCTAACCGTTAGGGCCAGACATGGAAACTAGATCCCGCAGTATCAACCTGCCCAATCGAAGTCCGAGTCATTTTTACTCGACTTCCCCCTTTCCTACCACATCGCAATACCTTACCCTCGAAGCCTTAGCTCCACAAAATCGAGCTCCAGATTTCGAATCATCAAAGCCACTTATGACCTAGCACCACTTTTCCAAAAACATCTAAACCAGTTACCAGCCCAAACACGGGAACTCAACTTGTGGTCGGCATAGAACACGCCCAAATAGTGCACACCACCTCTGGGGGCTACCCCGGAGAATGCTCACAGTCACAGGATCAACATCCTAACTATTCTAGCCCTTTGGTCAAGACATCATTGGGAATGCACCTAGCCTACACTATTGCTATGGCTAATAAACTAGGCATCATAATACATCTTTCAACACTGAACTACGGCTTGGTTTGATTTCACTACACGTGAATACGTAGGCAGCCTTTCAACAGAGGTAAAACCACCCACATTGACACATTCAAAAAGCATCATCATTCCGGTCACGACACTGTCATGTTCTCAACAGTTAGCTTTGTCATTCTGAGGGCTTCTCTTAGGCAGAAGTTTTCCTTCCACTCACAAAAATCCAAATACTTTTCAAACACTAGCTTCCTTTCTATAGAGTGCCCTAGTACTTGGCTCAGTTGAAGACGAGAATTTGTCAGGGACTCGAAGCAATACCTACTTCGGGAACATACCCCGAAACCAAAAAAATTCAAAAGAACACCAGTCTACGACATTGCTACTACAAAGCCCTGTCGTACGGAAACAGTCTCATAACATATCTTTCCCATTCCGAAGATTCGACCAATTTGCCACTCGCCTAGGTTACGGAATAACGCAACTTAAGAGTCTTGTCATCTTAGGTGGCCCACCCCCTACCGAGTCACGGTCTAACCCTTAGAGAGTCAAAGTCGTGTCTGTCAACTCGTCCTCTCGCGTCCAGAGTCGAGTCTGTCGGTATATCTCTCTCTCTTCAAATTCTCATTTTAAAATTTGCAAAACTTAGCCATTTGAGAAAATCCCTTTCCTAGTCACCACGGGAATAGGAATTTTTATCGTACTTCATCTAGGCATACAGGCCTAACCAGAGGATTTTAGGAGTCCGTGTCAGAATCTGATCAAGAATCAAGTCATCCCAAGCATTCTTATTTCCAAATATTTTCAATATTTTTTTTTCCAGTATTTTCTTTCCAAAAATCAATAAAAAATCATTTATTCCCCAGCGTGAGTCGGTGTTTCGCCTAAATATTACATGCAAATTGTTATGTATAAGCATACAGGTACACCCAAGACTCCCGAAGAATTCTCAAAAACTCCCCAGTGGAAGGCTCAGGCAACATTTTTTACTAAGGAATCGGGATGTATCTGTAAGCTCCCACGCAATTCCAAGATGGGATGTGTCCGTAAACAGACACACCCAGAGCTTCCAAGGCAAGCTCCCACGCAACTCCAAGATGGGATGTGTCCGTAAATAGACACACCCATAGCTTCCAAGGCAAGCTCCCACACAAATACAAGATGGGATGTGTCTGTAAACAGACACACCCAAGACTTTTCAGGCAAAGTCCCCCGCGACATCATTGGCATCTATCCAGGTATGATTTCTACCTTATGGCTGGCGAGCCCTTCACGCAAGTCTAATGGACTATAAACGACCCGATCGGAAGTCCGCCAGGTCTTAATCCTCGATTGGCCTGGTAGCTACTCTGACTTTTGCCTTGTCCAAGCCTCAGTCAGAGTGGGGGCTCTGTAGACACCCACATTTGACCGCCAGGTGTCTATAGTAGTTTCCGCCAAACACCCGATGATGATCGGACGCAAACGTGCTTTAATGGACTCGGATATGGGCTCGAAATCATGGACATTTGGTTTAGGCTTTTTACGGAGTACAAATCTTACAAAACCAACCTCAAATCCAAGTCCAGTAGGTCGTTTCGAGTCAAATAAAACTAATTTAGGTCGAATCCGGCACCAGAGGCAAAACCGTCTTTTAGCGACCGGGTCAAACCCGGTCAAAGATATTTTTTCCCGAGATACACGGACCAGTCGTGACACCACACGTCCGGTTTGGACTCAAATACTACAAAAAATTAGCTTCGACAATATTAAATAAATCCATTCAAAGATAGAATTCGATCTCAAGTAGGAATTCTATCTGAAAACCAAATCGATTTACCGACCGAGCATCAAAATACTCGGCAAACCCCAACACGTACCCTCACCCCTTACTCAGAACCATGGTTTTCGGATGTTCTTAGTAAAGGCCGCTAAGTGCGGGCGGGGTTGGGTGTTCTTAGTGAACTTCCCAACACGTACCCTCACCCCTTACTCAGAACCATGGTTTCCGGATGTCTGAATCCATTGGCAACGAGAGTCATTCAATACACGATATCTGATAATGCCGGTATCGGTATCATAATGCAAAGGGACGAACCCAATAAGCTCTGACATCGGAAATTGGCCGTATTTTGTACACGGCCCACTACGACATAGAGTGGGTTCGAACGGGCCCGAACTCCCACAAAGTTCGGTGGCGACTCCTACTTCGATTTAAATTTCAATTTGACCATCTCATATGGAGATTCATTCGCCTCCCCAAACCCGCGCGTGGCCGCGTCGGGGTGGACCTATCTCATGTCCACACATAGGTGGTACCTCTAGATCGTGCGAAAAGGATAGGACCATGGCACACAGGTGGTGACAATATATTGTGGTTGGTTTTGGTTTTGACTACTATTTTCACAATACTTTTGGTTTGGTATCGAGACAATGATATTTAACTCTGATTTCAAATTACTATAAATTAGAATAATTATTATTTCACGTTTTCAATATAATATGTTTTACTCAGCCTTGCTGACGTCCTTTTGTTTTGGGTCGTTCCCCGCTGGAACCTGTACCTATTTGTATTTTGGGTACAGTTGATAGGTACAATAATATGCTGCATGGGTGCATTTGGTTCGGGATGCTGAGAGAGGAAGAATTTTATTATTTAACGTTTACCTCCAAACTATTTATATTTATGTTAAATTTTGGGTTGAAGTTGTTTTAAACCGTTTTGGATTTTGTGGGACTTAAGTCTTCCGCTGCAACGTTTTCATTTAATTATTTATCGGATTTATATTTCTTTATGACTCTTATAATATTCTTTTGCCTTGCATTTGGCTTTGTGAGCTAAGTGCGGAGTAACAACTTTAAATTTTCCTATTTTATTCTTCTATTTTGGTCTTGAAAATTTAGGGCTGTTACACTAAGTCCTCATTCCATCCATTGGATGAGATGAGGATGGATGGACAAGATGCATCCTTGTATGTATTTGCATTACAAAAAAAGGAGATTTACGTTCCTAAATTAGCTCCCATGAATTTAGGAAACAATAACTCCATTGATCACGTTCATTCATCATTCACGTTTATTCATCATTCACGTTCATTCAAACCTGAAAAAAAAACCCTTTCTTCATCACGTTCATTCATTCATTCAATCTATTCTGTGCTCGAAATCCCGTTACAATGGATTCAATGACCGCGTCATCTTCTTCAACTTTTGATAAGAAATTGATCGAGTATAACAATGGATTCAAGAGCCTTACTATATATATATATATATATATATATATATATATATATATATATATATATATAAGTGCATAAGTCCTCATGTTAACCCTTGGATTATAATAAATGAAGGGGCAAGATTTGATGTGTAGTGGGGAATGTTCAATGCAAAATAAAAAAATAAATAACAACCTAGCATTTAAGGAGTTTCTTCTCCCCAATAGTAATTGCCTAAATAGAAGAGAAAATATGAGTGTATTGATTATGGAATTATCACTAATTTTTCCATGGCTGATTATGGTCAACCAAAATATGTACTATAATATTGTTAAAAGTTATTCAATATTTTATTAATTTTACTCATTATTATATTAAACTTACTAAATAAGTTATTAAATAAATTACTAAAGTTACACAAAATGTGATTAGAGGTACACAATAAATTATTAAAGTTACACAATAAATTATTAAAATAATTAAACACTTTAAGTAATTAAGTTACATATTGTAAGAGTCAATTACATATTGTAAACACTACTCCGTATAATATAACATTTGAATCCTTTTGCACTAAATCTATCTAAAGTTATTATCATATCTGATTAAAGTTACATTTAATCTACTTAGAAGTTACATTATATATATGATTAAAATTACACCATATTTTTTTGAAGATACATCATATTATAACATTTGAATCCTTTTGCACTAAATCTACCTAAAGTTACATCATATCTGATTAAAGTTACACTAAATCTACTTAAAAGTTACATTATATATCTGATTAAAAAAGACAATATGTAATTGACTCTTACAATATGTAACTTAATTACTTAAAGTGTTTAATTATTTTAATAATTTATTGTGTAACTTTAATAATTTATTGTGTACCTTTAATCACATTTTGTGTAACTTTAGTAATTTATTTAATAACTTATTTAGTAAGTTTAATATAATAATGAGTAAAATTAACAAAATATTGAATAACTTTTAACAATATTATAGTACATATTTTGGTTGACCATAATGAGCCATGGAAAAATTAGTGATAATTCCATAATCAATACATTCATTTTTTCTCTTCTATTTAGGCAATTACTATTGGGGAGAAGAAACTCCTTAAATGCTAGGTTGTTATTTATTTTTTTATTTTGCATTGAACATTCCCCACTACACATCAAATCTTGCCCCTTCATTTATTATAATCCAAGGGTTAACATGAGGACTTATGCACTTAAAAATATTAGTAACCTTATAAGAACTCCACTCTCTCTCTCTCTCTCTCTCTCTCTCTATATATATATATATATATATATATATATATATATATATATATATATAGAGAGAGAGAGAGAGAGAGAGAGAGAGAGAGAGAAAGAGAGAGAGTGAGTTCTCCTTTTAAAATTGAGTCCGTGAGTCCTCACCACATCTGTTTGATTAGAAAGAGATTGATGTTGTGATTTGTTTGAGTAAATAAAGCAAGTGACTATATTTGGTAAATATCTCTCTCTCCTTAATTTAATATCTCTTCTATAAAAAATAATTATCATCTCTCACACACATATTTCTTCACAATTAATATTTTCATTTAAAAAAAATTAAATTGTTATTATATAGAACTAAAAATAATAATTTACCGCATATCTTATTCTATCCTTAATTTATTTTGTGTTACTCTTATTGCATAGAACTGTTACTCTAGTTAAAGTTTGGTGTTACTCTAACAACATCATGCAAATATGCTTACATTGATTTCAGAGTTATACGCCCCCAACACTGTACATAATTATCAACTCAACATATGAATAATAATGTTAGTCCAACGTTACTAACATGTTACTCAAACGTTAGAAGTGTGTTACTTTAATAGATACTTTGTGTTACTACGTTACAAACGTGTTACTCTAATAGATACTTTGTGTTACTTCAACGTTAGAAACGTGTTACTCTAATAGATACTTTGTGTTACTACGTTACAAACGTGTTATTCTAATAGATACTTTGTGTTACTTCAATGTTACAAACGTGTTACTCTAATAAATACTCCTTACACATAATTATTGAAATATTGATTGTGTTTCCTATTTTGTTAGATGTTACACTCCTTCAAATTAGGAAACAATATCTTGTTTTTTTAATACAAAATCTCAATCCATCTCATCCATCCATTGTATTATAATCCAATGGATGATAAAAGGACTTAGGGACTCAAATATATAGAAGGACTCATAAGAACCCTCCTCTCTCTCTCTCTCTCTCTCTCTCTCTCTCTCTCTCTCTCTCTCTCTCTCTCTCTCTCTCTCTCTCTCTCTCTCTCTCTCTCTCTATATATATATATATATATATATATATATATATATATATATATATATATATATATATATATATATATATATATATATATATATATATATATATATATATATATAGAGGTAGGTTCAAATAAGGGCACCATGTTTCAGTAAGTCTATATTAAAGTTACAGATGACATACGATAAAGTTGCATTTGTTTAAAATTGATATGTAACTATAACATTCAGCTCTTTTATCACTTCAAGTGATAAAGTGCAACTTTATCACTCATCTCGTGTAACTTTAAGCACTTGACCTTATGCCCTTAAAATAGTTGTTGCCCTTATTTGAACCTACCTATATATATATATATATATATAGTTTTCGTATCGAGTACGCTTAAAGACGAGGCTAGTTTAAGATCCCTCTAATCCCTTTACGAGTAGTAACGGAGGTGGCACCCTTTCGAGGAGCGCCGCCCCAAACACTCAAGGGCGTGATGTGATCGCAGAAACTTCTTGTTAAGCATATTCCATATCATTTTTCAAAGCGCTACTCTAAGAGAACGATATTGACTCTATAGTCAAATATCGCGCTCAAGGAGTCTTTATCAATCGAGGTTAGTACGAAACCCGTTGACGTGAAAATCGAACATCACATAATCCGTAAGGATTAGTAACGATGTCGTGACGCGGAAGGAATCATTTTCGTCCTAAATTTAAAACGACTTCATAAAACATACTTAAAAAAATATCCGATAACCGATCTCGTAATCGTACAATATACGTTATGAGTGTCGTAAACCAAGACGATGTAGACCCCCACATTTGGCCGCTAGGTGTCTATAGCGGTTCCCAAAAACACCCGATGATGATCGGATGCAAACGTGTTTCCACGCGCTCGGATATGGGCTCGAAACCATTAGTTGCTGGCTTGGGCTTTTTATGGAGTACAAATCTCACAAAACCGACCTCAAATTCAGATGTATTGGGTCGTTTCCAATAAAATAAGACTAATTTGGGTCAAAATCGACACCGGGAATAAAACCGACTTTTAGCGATTTGGTCAAACCCTGGTCAAAGCCATTTCCGAGACACAAAAAACAGCCGTGCAAATATCAAAAGTCCAATCCAAATACAAAACCCACAAAATATCCAACTCAAGGTCCAAAGACCCGAATCTCGCGCTCCAGCTGACCCACTCGATCGAGTGCTCAGCCCACTCGATCGAGTGGGCCCTCATTCAAGCCCGACTGCGTTGCTTTGGGCCACTCGACCGAGTCAGTAGGTTACTCGCTCGAGTAACCTTAGACGGGGTATGTGAGCTTTGCCTATATATACACCCCTATTGCATGCCATTAACACACTTTTGACACATCTTTTACAACCCTAATCAACCCTAATCTACATTCAAAAACCCTAACCCTAGCATCCAGGAATCCAAACCCTAAACCACCATAACTTAACTTACATCTCGATACTCATGTGCAAGCCACAATTAACGAGTCCCGTCCGAGAACAAGAAACATGTAGGTTCAGGGTGCAAAATCCCGTTCTTCTCTCTTTCCTTTTTCTCCTCGTCCGTCCGTCTAATCGTCGTCATCGTCGTCTTTTTTGTTTTTTTTAATATATATTTCGTTGTCGCATCTATAATATCGATAATAATTACTAGTATAAAAACATTAAAATACTTACATATTCGTGTCGAGTGCGAATGATGACGGAATAAGGAAATCCGAATATACAAGGGTGTTTCACCCGACGTTGCCGGTCGCTTATCCCGACACCCCTAGCGCTTGATTGTTGAAGTAAGTCAACGTAAATAATAGCTTTTTAATTTTTTTCGCATCGTCGTCAATCGCATATTTCATCGATGTTCAAAACTATTTTCGAATTAAACATCTTTTTTTAATTAAGGTCGAAACCCGTTGACGCGGATCCGATATCACACAATCCGCAAGGATTTATTATGATGTCGCGATGCCGAGGGAATCAAGTCAAGTCTTTCAATTCAAGTAAAGTGTCAATCTATTAGATTCGATACCAATTCAATAATTGGATGTCGAATCTAAACGATTTAGTCAATAAAGTAAACTAATACGATTTTCGTTGATGCTAAAATAGTTTTCACCTAATTCGATAGAATTAATTATGACACTATAAACGCGGAAAAAAGTCTATATCGTTTTAGTTAATTTAAACGACTTATAACATTTTTTTTAGTTTCGCTCTAATATTCGAAATCGATTCAATAATCGAACATCGGAAACGACGGGTATCAAAATCTGAATCGAGCACAAATTATATAATATTTATGCCCGATTTAGCCGAATCAACGATTTATCCAAAATTAAAAACGCAACTTCGAAATCAATAAGAATTGCAAAGCAAACCCTAGTTCGTACAGGGGGCACTCAATCTAGTGCCTAGTCCATTCGGTCGGGTGGCGCCCCTAAAACGAGACAGAAGGTTATTTTGACAACCACTCGGTCGAGTCTCGCTATGACTCGATCGAGTGGCCGTGCACTCGGTCGAGTTCCCTCATATCTCGGTCGAGTGACGTCACGAAATCCGGGACATAAACTTTTCAGAAGCCCACTCGGTCGAGTCCCTCAATGACTCGGTCGAGTGGCCCCTTTATCACGTCAAACCGTGAGTCCCATAACGTTGTTTTAGTCTCGTCAATACTTTTTTTTTATGACTTAGGTCAACACGTGTCAAATCTATCACGTGAAATACTACTTTTCCAAACCATGCATCTTTTCATTTACATCATTCCATATTATTCTATATTTTACAAACCGTTATTGTCATTATCTATCGTTACTAACATGTTTGTTTCCATCTTTGTCGATTTTATTTTCATTGTTTATTTTATTGTACTAAAATAAACCTCGCATGCTAAATATAACTTTGACGTTAGTATTAGATGCATTAAATCGACATAGCAACCCATTCAATTTTTCGCATGTTTAGGGAAAACAATGTTTACATATCATTTCATTGTATTACTAACGCGTGTATTAAAACGTCATTCGATATCTTAGTATAGACCGCTAATGTGCGGGCGGGGTTGGGTGTTCTTTGTGAAATTCTCAACACGTACCCTCACCCGTTACTCAGAACCTCGGTTCTGGATGTCCGAAACCGTTGGCGCACGAGAGTCATTCAATACACGGTAGCCGATAATGTTGGTATCGGTATCAAATGCAAAGGGACGAGCCCAATAAACTCTGACATCCGAATGGGCCATACTTTGTGCATGGCCCACTAAGATATAGAGTAGGTTCGAACGGGCCCGAACTCCCACAAAGTTCGGTGGCGACTCCACTTCGATTTAAATTTCAATTCGATCCATTCTCATATGGAGATTCATTCGCCTCCCCAAACCCGCGCATGGCCGCGTCGGGGTGGACCTATGTCATGTCCATATTTGGCGACTCCGCTGAGGATTAACTGATGCGTGACTTACCATCGGCATCCTCAGGGTGAGACTCGAACAGAAATCGTTTGACTAGTACAATACGCGTTTTAGTTTTACTGTTCATGCATAACCCCATATTTTCCCGGGCCGGTACTGGTGATCGACGTCCAACTATACCGCGATATACTCCAACATGGATATGTCAACTGTGTTCATTGTCGATTCGTATGGGTTTCGCGGCATGTTCTAAGCTCAACTCGACTTAGGAAGTCCGTCCCGATTCTCGGATAGGCTATGTACGCTAGTATAGACCCTTTATAGACCGACGAGACTTTGTGTAGAGCATACATGACGTCGTCATAATGCTTGCGTGACTATGTGCTACTTGGTTTCTAAGGTCGTTTATCAAAACCGTCATTTTCAAAAAATTGCATCCTTTTCCAAAATATTCGATTTCGAAACCCGGGACATATACCGAATTTAGTACTTATGATTTTACTCAAAATAGCCTATTTCTAGCTGGTATTCTGTCCATTTCAAAACTCGAAAATATTTTCGAACTTTCAAAATCGTGGCCCGATATGTTTTCCGATTTTTTTTCGAAAAATCGGGCCCCTCCACCATTTTTTTAGGCTTTCTAAAAAAATCCTTTTCAAAACATTCCTCTTCTTGGGACTTCCCGTATTTAGCAGTGTTGGGTCGTGTCATAAGTCGTCGAGGTCTCTAGTGTCGAAACTTTGTCGATCTTACATCACGAGTTTCCTCCCTATCCCAGTCCGCCTTATTTGACTAAGGCGAGGCCCACCTACGTAGGACATACTCCTACAAAGGAGGGCCCATTTACACACTAGAGTCCAAAGTCTGGGGATGTCTCACGTGGACCTTCTTTCGAACAAGGCTCGGCCCACCCGCCGAATCCTAAAGAAGGCCCACCTTTCACAAGTCACCCGTCTAGGTGTATTTTCCGAGTCATTACCCTCTTAGTCTTTCCTTTTGCTCGGGATGTACTTCTATTTGGGCTAGTTTCTTGATTACGCGGTGTTCTTATAGACATGCCACCCATAACCAGAAACCAACACAAGATGCAAGAAACCTTGGATGAACTGAAAGCCGCGTTGGTTAAGATCGAGACCCAATTGACGACTATCGTGACTGACCAAACAACCCTTGCCACCCGCCTGAGTGCCGTGGAGAAAGGGACTCCTGTTGCTGGATCCGAGTCCACTGGGCCCATAGCTGAACTAATTAGCGTTGTTCGAAAGCTCGAAGAACAGGTCCACCTGTCAACAATCAACTCGATCCATACCGAAAATGCTCGTTCCTACTCGCCTCTGAATGACGAGTTACCTGCCAACCTCAACCTTACGGGAATACCAATGATTGAGGGTACTGAAGACCCGGTCCACCACATCCGGGCTTTCAAAGAATTTATGGCTGTCAAGGGGGTGAAGTCCACCATGTTCATGCACATGTTCCCTTCCTCCCTCGAAAAGCACCCCAAAGCCTGGTACTACAGGCTCGACTCCAAGAAATACAAGACTTGGGACGATGTAGCGACTGAATTCGCTCGGAATTACGCTGATAATACCGTGATCCAAACTACGATGCGTACCCTGGAGGTTATGGCCTAAGAGCCCAAAGAAGGTTTCACCAAGTACCTTCAAAGGTGGAGGGCCGAAAGTGTGAAGTTGGTAGACAAGCCCAATGAGAAGACACTAGTGGAGGCTTTCATCAACAACATCCTACCTTCCTACCGCGTCCATCTTAGATTCTTAGGTATGCCGGCATTTCAAACTTTGCGGTGCTTACCGAAATGGGCATCAGGATTGAAGACGATCTTCGACATTATGAAGATCTGGGTGAAGCTTCTACTGAAGGCTATACTGGACATCAACTCGAGTCCTTAGAAGCCGACGACTAATGAAAACATCATCCGAGAGTCCGGATTTGATTTAAGTCTGAGTCTGAGTCCGAGTCTAGGATGTGCTATTTCTTCGAAAGTCAAAGTCCGAGTCAGTTATATTCTGTCATCTTTTTCAAAATTCAATAAAATCAGTTCTTCTATTTATCACATATACTTCCCTTATGTGTTTCCGAGAACATGATGAACACCGTCATACACTGTGGGCACACGCACGTGACTAATATAGGCCCATCTATAATGACTGCAGAAAATTGAGACCCGTGTTTTCCTTTACCTGTTCCATGTCTAACATAGAAAGCCACATAACTACCCTTAGGGAGAGGCATCAAATCCTATGACAAATCTAGGTAGTCTCCTAGTTTGGGTCCAAGACGGGAGGCAAGCCCATTTTCCACAATAAACACCCATCCAATAAGATCAACCGATCCCTACCTTAGGTGTTAGTCTGACCGACAGAAAAAGAGAAAAAGCTGGACAAAAAAAATCAAAAGTCCAAGAAAAAAAAGCAAAAGGCCAAAAAAAAAAAAAAGCAGGCCATCATAAATAAAAGGGCAACAAGGTCAACCAAAAAAATTCAAAAAAACCCATGACCGTGGTCAACGGTCAACCCAAGTGAAAGTCCCTTGACCGGGGTACGGTCAATTCAAAATTGTCAATACCCATACCATCAAATAGGGGAGAAGCAATCAAGTCGGTCAGCTAACACCACACTTAGCCTTCCCACATTACAACCCTCAAGACCTTCCCGAGACCTAGGCTAAGAGACAGCCCAGAATTTTGAGGATTCAAGCTCCATAGGATACCCCTAACCATTAGGGCCAGACATGGAAACCAGATCCCGCATTATCAAACCTGCCCAATCGAAGTTCGAGTCATTATTACTCGACTTCCCCCTTTCCTACCGCATTACAATACCTTACCCTCGAAGCCTTAGTTCCACAAAATCGAGCTCCAGATTTCGAATCATCAAAGCCACTTACGACCTAGCACCACATTTCCAAATTATCCGAACCAGTTGCCAACCCCAAACACGGGAACTCAACCTGCGGTCGGCATGGAAAGTGCCCAAATAGTTCACACCACCTCTGGGGGCTACCTTAGAGAATGCTCACAGTCACAGGATCAACATCCTAACTATTCTAGCTCTTTGATCAAGACATCATTGGGAATGCACCTAGCCTACACCATCGATATGGCTAGTTATACACAAAGTCCTATTAGACTAGGCACCATAATATATCTTTCAATTCACTGAACTACGGCATGGTTTTATTTCACTACACGTGAATACGTAGGCAGCCTTTCAACAAAGGCACAACCATCCACATTAACACAAATTCAAAAAGCACCGTCATTTCGGTCACGACACTATCATGTTCTCAACAACTAGCTTTGTCGTCCTGGGGGCTTCTCTTAGGCACAAAACCTCCATCCACTCACAAAATACTGATAAATTCAAAAAATCTAGCCTCTTTTCTATGGTGTGTCCTAGTACTCGGCTCAGTCGAAGACGAGAATCTGTCAGGATTCGAAGCAATAACCACTTTGGGGATGTACCCTAAAATCAAAAATCCAAAAGAGCACGAGACTACAACAGTCTCATTACAGACTACTGCAAGATCCCCTATAGCATATCTACCCCATTTCGATGTTCGACCGTGTTGCCACTCGCCTAGGCTACGGAATAGCGCAACTTAAGAGTCTTGTTAGGTGGCCCACCTCCTACCGAGTCACGGTCCAACCCCTTGAGAGTCCAGTCATGTCTGTCAACTCGTCCGGTCACGTCCAGAGTCGAGTCTGTCGATAGTTCTCTTTCTTCAAATTCTCATTTTAAAATTTGCAAAACTTAACCATTTGAGAAAATCCATTTCGACATGGTCAAATCTCAGCCTAATTAAACTGCAAATTTCTTTTCTACCCCTTTCAATTTTGAAAACCTATTTCCTAGCACGTGAGTTGCTTTCAGGACTTCGATTTCAAAATGAAGCAAAAATCTTTTTCCCCAGCGCAAGTCAGTCTATAGATGCTAATTGCATTTCCTGTATGCTATCTTGCTATCTACTATATTTGCTATTTCTGCCTGTATATCTAACATTTCAGGTACCAGCTTGGCTTCCCGAAGGAACATCAAGTTTTTCATTCCCCAGCGCGAGTCGTATTTTACCTGCGTGTTGCATGCAAAATTTTATGTAGCTTATACAGGTATGACTCAAAGCTTCAGAAACAAGCCTGCGCAGTTCACATATCTCCCCAGCAGAAAGCCCAAGACAACATCTTCTCTCGAATCAACACGGGATGGGCCCATATACAGGCGCACCCGGGACTTATACGACAAGTCCAATTCCCCAGCAGATAGCCCGAGGCGGCATTTTTCCCAGAATAGCACGGGATGGGCCCATATATAGGCGTACCCAGGACTTATACAACAAGTCCAATTCCTCGCGTAATTTTGGATTGGGATGTGTCTGCAAACGGACACACCCATGGCTTTCTAGGCAAACTCCCGCATAGTTCTGAGATGGGATGTGTCTGCAAACGAACACACCCAGGGCTTTCTAGGCAAGCTCCCGCATAGTTCTGAGATGGGATGTGTCTGCAAACGGTCACACCATGGCTTCTTAGGCAAGCTCCTACCACTACAAGAAAAACTGTCCCGGGCGTCCACCTGGTTGACGTCCTGGGCATATGGACGCCTACATGGCGTCTGAAAAGACAAACGGGCGTCCACAGTCAGACGCTAAATTTGGTGTCCGACTGAAATTGGGGAGGACGAAAGTCAGGTCGACGGGCGTCGACAGGTGGACGCCATATACCCCAAATGGCGTCCACTGTCGGATGCTTTTGGAAAAGCGGGCGTCCACCCATGGCGTCCGATAGTGGACGCCCGTCCCTTTGGTTTTGGCGACAAATACCCGCCCACCCCCCTCTCCCCCATCACTCTCTAAAAAAAACACTCTCTAACCCCTCTCTTCCTCTCCTCGCCGAGCCTATTCCTCATTCCTCTCCTCTATTTTCCTACTTCTTATTAATCTTTGGCATGTTTTCTTACTTACTTAGTTCTTAATCATTATAATTAGTTCTTGTTTTTTATTGTTATTGTTATTTATTGATAGTTTGCTAGTAAGTATTGTTTAGGTCTAAATTTGGATTAGGTTGATTAGTTTAGGTCAAGTTAGATTAGATTGATTAGTTTATCCCAAATTCGATTAGGTAGATTATTTTTGCCCATAACAATTTTGATTAGGGTTTGATCAATTTGGTTAAATTAAGCTAGAATGACCTCTAGGACCTTCCGTGAGGTTTTGTGTGACTTAAGACGGACCAAAAGGTATCGTAATAATGCCGGATTTTCCCGAAACCACTTCTAACTTGATCGGGGTTGTAATTAGGTGTTAGCGGTGCTTTCGGAGTTTTGATATCTGTATCCGAAAATTTGACCATTTTTGACCTGTTTTAGCTGTTTTTGTCGGACGTGGGTCTTGAATTTTGTTTTTTCGGTTAATTTGGGATTAAATTGAAAAATGAGTTAGGATTTTCGTAAATTACGATGAAATTGTGATTACATTTGTGATTAAAATCGGTGACTGATTTTTTTAAGGTCAATTCTAGATTAATAAGACATTTGGGTTTACTTTGACGTATTAGTGATTAAATTGAGGAAACATAGTTAGAGAATTAAGTTTAAGTTAAATGGTGATTAAATTTTCGTTTAGTATGTTATAAATTAAGTTAGGGAAATTAAACTTTAATTTGTTATATATATTTTTTGAACATAGAAAATGAAGAGAATTGAACGGAAATGGATGTATGAGGGAAGACTTGATAAGAAGAGATGTCCCACCGTAGAATTTTTGAGGGGTGTTGAATCATTTGTCGAGGTGGCTAAAAATTCAGTAGATTATGCATCGAGGGGGGAGGTTAGGTGTCCGTGTACTAAATGCAAGAACCTAAAATTTCTTGAGGTCCTTGTAGTTAAGGAACATGTCATCTATAGTGGGTTTTCACCCGATTATTATAATTGGATTTGTCATGGTGAGCCATCTCAGTCTGAGAAACCCGAAAACCATCAAAATGAGGGGGGCTTGAGAGGTATGATAGTTGACGCTGTGGAGTGCAACTTATTTAATAACGAGAACACATGTGGGAATGACGACTCACCCAACCCACAAGACTCACCTAACCCACAACAGCCTAACCCACGATCAAAGGCGTTTTTTGACATGTTGGACGCTTCGGAGAAACCATTATACGGAGGGTGCGATGTGACTTTGTTAGAAGTCGCGTCTATGGTAGTTAGCCTTAAATGTGAGTTCAACCTACCCTTTGCTTGTGTCGATGGTATTGCTGCCTTGCTCGAGAGAGTTATCCCAAAAGACAATATCATGACCCGAACATTCTGCACAAGGAGGACATTAGGGTACTAGGGAAGATGTGTCATCCGAGTGATGGTGAGGAGTGGAAGCGTTTCGATAGACTACATCCCCACTTTGCGTTAGAACCCCGAAATGTAAGGCTTGGGTTGTGCACTGATGGATTTGCACCGTTCGGCCAATTTGGTAAATCGTATTCTTGCTGGCCAGTGATGATCACACCTTATAACCTACCTCCTTGGTTGTGTTTAAAGCCGCCTTTCATCTTCCTATCTCTTATTGTGCCCGGACCCAAAAACCCGAAAAATCATTTGGATGTTTACTTGCAACCTATTATTGAGGAACTTAAACAACTATGGGAGGTAGGGGTGGAAACTTATGATGTCTCTCTTAGACAAAACTTTCAGTTGAAAGCAGCTTTGTTGTGGACTATAAACGACTTTCCCGCGTACGGTATGCTCTCGGGGTGGTCAACTGCGGGTCAGAAAGCATGTCCGTGTTGTATGGATGAGAAAAAAGCTTTTTATCTTCTAAATTCTAGTAAAATAAGTTGGTTTGACTTTCATCGGCAGTTCCTACCAGAAGGTTACCCATATAGAAAGAATAAGAAGGCATTCAAGAAGGGTGAGGTTGTGCTTGATGACGCACCTGATCGACTCCCCGGAGATGAAGCATGTGAGTTGATTTCCGATTACCCGTCCACTATTGACGGAACAGAGCAGGAGTTCAAAGACCTTAAGAAGTTGAAAAATGGTTGGTTTAAATGTAGCATATTCTTCGACCTACCATATTGGAGGACTTTGTTAATTCGTCACAATTTAGATGTGATGCACATAGAGAAAAACTTCTTCGAGCAGTTGATTCACACGTTGATGGATGTGGAGGGGAAGAGTTGTAACACTATAGACTCCCGGCGAGATGTAAAGAATTTTTGTGACCGTCCTCAACTGCACATAAAACGGGATGGATCGAAACCGAGAGCCTTGTTCACACTTGACAAGGCTCAGAGAAAGGCGTTGTTGGAGTGGGTAGAGAAGTTGAAGTTCCCTGATGGGTACGCCTCCGACTTCAAACGCTGTGTTGATCTTAAGAACCTGAAGCTGCAAAGTTTAAAGAGTCATGTCTGTCACGTCTTCATGGAGAGGTTGCTTCCGGTATCACTAAAGCACCTTTTGATCGAGAATGGAGAGAAATGTGATCGAGAATGGCTTGTATATTCAAAAGAACTTGATAGGGTCTTTTGTTTCTGTTGTAAAGTGTTTAGCAAAGCAAGAAGGGGGATGTTAGCAACTGAAGGTTTTAGTGATTGGGTACATTGGAGTCAAAGGCTTAAAGAGCATGAAAGTGGTTTGGAACACATTAAAAATATGGCTGTATGGCATGAGTTACAATTGAGGCTCCAAACTAATCAAACCATTGATGAGGTGAATCAAAAACAAATTAGGAAAGAGAGGGATCATTGGAACCAAGTCTTAATGAGGATTATTTCAATAGTCAAGTTTCTTGCAAAAAATAATCTAGCTTTTCGAGGTAATAATGGGCGTTTGTATCAAAAGAGCAATGGAAACTTTTTGCAGTTAATTGAAATGTTGGGTGAGTTTGATCCTATTGTTCAAGAACATATTCGGAAGGTAATTGAGCATAACATTCATTTTCACTATCTTGGTCATAGTATTCAAAATGAGTTGATACTTTTGCTTTCTTCTAATATTAAAAGTCAAATTACAAAAAAAATCAAAGAAGCTAAGTATTTCTCGGTCATACTAGATTGTACTCCTGATATTTCACACCAAGAACAAATGTCAATGATATTAAGGTATGTGGATGTCTCTTCTAAGTCGGTTAGCATTGAAGAATCATTTGTTGGTTTTTTGAATGTTGATGATACTAGTGGTCAAGGCCTTTTTGATGTTATGCAAAATGAGTTAAAGAAACTGGATCTTGATATAGATGATGTAAGAGGACAAGGTTATGATAATGGATCAAACATGAAGGGGAAAAACCAAGGAGTTCAAACAAAGATGTTAGACATAAATCCTCGAGCTTTTTACATGCCTTGTGGTTGTCATAGTCTTAACTTGACGATTTGTGACATGGCTAATACATGTACTAGAGCTAGGGATTTCTTTGGAATTATTCAACGAATTTACACAATATCTTCAAATTCTAATAAAAGATGGAAAATTTTGAGTGACAATATTGAATGGTTAACTCCTAAACCTTTATCAGCTAATCGTTGGGAGAGTCGTGTTGAGAGTATAAAAGCTATAAGATTCCAAGTTGGGGATTTACGAGAGGCATTACTTGAGGTAGCAGAAAAAGATAATGATTCTAAAATAAGGAGTGAAGCTAAATCTCTTGCATTGAATGAGCTTGGTGACTTTGAGTTTCTACTTGCCATGGTTATCTGGTTTGAAATTCTTTTCCATGTTAATTTGGTTAGCAAAGATTTACAATCAAAAGACATGGTCATTGATATTGCTATTGTAAAGATCAAAGGTTTAATAACGTTTTTTGAACAGTTTCGTGAAAGTGGTTTTGTGAGTGCGATTGAAGAAGCTAAAAAGATTGCTCTTGAAATAAATATTGATCCAGTATTTTCACAAAGACGAGAAATTCGAAGAAAGAGACATTTTGATGAGAGTCGAGATGATTCATCAGTGATTGTTAATCAGCCTTCGAAGAATCCTTTAGAGTTAATTATTTTTTGTTCATTGTTGATCAGGCAATTTCTTCATTGAAATCTAGGTTTGAACAATATAATGATTTTGAAAATATTTTTGGTTTTTTATTCTTCTCTGGCAGGCTGTGTTCATTAGAAGATGACGAGTTAAAATGACATTGTACTCATCTCGAAAGTGCATTGAAGAAGGATGGGCATTCTGATGTTGATGGAATTGAACTATACATGGAGCTAAACTATTTGAGAGGAGTTTTACCTTTGGAGAATATGGGACCAGTTAATCTTTTAATATTTTTTAAGCGCTTTGGTTGTTTTCCAAATGCAATTATTGCGTATAGAATAATGTTGACTACTCCAGTGACGGTTGCAAGTGCCGAAAGAAGTTTCTCCAAACTCAAGCTATTGAAATCTTATTTGCGTTCGACAATGTCACAAGAAAGACTTAACGGTCTGGCAATTATATCAATCGAGAATGAAGTGATGGAGCAAATGGATTGCAAAGATTTGATGGACGAATTTGCTTCCGTGAACGCAAGGAGGACAAATTTATTTGGAAAGGATGATTAGGTCGACAAAATTATTTCTGATGGAATGTAACGACAAATATTTTTCTATTTTATTTCATATGTAATGTTTCTTTAAAACAAAAAGGGCCTCATCTTGAAATTTGAACCGGGCCACCGAAAATCATTTGACGGCCCTGGATGTCGGGATGCCAAGGGAATCAAGTCAAGTCTTTCAATTCAAGTAAAGTGTCAATCTATTAGATTAGATACCTGTTGGACGCGAAACAAAATAAACGAGAAGTAGCAAACCAAAACAGGCAACGCGGGCAGAAACAGTAAACCGAGAGTGACAGGCTACACAAAGTAACGGAGCAGTAGCAGTGTACAAAAACCCGAAGGAAACACACTGTACAGAACAGTCGAGAAGCAGCAGAACCGAGTAAACCGACAGCAACAAAAGGGACAGAAACCTTAAGGCTACAAGGGACAGAAACCGTAAGGCTACAAGGGACAGAAACCAAAGAGCAAACTGATTCGGGGCAGAAGAAAAGCAGTGCCGTGGTATAAAAACCACTGACTTGAAAACTATATCGGCACGACATGGTGGTTATCGTCTACAACGCCGTTAGTTCCGCAAGGTTAACACTGTAGTCCACTAACTCGACCACTCAAGTGCGTGAACTTGGAACGAACAAAACAGTACCCAGGAAAATAAAAGAGAAACAGTAGAGGTGTGAGAGAGGTAGAGTAGATTGTATGTTTGGAGCGTGTGTAATCAGCAAGTATATATAGGCAAGAGGAGCTGGAAAACTAATTAAAAAACGTCAGTTTAATGGCCATAAAACGCAATCAACACCATTAATGACCAGCATAATAGTCATATTTGACTAGATAAGTCCATACCAATCTCTGAACCTGGACACACAACTCAACCCGAGGAACCTAGACACACACACGAACCCGAGGCCCAAAAAGGTAAAAGTCGGGCACAGCCCGCACCGCAGGTGCTCCACCCAAACCCAAACCCGAGCCCAAGCCCGAGCCAGGCCGGGCCGCGCGCGCGCGTGTGTGTCATAAGGCCCAAACACACCAATCACCCTAAAAGGCCCATAACTCACACAACTAATGAGACAAAGACAAGAGAGTCTTAAAAAGTACTCTCAAGCCTACATACCAAACTACCGATGTAGGACAAGCAAGAAGGAGGAAAAGCAAATCATCTTTGTTATCAACCAACAATCCCCCAAAGATGGCAAAGAGGAAAAACAGAAACGAGGAAAAAAGGAGAAAAAGGGTAATCCTGGGTAAGGAAGGATTGAATACTTAGACGTTCAATGTCTAGCGACTTGAATTGACGTTTTAGTGAGATGAGACAACAACTTACTTACAACTAGTGAATATCTTTCGATTTGAATTCCTAATTGAACTTCGGTTGAGACCCCCATAACACTTATCATACCTTCAATAATGGTCGTTCCGCAATTTCTAAGTGCAACGCTTTCAAAACCATGCGTTTACCTTGGTTCTAGTGAGTGCTCTAGTGAGATCCACACTCTCCACTAGATAATGGCAAAACCATTACACACACCTAGGTGGCTTAGTGCTTCTCAATAGCACATCTTATGTAAGCCATTAAGGACATAAGTCCAACCTTTATCTACTCACATAATCCATCAAGTGCGTCTCGAAGCACCACCAAAAATGGCTATGGATTATGTATCGCCATAGGAATGTAGGCTTTGAGCCCATCAAGATTCATACTCTAATCTTGACTCAAGCATCTTAGCCCCATTCCCCTCGACGATTCGAGAACTACTCTTCTCGGTAATCCTTTTGTGAAAGGATCTGCAAGATTGCGTTCAGACCTCACAAAGTCTATTGCAATCACTCCATTTTTCAGGAATTGTTTCACCACAGCATGCCGTATCCGGATATGTCTTTTCTTACCATTGTAGACATCATTCTTAGCAATGCCGATGGCTGCTTGACAATCACAATGTAAGGAGACTGGTGTAACCTGTCCCCCCACACTGGTATGTCAGCTAGTAGGTTTCTCAACCAATCTGCTTCTTGACTTGCCAGCTCAAGAGCAATGAACTCGGACTCCATGGTGGAGGTTGCTATACAAGTCTGTTTCGCAGACTTCCACGATATAGCTCCTCCTGCCAAGGTGAACACATAACCACTTGTAGAACTTGTTTCATCATTACCTTTAATCCAGTTCGCATTAGTAAATTAAATCCCTCTAACACAGCAGGATATTTACCAAAATGTAGACATGAATTAACTGTCCCTTTCAAGTATCTTAGTAAACGATGAAGAGCATTCCAATGTTCATTATTAGGGTTATGTGTATACCGACTTAGCCTACTAACAGCATAAGCAATGTCAGGTCGAGTACAGTTCATGAGAAACATCACACTTCCTATAACTTTAGTATACTCTTTTTGGGATACACTCTCACCCAAGTTCTTACCCAGAGGTATACTAGCATCATAAGGAGTTCTAGCAGGTGTAACATCAAAACTATCAAATTTCTTCAACACTTTCTCAGCAAAATGAGATTGACTTAAGGAAATTCCAGATGAGTTTCTGATCAACTTGACTCCAAGAATAACATCAGCCTCTCCTAAGTCTTTCATCTCAAAACGTGACGAGAAAAATTGTTTGGTTTTATTTACAACAAATAAATTACTACCAAGAATTAGCATGTCATCAACATATAGGCAAATAATCACACAGTCTAATCCAAACATCTTAGAGTACACACATGAATCAGAATTGTTAATTATGTAGCCATCCTCAATCAAAGTGTTGTAAAATTTCTCATACCATTGTTTAGGTGCTTGTTTTAGACCATACATCGATTTTCTCAATTTACACACCTTACTCTCTTGACCCTTTACCACAAATCCCTCGGGTTGTGTCATATAGATCTCTTCTTTTAGGTCACCATTCAAGAAAGCAGTTTTAACATCCATTTGATGAACAACAAGATCATGAATAGCAGCCAGAGCAATAAGAGTTCTAATGGTGGAAATCTTAGTCACGGGTGAGTAGGTATCGAAATAATCAACATCTTTCTTTTGTGTAAACCCTCTCACTACAAGTCTAGCTTTGAATCTTTCTATTGTACCGTCAGGCCTCAGTTTCCTTTTGAAAATCCATTTACTACTAATGGGCTTACTACCCTTAGGCAAATCTGTCAATTCCCAGGTCTGATTAATGCAATAGAATCTAACTCATTTTTAATAGCTTCTTCCCAAAAAAATAGCATCTATGGATCTCATAGCTTCATCATACGTTTTTGGGTCATCTTCTATTAAAAAGGCAGAAACAAATTCAAAGCAAGCACAATCATCACTAGCATTTTCAGTTAAGAACGTTGTGATAAAATCATCTCCGAAATTCTTTTCAATTCTAGGCCTCTTACTCCTTCTAGGTTCACTAGCATGATCATCAACAGTACTACTACTAGCATGCATAGAATTATCAACAGGATTAATAGGCACATCAGACAAATCAGGAGGTGAATTAACAACTTTCTTTAAAGGAAAAACATGCTCAAAAAACTCGGCATCTCTTGCTTCAGAAATAGAACGATCATTCAATGACATGAATCTATAAGCAGCACTGTTTTGAGCATAACCAATGAAAATGCAATCATACGTCTTAGATCCTATAGTAGGTCTCTTAAAACTTGGTAAACCAACTTTAGCCAAACACCCCCACACTTTAAGAAAGCCTAAGTTAGGGGCATAACCCTTCCAAAATTCATAGGGTGTCTTGTCTAATTTCCTATGAGGTACTCTGTTAAGAATGTGACAAGCTGAAAGCACCGCTTCCCCCCACATATCGTCAGAAAGGCCAGAACTTAAAAGCATAACATTCATCATTTCCTTTAAAGTTCTGTTTTTACGTTCAGCTACTCCATTGGATTGAGGTTGGTAAGGTGGGCTAGACTCATGAATTAATCCATTTTTCTCGCAAAAGTCTATTAAGTAATTAGAGCCATATTCACCACCTCTATCAGACCTGACTCTTTTAATCTTTCTGTCAAGTTGATTTTCTATCTCAGCTTTATATTGAATAAACATCTCTTCAGCTTCACTTTTATTCTTAAGTAAATATACTTTAGTGTACCTTGAGTAATCATCAATAAAAGTGACATAATAAAATTTACCTTCTCTACTCATAGTACTCTTGAAGTCAGCTAGGTCGGTGTGAATTAACTCAAGAAGACTCGTATGTCTAGTTTTATTAGGTTTACTAGGCTTCTTAGTAAACTTAGCTTCTACACAACTAGGACATTTAGTGAAGACTTCGGTGGTTAAAGAAGGGATAAGCGACATTGCTTTCAATTTTTTAACCGATTCATAATTCACGTGACCTAATCTAGCATGCCAAACATCAATAGACTCAGCGATATAAGCAGAAGCAGAAGAATTATTATTAAAAGCAGAAGATTCAATGTTCAAAATAAATAGTCCCCCACTGAGATAACCCTTGCCCACAAGATCCTCGTTGCGAGACATTACTACCTTGTCAGCCTCAAAAACAAGTTTCACACCAACTTTGTTTAACAGGGCACCAGACAGTAGGTTTCTACGCAAAGTAGGGACAAACAAAACATTATGAAGAGCAAGAGTTTTCCCAGAGGTAAGTTTAAGAAAAACCTTGCCTTTTCCTGTGATCAGCGCAGATGAAGAGTTACCCATGTAAACCTTTTCACCATCAGCCACATCTTCAAGTTCAACGAATAGGTCCTTGTTAGCACAGAGATGTCTCGATGTTCCTGTGTCCAAAACCCAATCACTCGCGTTCGCCACAAGATTGGCCTCAACCACCACCGCAGCAAAGTTGGTTGAAACAACAGCCATATTATCTCGTTTCTGTTTGCGAGACAAAAAATATAGTTTTCAAATTGTTGGACGCAAAACAAAATAAACGAGAAGTAGCAAACCGAAACAGGCAACGCGGGCAGAAACAGTAAACCGAGAGTGACATGCTACACAAAGTAACGGAGAAGTAGCAGTGTACAAAAACAGAAGGCAACACACTGTACAGAACAATCGAGAAGCAGTAGAACCGAGTAAACCGACAGCAACAAAAGGGACAGAAACCGTAAGGCTACAAGGGACAGAAACCGTAAGGCTACAAGGGACAGAAACCGAAGAACAAACTGATTCGGGGCAGAAGAAAAGCAGTGCCGTGGTATAACAACCACTGACTTGAAAACTATATCGGCACGACACGGTGGTTATCGTCTACAACGCCGTTAGTTCCCCAAGGTTAACACTGCAGTCCACTAACTCGACCAATCAAGTGCGTGAACTTGGAACGAACAAAACAGTACCCAGGAAAAGAAAAGAGAAACAGTAGAGGTGTGAGAGAGGTAGAGTAGATTGTATGTTTGGAGCGTGTGTAATCAGCAAGTATATATAGGCAAGAGGAACTGGAAAACTGATTCAAAAACGTCAGTTTAATGGCCATAAAACGCAATCAACACCATTAATGACCAGCATAATAGTCATATTTGACTGGATAAGTCCATACCAATCTTTGAACCTGGACACACAACTCAACCCGAGGAACCTAGACACACACGAACCCGAGGCCCAAAAAGGTAAAAGTCGGGCACAGCCCGCACCGTAGGTGCTCCACCCGAACCCGAACCCGAGCCCGAGCCCGAGCCAGGCCAGGCCGCGCGCGCGTGTGTGTGTCATAAGGCCCAAGCACACCAATCACCCTAAAAGGCCCATAACTCACACAACTAATGAGACAAAGACAAGAGAGTCTTAAAAAGTACTCTCAAGCCAACCAAACTACCGATGTGGGACAAGCAAGAAGGAGAAAAAGCAAATCATTGCTATCAACCAACAATACCAATTCAATAATTGGATGTCGAATCTAAACGATTTAGTCAATAAATTAAACTAATACGATTTTCGTTGATGCTAAAATAGTTGTCACCTAATTCGATAGAATTAATTATGACACTATAAACGCGGAAAAAATCTATATCGTTTTAGTTAATTTAAACAACTTATAACATTTTTTTTAGTTTCGCTCTAATAATCGAAATCGATTCAATAATCGAACATCGGAAACGACGGGTATCAAAATCTGAATCGAGCACAAATTATATAATATTTATGCCCGATTTAGCCGAATCAACGATTTATCCAAAATTAAAAACGCAATTTCGAAATCATTAAGAATTGCAAAGCGAACCCTAGTTCGTACAGGGGGCACTCGATCGAGTGCCTAGTCCACTCGGTCGGGTGGCACCCCTAAAACGAGACAGAAGGCTATTTTGACAACCACTCCGTCGAGTCTTGCTATGACTCGATCGAGTGGTCGTGCACTTGGTCGAGTTCCCTCATAATTCGGTCGAGTGACGTCACGAAATCCGGGACAGAAACTTTTCAGAGGCCCACTCAGTCGAGTCCCTCAATGACTCGGTCGAGTGGCCCCTTTATCACGTCAAACCGTGAGTCCCATAACGTTGTTTTAGTCTCGTCAATACTTTTTTTTATGACTTAGGTCAACACGTGTCAAATCTATCACGTGAAATACTACTTTTCAAAACCATGCATCTTCTCATTTACATCATTCCATATTATTCTATATTTTGTAAACCGTTATTGTCATTATTTATCGTTACTAACATGTTTGTTTCCATCTTTGTCGATTTTATTTTCATTGTTTATTTTATTGTACTAAAATAAAACTCGCATGCTAAATATAACTTTGACGTTAGTATTAGATGCATTAAATCAACATAGCAACCCATTTAAATTAGGGAGTATAAAATAAAATTATGATATTACTATTAAATATAACTTAAAATAAATTTATGTTTCACAAAAAAAATTCTTGATAAAATAATACTAACATTAATAATAATAAATAAAAATAAGTCAAAGTGGTTGTCGGCGAGGTGGGCTGGAGTGGTCGTCGGCATGAGGTGGCAGTAGAGGGTGACGAAATTTGAGAGGTTTGGAATTTTTTTTTTCTTTCGCTCAGCTTCTCTCTTGACATCTAGGTGGGGAAGGGGAAATGAGAGGGATAGAATAGTACTCCGACTACAAGCTTACTGATTCCCTTTGTACATGTTTGTTTAGGTGAATTAATGAAACCCTTTCCCCGTTTGAGCTATTAACTAAACCATATATTCATCTAAATTGAAACCCTCACCCTCCCAAGGGTTTAGAATTTTATTTTCCCTCGTTACCCCATCCCTATATCTTCATCTTAACTTATAACGTTGCTCTCATAACTGCCGTTACGCCTCATACCTCGCACCTTCGACCTCCGATCTTCCATTACCAACTCGACCTGCCCGACCCCTTTTTTAGGGTCATAAACCCATTTTTTCCGACCCGTAACCCGTTTGGCCCGAACGCATATGACACGTTAATTTAGGTTATCCAACCCACTTGGGTTGGTCGACCCATTGGGTCAACGAGAATTTATCAATATTAATATTTAAATATTATATTTTTGTTTATAATTAAAAAAATTAATACTTTTAATATTTTAAATTACAAAATTGAAAAATAGTATTCAATTTAATAAAAAAAATAATCATTTAATGATAAAATAATTATTAAATGATTTTAATATTTTTTTTAAAATATAAACATTATAATTAAAGAGTATAATGATAATTCTATTTAAAAAAACTTAATATTGAATATATTTTTTTGACTTAAAAAACGATAAAAAAAATTAGGTGTTCAAAACTATTTCTGACCCGTATTCTGACCCTAACCCAATCCATGATCCTTATAACCCGACCATATATGATTCGACCCATATCCTGACCCGACCCGCCTGACCCATTTGGATTTTATTCGATATGACAAGAATATAACTTTTTTGAAAGTTTTTTTTTTAAAAAAAAAAACTAGCAGGAAAGTTGGTGAAAAATAATATAGTATTAAAAAACAAGGTTAACCGACATAATATAGAAAACATAGTTAGTTGTAACCAAACAACCACAAAGGGAATCAGGTATAATATAATTCTTTTCCAAGATTAACCAAACAACAAGTTAAATTGAGAGTAATCCCTTTTCTTTCCCCTTGTTTCCTTTTCTTAATCTCATTATCTTTCCCCTCTACGAACCAAACGCCCCCTTAATTTGTAGGTATGATTGAGTGATGATGAAGTATGAAAAAGTATTTTGTAATAAACTAAATTTAATACGGAGTAAATTGGATTGTTCATCAACGTAGAATTCAATCATTGACTTACTTAACTATAGATAACAATGAAGTTCAAATACGTGCCTACAATTGTTAACTACTCCTTTCCCACTTTTTAATTTTATGATGAGTATTTAATTAAAACGAGAAGAAACATAAAAAAAACTGAGTGAGTATGACTTAATTTACAATGAAGTTACTCACCCAAACCATCTTTTAATTATAATTATAATACAGAGTAATTTATTTACTTCCTAAATTGCCCTTCGCCAAGTCATTTTCCATTTTTTTAATATGTACAAAAGTTTACCGTTATACCATGATGGTAAGGAAATTGAGTCTTAGCTGGTTACGGCTGTGGTTTTCTGGACTGAAATAGGTTGAACTGAATTGAACCGAGTAGATTGAAGTACTGAGATAAAATGAAGCTCCTAGCGGTGGGCTGAACTGAAGTGAAATTAATTGGAAATAAGTCAATCGAAAAGAACAAGGCCAAGTCTCGATATTATTAACTCAGTCATCCCAGTTATAGGCCGATGCCCAGCTTTATTGACTTTGGCCTAGCTTGGTTAATTTGCAGTACGAGAAGGCTTACTAGTCTCCACAGTTCACAGTTGCTGTAATTAAAGAGCACGATCATAATGACACTGCACCCACAACCAAAGCAAGAATTGATCCAAGGGAAATAATATTTCCGATCATCCAAGTTGTTGATTTTTAAATTTAATGGGATGATGGTATAAAAAATCCCAGCATAGCTTTGATGATGGTGTACTAATACATTTCACCATAATAGGAGTAAATTGATAGCATTCCAAACACAAATTAAGTTACAGACTTACGGTAAAAACAATGAGAAAGGAAACATGGTTGATTCTGGTGTTGGGCATATTGTTATTGTTGTGCTTGTCAAAACCAACATTATGTGAAACGACGAGTAGCAACAACAACACTAACACCAAAGAAGAAACGCCAGAATGCTTGCAGAAGTTAATGGATTGTTTCGAAGAGCACGCGGACAACGTATCCAGGGATCCAATGTACGACGAAGACAACCTAGAGTTTGACCAAAAAGAATACGTTTGTTGTCCATTAATGCAACAAACTCTATAGGGAGTACCTAAGGAGGAATTTCTGTGTAGCTCTCCTGCTAATCCTTTTTTCTTCTTTCTCCTCAACGAGGTCTTATTAGGCAGTCTTCCCAAAAACGAGACTGACAATGTCAACAACACCCGACTTTTGAAGTTGTGCAACATCATATTTAGCAGACTTCTGTAAAGGTATGCTATGCATCTACTCCATCATCTCTTAATCTCTACTCTTATTTATTACGGAGTAGTAAGAAATATATATATTTTTGAATTGAACAAACATTTAATGTGCAGATAGCCCGAGCTATCAGGAATTCACGACAACAAGTGCTCCAGCAGACACAAATACTACTGCCAACATTTCTCAGGGAAGGAAATTATACATCACATTTGTGGTCTTCATAACCATTTTTGTTTTCCCGGCCTATCCATTCATGTGATGTTTAGGATATAGGTTTTGACCTTACTAAAGTGTTGTGTCTTGTCTTGTCATGTCATGTCATGTCGTGATGCACATGTCTAATTTGTGTTATGTCTCTGATTTTGATTTTGGTTGTACTTCTCCTCCTCTATGTACTCTTGATCCAATACTTTGTAGGCTCATCATATAGAGTGGGGTATTTAATAACCCTCTTGCAGTCTTGTCTGAGTGGATATGAGGGTTGTTTATCTCTTATTATGTTTAGGAAATGTTCTACTTTTTCAATCTTAAAGGATCCTTTCAAATGTGTACCCCTAATTAACTATTAAATATATTACAGAACATAATACTTCCTCCAACTTCCTATAATCTTCCCACTATATATTCATTTGGGTGAGAATAAAACAATGAAGTGGGAAGATCTTAGAAAGTTAGAGGAAGTAATATCTTCATGTAATATTATCTTGACTATTACCTCTATATCGTTCGTCCACTTTCAATATAATACTGTACCCGTAAGGGGTTTAGACTAGAGTTCACCTAAACACAAGCCTATGTCACAAGATAACAAGGGAGGAGAAATGTAGAGAAATGAATTACTACAATGATTACTAGACTAGAAGGCAAACTAAACAAACTAAGACAATGAAAGGGAACAAAACTATGATTATGAATGAACTAAGGATGACATAAACTAAGCGATTCAACGAAAACTAAATTGAAACAATAAACAAGAAGAACAATGGCAAAGATGAAGAAGAAATCAATAAGGAAAAAGGTAGGGTTAGGTCAGGTTCATGGATGCCAAGGAGATCAAGGGGAAACGGGGGTACTAGCATGCTTTCGTAGCCTAGGTTACATTCGGGCTCTCGCTAATTAAACGGCCTAGGGGTCTCCTCACCACGCTCTTGCTCCTAGTAGAGGAACCAAACTTATCGCCAAACAAAGACATGCAAGAGAAGAAGCAAGAAAAACAAGGTGTGATCGTCTCAAGTCTCACAAGCATTTCATCGAACGTGTTGAGTGCAAGGCATTAGAAAACAACAAAAACAACAACTATCATCACCCATCTCACCCTAATCATCCTTAATCACACTCAATCCCCCTACTAACCCTAGGGGAAAACTACTCACACATAACTAGAGAATTATCAACACTAACAATTGAAACCTACAATATAAAAGAAGCATTCATAATGAAAGACAATAAGGATTAAGAAAAAAAAACAATGAGTAACTCTAATTGAGACTAAAGAAAGATTAAGGAAGAAGAAGGATTATACCAAACTCAAATGATAAGCAAAGATTGAATCTTGTATAAAATCAACCTAAGAAGTATCTTCATTGTTGTCAATAGAGAAGAATTCTTCAATAGATCTTCCATTACACAAGAACTAACTATGATTAAACTAGAATTAAACAAAGATTAAGAAAAGATTAAACTAAGATTAGGTTAAGATTAGGAGAGATTAGGGAAAGATTAAGCTAGGCTACACTAATTTCGATCTAGGGTTTCGCGCTTAAAACAATACAAGAGGGGGGTATTTATAGGGTGGCATGAATAAGGAGGAAGCGAAACAAATGAGAAACAAAGCCTCACGGCCGTGAGGGGTGCCCGTCCCCGTCATGAGGGTGGTGGCTCACGGCGGTGAGCCTTTATTGTAGCATGCTTCCTCTCGTCTTTGCTTCCCGACTCACTACACGGCTATGTAGGCTTCTAACACGGCCATGTAGGTCCCTACTTGCTCTTCCTAGCCTTCTTATCGATGCTCTGTGCTCGGGATATTCTCAAATGGGCTCCAAGGGACTCGGGATCGAGTCTAAGTCCCCGAATCATCGTCGCTTCTTTTCATTGGCTCCATATACGTTGGAAACGAGATGGAATCGTTCCATTTCTCCATGATGAGCATTAGGAACCTAAAACACGCTAGAAGAAGCGTAAGTAGCCTCGAAACCGCTCCCAAGAGCGATTTCACCAAAGAAAGCGGGACCAAACACGTGAAATAAACACTACAAAACGAGCATATCAAACACTCAACTCATAAGTCGCGAAGAATTCACAAGTCATGTTTCTAAAAGTTTCCTCAGTTGAGGTATAAAAATTTCAGACCAATATTTTGACACATTGCTCGGACCTGCGACTTAATACCCATACGAGCAAGAAGAGCTTGCGACGCCTAAGGAGTAGGCTCGAGACGACAATGCCAAAAAAATTTAAATCATTCAAGATGGGCTTTCTTAGAAAAATGAACACCAGAATCAGAGTGGCAAAAGTTACAACGAATAGTCGGATAACGTACCTCGAGCGGAACAGGTTGTTCACGCGGGATTGAACCTTGAACTTGGACCGGCATCGGGGCAGGCTCTTCCCGGAGCTCAACGGACTCTTCCGAATGTGACAAAGACGATGAAACCGAACAACGATTGAAAACAAAAAAAAAACCTCTTCCTAGCGGTTTGTTTGAATCCCCTCATGATTTATGATTGAAATTGGTGCTTTGTAATGTAGGTTAGGGTTTGGGGTTGTAAAAATTGAGTCGATTTCTCAAAAATAACTCCTAAAGGATGTTAGGAATTCGATAGAGATGAAAAGGATAGAATTTGATTTGAATTTGGTTGAGAAAATGGAGGATTAGGAGGGATTGAAGATGGTAGAATTTGGGGTTTTTTGGGTTATTTTTGAGGAGAGGGAGAGGAAGAGGGTAAAATAAGGAGGAAAGAGGGTTGGGTTTGGGGTAAAGGCTGACGCGGGGTGAAGTTTCACCCGGTGGTCAGCATCGGGTGAAATTTCACCCGACGGACATCGGACCAAAAATCGTCAATTCCGCGCACTTAACCGTCGGGCGAAGTTTCGCCCGATGAGATTCCATCGGGTGAAGTTTCACCCGACGGATTTATCTTCAGCTCCAGCATTTCCAGCCCAATTGCCATCGGGTGAAGTTTCACCCGATAGACTTTTGGCACAAGCTCCACCGGGTGAAGTTTCACCCGGCGGTTTTATCCACTCAAACATGCCTTTTGCTGCGATGAATTCTTCTCGACCTGGTCCAAACCAACCTTGGTTCCTTAATATAAACACTATACTCTTCTCAATCCATGCATTAAATTACATGGAGAAAAAATCTCATAGCCAATAAAGAGCATCCCAAATACTCCATACAGAAATCGTCTCAATTCTTGCAAAAATCATTAAAAACAAGTTCCATGGAAAACCAAAAACTATTGTCCAAGAAAAATTAAAAGGTGCAAATACAACTATTTACAAGGTGGTTATTATGGACACCACCAAACCGAATAGAATTTTTCAAGCTTAGTTAGGGTTGCAAGGAATGCAACTCGGGAGGTCATGGGTCTTGTTCTTCGAAACGATGTTACTAATTGCAAGCTCTTGTCTTAAATACGGTAGACCCATTAATCTCGCCACCTCGGGTAGTATTGGATATTCTTCAGTGCCATAATCAAGGGTCGGATCAAAGTTTAACGGAATAGAGTCTTGATAGTCGTCATTAGCTGACGGTTCATCATCTGATGGTATTTCTACCATATGGTTCCAGAGTTCATTGCCAAAAGGGATGTTAGGTAAGAATGCGGTTAATACAAAGAGCACAACACTATTACCAACGTTGAATGATAGTCTTCCTCTTTAAACATCTATGAGAACTCCCCCGGTGGCCAAGAAAGGTCGCCCCAATAAAATAGGGTTACGTTCCTCGACGAGCATGTCTAAGAATGACAAAATCGGTGGGTATACGTAAACTTCCCACATTAACCATAAGATTTCTAGCAAGCCCTACCGGTTCTTTCGAGGTCCCATCGGCCATTTTCACATTCAACGAAAAGTGGACCATACTCTTGATGTTAATGGTTCAGGCAATGACTAAGGGCATGAGGCTAATGTCCGCCCCCAAGTCACATAAGGCTCGATGTATGTCAACATTATCAATGGAACAATGTATGGAAAAGCTACCGAGGTTACCAAGTTTAGTAGGAATGGTATTCTTTCGGGTGACCCTAGGTAATGTTGGAGTTTCTTTCTTCGTGGTAGAATTCAAGATCATATCCCTTATATACTCGAAAGGAGTAGTCATGGAAGGGCTTGTCTCTAGATTCTCAATCAAATCGGTGAAAGTTATGTTTTCCATGGCTTGGTTACTCGAGGGAACTTGTTGTATGTCATTCAATGGTGGAACATTGATTCTAGAGATCAAATTCATGACTTCCATTGGGATTTGTTTAATAACATAGGTAAGGCCTCCTATAAGGTATTTAGAAGGATCTCTCATTGGTTGCTCGGTAATGTCCCTAACGCCACATTCTCATCAAAGTCAATGATTGAGGGATGAGATGTATAGGTTTGTGGGTTAAAGGGTTTCACGGGTTCTTTGTTGTTCACTACTCTAATGGCACTCATGGAAGCATAATTGGAAGGATATGTCGATTCATGGGAATATCGAGCTTGAAAGGCGGCATGCGCCTCCAAGGCTTCAATTCTAGCTCGATTAGATGCATTTTTTTCCAATAAGTATTTGAGTGTCCCTTGAATATCATAAGAATGTTGAGAATTACCTTGAGTATACCTTAAGGGGATTTGATTACATTGGGGTTGAAATCCAAAAGAAGGACCATAACTAGGTTGATGGGGTTCTTGGGGATAGTAATTGCCTTGATTGAAATGATTTCCATGAGGAAATCGTTGTTGATGGTTGAACCTATTGAAATTGGAATAAACCCTTTGATTGGGGGCTCTTGGAGTTGATTGATCTTGGCAAGGATATGGTTCTCGGGTTGGCATAGAATAAAACCCGGCGGCTCTCCAATTAGGATTGTGTGCATAAGATTCTTCATAGGTTCCTTGAGCAACAACTTGATATACCTTCTCTTCTTTCATGCAAAAATCGGAATCATGGTCATACTTCCCACAATGATCGCATGGAATTTCATCTCGATATAACTTGGGCGGTGAAATATATGTTCGCCTTGGTGGTGTGACTCTTCTAGGTGGGGTCATTTTCCTTGATGGAGACCTCATCTTGGGTTGAGAAGCATCTCTAGCAACAATTGTCTCAAATCTCTCAATTAATTGGTTGATTTTCACCTCAAGATTGGCTTCCATATCGTTTTATGACTTTGACCTTTTGATTGATTTACCACTTTGTGTTTCTTTAGAATGCTCACCACTTTTGGCCATCCTCTCGAGGAGCCTCTAGGATTCAACTTTGTTGAGTAAAAAGAAGTCGCCTCTTGCAGTTGTGTTGATATTCTCCTTTGCGTCGGCAGATAAGGAATTAAAAAATATATGGAGCAAAAGCCAATTGGGAATACCATGGTGTGGGCACTTCCTTTGTAAAACTTGAAATTGATCCCAAACCTCACTTATGTTTTCATCTTCTTGTTGTTGAAATGTCTGAATTTCCATCCTATATATATTAGTCTTGGATGGCGGGAAGAATTTCTCGAGAAAAGCGTTGCATAAATGCTTCCAAGTGTGAAAAGTGTTACTAGGGAAACTTTGAAGTCACCTTCTCGCTCCATCGCGCAAGGTTCGGGGAAAAAAAATCTGATGCAATTGACACTTGGTAAGACCTTCAAGTTTGATACCAATTAAGCTTTCCTTGAAAACATACACGTGCTCTATAACGTCCTCATCCGGCAACCCATGTAAAGTATGTTGTTGAATTAAATTGATTACCGAAGGCTTAAGCTCAAAACTTTCCCGGATAGTTCCGATGAAGACGGGAGAAGAAATTTCCTCGCTAGACGGTTGAGAATGAGAACCGAGCGTAGCCATGCTCGAATCTTTAGATGTTGGTTTATAGAGACTTGATGTGAACAATTATGAAGTGTTGAGGAATGAATGGTGGTCGGTGTGAGATCACAATACTGGGTTGTTGCCTCGGCACACAAGGATTTCAAGAGACTTGGTCTCCGAATGGGGATCAAGCAACCTAAATATCAAGTATTCCTAGCAAAACTCAACAAACGATGAGACTCCTAGTACCAAATGACACTAGGGTAGGAGAGAAAATAAAATTAAAGCAATTAATCAAACACAATTAGAACAAAGACTTAATCAATTAGCTACCGCTTCCCTGGCAACGACGCCATTTTGATGCGCGTTGTCGCTAACACACATGCAAACAATATTTATAGTCCCAACTAGCTACTATATAGCAGTTGTAAGTCGGGGTCGAACCTCAGGGAAGCAGTGAAATGTAATCGGTGAAATAAGTGAAATAAGAGAGTACCAACAACGGAGAAATTCATAAAAGAGAAAGATGAAGACAATAATAATAAGAAGAATAAGAAGCTTCAAGGCACCCAACAAGGATATTGTCACATAACCCTTGCAAAACCCCTTGATCTTCAATAAAATAAAAACTCAAATCTTCAACAAAGATAATAACTTGATTGCCAAAATGAAAGATTAACATAAGTCAAAAGAGTGATCTTGATCTACTTCTAGAATAATTCTATGGAAACTACAAAGATGATAATCTATTTGAAGAAGCTACTAAAAGCTATGAAGATGAAAAATGAAGCTAAGAAAAAATGGTAATTCTAATGGATGATTCCTAGATGAATTCTAATAGTTGATTAAGGATGGATGAGAAATGGAAACCTAGGGTTAACTATATATACATAGTCCTTAATGGATAACATAAACTAAGGCCTAAATCCAATCTTGCATCATTAATGAGACTTTTGCCCTATAGGTCTTCATATGGTGAAACTTCACCCTGCGATCAATGGTCATCCACGAGCTAATACCGCCAGGTGAAACATCACCCGGTGGTTTCACCCGATAAAATCTCTCTCCAGTTTGTGCATTTCGGAGCTCCTTTACCGTCGGGCGAAACTTCACCCGATGGGTTAAAGTTTCGCCCGGTGGTGAATGTTCCTTGATGATCTTCGGGGAGGTAAAAATATCATCGGACGAAACTTCGCTCGGTGATGTCTCATCGGGTGAAACTTTACCCGATGGTTTTCTGCCCTCGTTTCTGGTCTCTTTCTTTGCCGATTGATTGGACTGCTTGACCTTTTAGTCTTGTGAGTTGTTTTTCGGACGATATTCCTTTCTTTCGTGTTGTTGGAAGCTCGGACACGTCTTTGGTTAAGAATCCTATCAAAATAGATAGAAAAAAACTACCAAAAACACGTAAAATGCAAACGAGAGACGCTAATGCGAGAAAGACTAAGAATAAGGCGATAATCGCACTCTAGTCTCGCAAAACAGAGGAAAAACGGGTCTAAATGGGAGGAAAAACGATCCAAATTTGACACACATCAGTAAGATCCCATTGCTCGGGGACAAACCAAGTAACAAGGATAATCCCTTTAGCTCCCACGCCATCTTTATCGAGGAAGTGATCGGTTGTTCTCACCTTATCTGTCCCCTTACCCCGCAAGTGAACGGGATCTGGTTCGACGATCAAGACGATGTATACCTCATCAAAGGGGAAGCTGTCCCCATTACTAGTGATGAAGTCTGAAGGGCTAAGTCCAAAGTCTTAGCCAGTAACCACCTCACCCGCTCCGGTCGTCCTTATCAAGCTACTAGCTCTAGGGACACCCTCATCCCGGCGACTGTCACTAAGCCATTCAGGACAGAAACCGCCCCTGAAAAGCCGACTACTGACACGGCTCTTGTGAAACAATTGAATAAGACCCGAGTTGACCTCGCTATATGGCAACTCCTGGTCAGTTCACAAGAACATCGAGAGGCACTCACTAAGGCTCTCGATCAAATAAAGATCGACTCAACGGTTACCCTGCTGAAATGGTAGCCACTGACCTGCCTCACCTAAAGAGCAAAGCTAAGGAGGAAGGTCCATTGATCACCTTCTCCGAGTCCGATTTGCCACCATTCAGGGCTTCCCACAACTTAGCCCTATATAAAACGGTGATATGTCGCGGGAAGTATCTTCCCATGACCCTAATTGACTACGGGTCTGCTGTCAACATCCTTCCCTTAAGGACCGTTAAAGCCCTCGTCATTACCGAGGCTGAATACCTCCCGACTGCTCAAGCCATCCAGGCTTTTGATGGGAGCCCAAAGTCGGTAGCTGGGGCTATTAAGCTGACAATAATAACGGGCACAGTAGAAAAAGAGTTGGAGTTTCAGGTGATCGATGTCACCTCCTCTTTAAATTTGCTCTTGGGGCACCCGTGGATTCATGCTGTCAAAGCGGTGTCCTCTACCCTGGACCGAAAAATCAAATTGCCTCTTCATGATAGTGTTATAACCTTAGAGACAACACCCATGACCGTGGCTAGCTAAAATGCCTCGGGCCGCCTCGTTACGGACCTTTGCGGGTTCGATTTTGTGGGAATGATCGAGGAGGACTACCTCTTCAGGCCATACTTCACCACCAGCATCGATACGATGCTACAAAATTAGGGGTACTTCCCGGGGGCTACCTCCAGGCCATATCTTCCCGCTGGGAAGATTATCGAGATCCTAAAGGACGAAGACTCTCACTTCGGCCTACGGTGCGCTATGACGCCGGGCAATGTTGTCCGAGCAGGTATCGAGAAAGCTTGCAATATCATTAAAGGTATCCACTTGAGTCCTTATAGCCCACGGCTGACTGGCTACTTCGTCACGCCGGTACTCGGGACCGTCCAGGTCGGTCTATTCCAGCCAAACGCTGCGCACCCCGGGACCCAATTGGCCCGGGACTGCAACTATATCCCGGGTGATGTGTTCACTCTCATCCAGTCTGAGGATGCTGACAATGCTGAGCCCGTGCTAGGGCTATTATTCGGAGAAGACAAGATAGCCCCAACACCTAAGGAAGACTTGGTCAACCTCATCGTTCGCATTAACAGGTTTGACTTGACCAAGCTGATCTCGGAAGTTGGCTCCGAGACAGGGAAGAGAGCTTGGAGGAAGACTGTCAAGTGGACCGAAAGTCAAGGGAGGATCTACAAGAAGCAAGGTCGCCGGTGAAGGGGACATGCCTGATACTAATTTTGATACTGAGTCTGAGTCCAAGTCTAAGGTCAAGTCTAGGGGGTCCGGTGCTAGAGTCCAACCTGTAACCCATCTCCCTTTACTTACTCCTGCTGGTGCATCGGGGTCTATCCCGAGTGCGCTACCTATCTCGCCACTTACCAATGATCAGATGGTTGCTCTATTTGAGCTGTTTTCAAAATTTTCAATCAACAATAATAATCGTTCTGCTTATGACTTGTATCTTTTTAACTGCAATTCTGGTTTCGAAAATATTTTATGCAATGACATTGAGAAACCCGATGAACAGGTACCCCTACCTCCTCACCCGATCGAGCAGTTAGAGAAACGGGAGTCCCGGACTCCGGTAATCGAAGAAACTGAATCCATTAATGTGGGAACAGCCTTAGAGCCCCAGATGCTTAAGATAGGATTATCCTTAGCTCCCGAGGAGAGACAACATTTCACGAGCCTCCTCCAAGAATTTAAAGACGTCTTCGCATGGTCCTAAAAGGACATGGCGGGGATAGACCGGGAAATAGCCGAGCACCACATACCAATTAAAGACGGGTGCAAACTAGTTAAGCAAAAACTCCGCAGAATGAGACCCGAATGGTCTCTTAAAGTGAAAGAAGAAGTCGACAAATAATTTAAAGCCGGTTTCATACAAGTGTTCATATATCCGAACTGGGTTGAAAATATCGTGCCAGTTCCTAAAAAGGACAGTAAGGTGCGCGTATGCGTGGAATTTCGGGATCTTAACAAGGCGAGCCCGAAAGATGACTTTCCATTACCTCACATTGATATATTGGTGGATAATACTACTGACCATGCCCTTCTATCCTTTATGGACGGGTATGTTGGGTACAATCAAATCAAAATGGCAGAGAAAGACATGAGTAAGACCACCTTCACTACAGCTTGGGGTACTTACTGCTATACCGTCATGCCATTTAGTCTCATCAATGTCGGGGCCACTTATCAACAGATCGCTACAACCCTATTGCATGACATGATGCATAAGGAAGTAGAGGTTTATGTGGACGATATGATCGTCAATCCAAGAGCCGGGATGGGCACATCACCGCCCTAAGAAAGTTCTTTACCTGACTGCGGAAATACAACATGAAGCTAAACCCTCAAAAATGCAGTTTCGGGGTAACATCTGGCAAATTACTGGGTCACATCGTTAGCCAACGTGGTATCGAGGTCGATCCAGCAAAAATCAAGGCCATCACTGAGATGAAGCCCCTTAAACTCGAAAAAGAAATAAGGGGATTCCTCAAGAAAGTCCAATACATCAGCCGGTTTATCTCCAAATTGACCATGGTATTTGAACCAATTTTCAAGAAGCAGAAAGTAGGGGAAAGGAAACTGTGGGATGATAATTAAGTGTCAAACGGCTTTCGATAAAATCAAGGAAATCCTGTCTGCTCCATCGGTCTTAATGCCACCTCAACCCGGTTTGCCTCTGTCGTTATATCTAACAACGACCGAGACGGCCATGGGGGCTATACTGGCGTAGACGGTCGACTCGGAAGAGCGAGCTATCTATTATATCAGCAAGAAATTTTTAGAGTATGAATGCAAGTATACCATGCTCGAGAAAACGTGTCTGGCACTAGTCTGGGCCACCAAAAAGCTTCGCACTATATGCTCAGCTACGAAGTATAGTTATTATCCAAGATGGATCCAATCAAATACCTATTCAAGAAGCCCATCCTCAATGGCAGAATTTCTAGGTGGACTCTAATGTTGGCAGAGTTTGACCTAAAATTCGTGCCATTAAAAGCCATCAAAGGCCGGGTAGTGGCCAAGTTTCTTGCCGATAGTCCTGTAACTGAAGAAGGGTACACCGACACCTAGTCCTTCCCAGACGAAGATATATTCCATACCGACACAGAAACATGGGATTTATATTTCGACGGGGCATCCAACTTCCGAGGATTCGGAGTCGGGATTCTTTTAATCTCACCAAGAGGGGAGCACACCCCCGTATCCATTAAACTGGATTTCGATGTTACTAATAACGCTGCCGAATTCGAAGCATGTATCCATGGGTTACAGGTCGCCGCCGATTTAGGGATCACAAATATCCGGGTACACGGTGACTCATCATTGGTCATCAATAAGGCTCTCCAAAAATGGAAAAATCGGAACGCCAACCTCGTGGCCTACCAGGCACGAGTAAGGGTTCTCGAGAAGCAATTCCAAAGGGTAGAGTATATATACCTGCCTCGGGAAGTAAACCAGTTTGCAGATGCACTTTCCAAATTGGCATCTTTATTGAATATTCCTGATCACCTGACTAGTATGTTGATTTGCGTCGAAAGACGGTTTGAACCAGCATATATCCACGCCATCGAAGATATCGAAATAGTTGATCCTGAGCCTTGGTACCAAGCTATTTTGACATACATGTCGACGGGAGCCTTGGTACCATCCTCTCGGAACCGACGCTCGAGCCAAGAAAGCCTTATGAAGTTTAGCTACCCAGTTTATTCGTACCGATGACGGGCAACTGTACAAAAAGACGGCGCAGGGAGCTCTTCTCCTATGCGTCGACAAATTAAAAACCGAAAAGGTTATGGTTGAAGTACATGACGGTGAATGCGGTTCACATATGAATGCCCAAATATTAGTCCGAAAATCATGAGGCTCGGATATTACTGAAATAATATGGAAACTGACTACAGACAGTATGTCAAGCGATGCAATAACTGTCAAATCTTCGCCGATGTGTGTTGTGTGCCAAAATTTGGACCGTTTTTCCTCCCATTTAGACCCGTTTTTCGTTTTGCGAGACTTGAGTGCGATTATTGCCATATTTTGCGTAATTCTCGCATTAGTGTCTCTCATTTGCATTTTACGTGTTTTTGGTAGTTTTCTGTCTATTTTGATAGGATTTTCGACCGAAAACGTGTTTGAGCTTCTACGAGCAAGAGAGAGATACGGTCCAAGAGCAAAGCACACAACTGAAAGTTCAAGTAATCCAACTGATCGACCAAGAAAAAGACCGGAAAAGAGTCAATGGACCACCGGGTGAAGTTTCGCCCGACGACATTTCTTTTCATCCCCGAAGATTTTCACGGCGACATGACCGGGAGAAATTTCGCCCACCGGGTGAAATTTCGCCCGATGGAGAGACCGGGCCGAAAGCGCGAAAAACAAAGAAAATCTCACCGGGTGAAATTTCACCCGGTGGGATTATTATGTCGAGCCGCGGGGCGAAATTTCACCCCATGAAGATGCAAAGGGTGAAGGTCTAGTTAAATGAAGAGAAATCGGATTTGGGCCTTGAAGTTTGTGCAACCCATTAAGCAACTCTATATATACCCCTCCTAGGGTTTTGTGCCTCCTTAAGCCTTAAGTGTGCCTCTTAGGAGTAGGGTAGAAAGCTCTCAAACAATAATAATAGTAGTTTGTAGAAAAACTCTCTTAGAAAATTCTCCAAACAATTAATAGATCTACTTAGTATTAGTATAATTACTCCATAATTAGTAGTAAAGCTTCCATCTTTATTGAAGAATTGGTTTTATTGTTGAAGATTCAAGGGTTTTACAAGGGTTTATGTGACAAAACCCTTGCTTTATTTCTTGAAGATTCATATTTATTCTATTGAAGATTGAAGATTTATGCATGAATTAGTGACAAATTCTTGCGTATTTCTCTCAAGATTCAATCTTTATTATTATCTTCATCTTCCATTTTAGATTTCTCCATAGTTGGTAAAAAATTTTCCTCTCCCTTTTCTCCATTAGTATATTTGTTAGTGTAGTTTTTATGCATGCTTTAATTATTTTCTTCTTAGTAAATGTTTTGTTGTTAATTATCATGGGTAGTGAGTAGATCTTAGTTGGGGGGCTAGGGGAGGAGGAATTATAGATAAAGATTTCATCTTTGTGAGATTATTGCATTTGAGGGTGATATTGTCTTAATGGGATTATTGTGTTATGTTTGACTTATTAGCTTGATCACCTAGGTTGACTTAACTCACCCGGACCAATATGTGGAAACTCGGGGTTTGGGTAATTCCGTCTAGCGACCTTAGTTTATTCGTCGCGAAAGCGGGCTTAGACTTGGTTGGTAGGGAAACCGAAAGGTGGAACCTCCCTTATACATCTTGTGATAATTCTTGCATTCCGCATCTTCACCTTAGTTCCGATTCCTCGACTCTCCCTAACGCCTTTCCCACCAATAGTTTCTCACCTTAGTCTCACAGCTCGTTTAGTTAGTCTAGTTCAACTCGACCAAAACCCCCCTTCTCGACCCAATCACTCCTAGACTTTGACTTGACCGACTACCCCTCGACCGTCCCTGTGGATCGATCCAGACTTACCGCTACTACGTAGTAGTAGTATTCCAGGGTTTATAAATATTGTTTGACCGCGTTGGATAGACGACAATCCCATGCGCATCAAAATGGCGCCGTTGTCGGGGACGGTGATCAGTTAGTTGAGTTTTTGTCATTGTGTTTGAGTAATTGCTTTCTTCTCCTTCTACCCTAGTACCGCCTCGGTGCTAGGAGTCTCATCTTTGAATTGAGTTGTGTTCAGGAACAATCATATTTGGCATTGCTTATTCCATACCGGTGCAAGCGAGGCGATATTATTATTATTTCGGACTTCAAATCAACCAAAGTGAAACCCTCATCCATATCTTACATCAACTTTTCACCCATCCACCATTCTCAAAACTTCTACAAAATTCCCTTTCCCTCTTCTCCCTCTTCAAAAATCACCTCTACAAACAAACATGCCTACTTTAAGATCTCATTCTCAACCCACCTATGAACAAACTTCTTCTCCCGTCGCATATGGAACCATTCCCGATAACTTTGAGCTCAAGACTTCTTCAATTGCCATAGTCCAACAAGACACTTATCATAGGCTTCCACAAGAAGATGCTCTAGAACACATAGCGACATTTAAAGAGAAGCTAATTGGAATGAAGTTGAATGGATTTACTTCATGTCAATTCCATAGACTTTTGTTTCCCAAAACCCTTCGTGATGATGCTAGGAGATGGCTACAAAGCCACCACGATAATACCTTCCAAACTTGGAATCAATTAGCCAATGCATTTCTAGAAAAATACTATCCTTCTTCCAAGACCAATCATTATCGAATGGAGATTCAAACCTTCCGACAAGGTGAAAATGAAAGCATAAGTGAAGCTTGGCATCGATTCCAAACTCTACAAATGAAGTGTCCACATCATGGTATCCCTCATTGGCTTTTGCTCCAAACATTTTTCTATTCCTTATCCGCCGATGTTAGGGACATTCTTAATGCGACCGCAAAGGGCGACTTTTTTCTACTCAACGAGAATGAATCCCATGAACTTCTTGACAAGATAGCCAAAAGTGATATGTTTGCTAAGGAATCGCAAGAGGGTGAATCAAGTGGAGACTCGGAATCATCAAATTACATGGAGGCCACTCTTGAAGTACAAATCACTCAACTTTTTGAGAGATTTGAAGCTATGGTTGCTAGGGACACCTTCCAACCCGAAACGAGGCCCCCACCAAGAAGAGTCTCTCCACCGAGAAGAATCACCCCACCAAGAAGAATTACACCGCCTAGGCGAACATCTATCTCGCCTCCAAAGCCGTATAGGGTAGATATCCCTTGTGATCATTGTGGAGAATACGACCACGACTCCAACTTTTGTGTGAATAAAGAGAGCGTTCATCAAGCCAACACTCAAGAGACATATGAAAAACCTCAAACGAGCAATCCTAATTTGGGGACCGGATTTCATTCCACGCCGACTCAAGGATCATATCCTTTTCCAAGAGCCCCCAATCAAAGGGTTTATCCTAATTCATATGGACCTCATTATCAACCGAGACCTCCTCACACAAATCAATTCAATCAAGGCTATTTCCATCCTCAAGGACCGCCTAGACCGAACTATGGTCCTCCTTTTTGGAACTCATCCTCCATTTAATCAAGGACCTCCTTTTGGAACTCAACCTCCATTTAATCAAGGTCCTCCTTTTGGAGCTTATCCACCACCTAATCAAGGTCCTCCGAGGAACTTCCAAGGAAATTCTCAACCCTTTTATGACATTCAAGAAACTATCAAGTTCTTGTTGAGAGAAAATGTGTCAAACCGAGCTAGACTTGAAGCTTTAGAGGCACGAGCCGCCTCGCGAGCTCAATCTTCCCAAGAGCTGACTAATCCTTTCAACCAAGCATCCGTGAATGCCATTATGGTAATGAGCAAAAAGGAACCGGTGAAAACCTTAGACGCACAAGCTCTTATACCTCATCCCTCAATCAAAGAATTCGATGAGAATGTGGTCAAGGATGTAACCGAAACACCAAAAAGAGATCCCTCAAAGTATCTTGTAGAAGACCTTGCATTTGTTATTGAGCAAATTCCAATAGAGGACACAAATCTAGTCTTGAGGATTGAAGTGCCCCCCTTGAATGACAAGCCACCAATCTCATTCTATAGCCAAGCTATGGAGTATATAACCTTCACCGATTTGATAGAAAATTTGGAAACTAGTCCCTCCATGCCAACTCCGAACGAGTATATAAGGGATATAATTTTGAATTCTACCATAAGAAAGGAAACTCCACTACCACCTAGGGTCACTCCAAAAGTTACCATACCTACTAAGCTTGGTGATCCCGGTAGTTTCTGCATACCTTGTTCGATCGATGATGTTGAGATACATCGAGCATTATGTGACCTCGGGCGGATATTAGCCTTATGCCATTAATCATTGCTCAGACAATCAATATTCCAAGGATGGTAAACTTTCCGCTTAACGTTCAGATTGCCGACGGTACTATGAAAGCGCCAATTGGGTTAGCACGAAATCTTATGGTTAAGGTAGGTCCCCTATACATACCTACCGATTTCGTGGTCCTTGACATGCTCATTGAAGAACACAATCCTATCTTACTAGGGCGACCTTCCTAGCAACCGGCGGGGTGATTATCGATGTGAAAAAAGGGAAATTATCTTTTAATGTTGGTAATAGCACCATTCAATTTGTATTACCCGACTTCTTGCCGAATATCCCTTTCGCAAAGGAATTATGGGACCATGTGGTGGAAATACAAGCCGATGACGAATTTCTAGCCCAAGATAATTACCGAACTTCCGATACACCGACATTTGACTATGCCACTGAGGAACCATCCGAGGAAGATGTCCACTATGATGATAGTGATGACGATGGTGTTTTTCTTATACTTGGACAAGCCCCCGAAGAAGAAGTTTTAAATAAGTGGGGTATGCTACCGGAAGGAGCTCGCCTCATGGGTTTGCCAAGGCCAAGTAGAGAACATATGGTTGGTGCCGTTATTATCAAGAACGAGGAGTGTGGTACTCCGGGTTGCTTTTCAAGCAACCCCGATTAAACTCAAAACATTTAATTCGGTTTGGTGGTGTCCATAATAACCACCTTTGTAAATATTTGTATATTCTTTTCCTTTTTTTTATTCTTTCTGCACAATAGATTTTAGATTTTTCCTTTTGGGAGTTTGTTTTCTTTTTGGTACTTGCAGGAATCATGAAGATTTCTCTCGGAATTTTTGGAGTTGCGCTTTAAACGATTATAAACAATTTGGATTGAGAAGATAAGTTATATTTTTGAAGAAGCTAAGGATGTTTGGACCAAGTCTTAGAAAAAGTTTTCGTAGCAAAAAGCTTATCCGAAGTGGAGGATCTCACCGGGCAACGTTTTGCCCGGTGGAATTGTGGCCCGAGGTCCGTCGGGTGAAACTTCACCCGATGGTGACTTGCTCGAACCTAAGGAATTGACGGAAAATCCGTCGGGCAAAACTTCACCCGGTGGAATCTCACCGGGCGAAATTTCGCCCTGCGGTGAAAATATGTTACGACTTGGAATTCAACGGAAATCCGACCGGGCGAAATTTCGCCCGGTGGTGAAGCAGCGCGGAAACGACGAAATTCGACCCGAAGACCGTCTGGCGAAATTTCGCCCGATAGTGACCCACCGGGCGAAACCTCACCCCGCGTCACTTACCCAACCAAACCCCCCTTCCCATCTTCATTATTCACTTTTCCTATCTCTCCTCAACCAAAACCCCAAAAACCCAAACAAACCCCAAATTCTCCACCTTAAACCACCTCTAATCCCTACATTCCTCCATTAAAATTCAATCAAATTATATATTCCTCATCCCCATCACATTCCTAACACTTCCTTGGAGTTTGTTTTGAGAAATCGTTCAAGTTCCGACAAACCCCAAATCGAGACCGTCAACACATAATCATCAAATTTCAAGCATCAAGGATGAGGAGGGTAAAGCAAATGGCAAGGAAACGGATTTCTTCAATGCTTAATCGTAGTTCGGGGTCAACATCATCTTCAAGGTCCGAGGAGCAACCGGCCGAGGCTTGGGACGAATCTGTCTCGATGCCTGTTCAAACGCAAAGATCCGTTCCAAGCGAACAACCTGTTCCGCTCGACGTATGTTGCCCGAAAATCCGTCGTAATTTCCGTGAACCTTTGTCTGGTCTCCATTTCGCTAAAAAAGCTCATGTTGATAAATGTACAAAATTATGGGTCTGTCGTCTCGAGCCAACTCGTTGGGCGGCTCGAGATGTACTTGAGCGTATGGGCATAGAACCGCAGGTACGAGCAATGTGTTGAAGTCTTGGTCTCATCAATTTTTATGCCTATAAGGAGGAAACTTTTCAAAAATTGACATGCGAGTTTTTCGCAACTTTCGAGCTAAGTGGTGATGATAATACCACTGTCTCTTTTCAGTTGCGAGAAACTTCGTACGTCCTCAACTTGAGAGACTTCGTTGCACTGCTTGGTTTACCTTCTTCAGTCCTTGGAAGGCCTAGGGCGGACCAGACTCGGGACGATAAATTCGACCGAGATCGATTCTGGTTTAAAATAGCCCGCCAAAAGACTTTCAAGGGAGGAAAGATGCGTTCTTTCTTTATCCGAAACCCCATCCTCCGGTATGTGGCGCGCATTATAGCCAACTCATTCTTGTCGAGCTATGATACGCATCACAACTGTAGTGCTTTAGCTGTTCAGCTTTTAGAGGATGCAGTTTTGGAAAGAGGCCCGTCGATCGATATGTCTGAGGCCTTAGCTACTCATTTCGCTCAGATTGCGAAGGGCGGCCGCAAGAAAATCTCTTGTGGCGGTGTTGTAACGATGCTAGCTAGAGCCTTAAAAGTGGATTTTAGCGATTTGGCACCAGTTGATGGAGCGGGAATTTTTATAGATGAAGTTTATTGTCCTTTCCTTGTGTGGCCCCAGAAAGGGGATTATAACAATTTGTTTCAGTATAAGATAACTGAGCTGCACGCTATTTCCATGCCTAGCCCCAATTGGGTTAGGCTAGATATTAAAGAGAACTTGGGCATGCCGAAGAGGTCCGGGGAGTACGTTCGGGGTGGTACCCGAGGTAAGTTTTCTCAGATTGAATACCCCGAGGGACCCTTAAACTTTGGCGACGATGATATAGAAGTCGTAGATGTGTCGGAGGAGGAACCGGAAGTTGGAACCTCTCGGGATGAAGGTTATAGGACTTTACCGGCATCATCACATGGACCCTCTTCCTCCCACCAACCCGAACCCCAAACCTCACAATATTTCACCACAAATTTCTCAGACTTTGAACCACACCGACACTCCACGTTCACCCAGTCTACCCCAGGTTTTCAAGAGAACATTAACATGAGTCCTCCACGACACTCCTCTTTCTTTGGATCAGAGGACTTTTACAACCAATGGGGGGAAGTCTATAACCATACACGTCAGACTTGCGAGAACTCGACTACCTCACTTAACCTGGCCCAGGATGCCTACAATGTGGCCCGGGATGCGCGCGATGCTACGCATCATCTTTACTCGTACTCTAGGGAAGGTTTTGAGTACACCCGGACCATTTTTGAGATGGCTAGGGAGACTGCTAGGGATGCCCAAGCAGCGAGGTTGGCGGCGGAGGAAAACCAAAGGATGTTGCAACAACAACAGCACTACTTTGATAGATTTTTCGGTATGCCTCCGCCCGGGTCTTACTACCCACCACCACCTCGTCACCCAGGTCCTATGTGAGTGGTCGAGTGTCATTAGTGTCAGTGTGGGGGTGTTAGTTGTTGGTTGCCAGTCGTCAGCCGTCTGTTCTCTTATCTCAGTTATCTCGTTCACTGTCAGTCCTTGCAGCGCCAATTTTTGGCATTTGATAATTATGGTTGTTGATTGATTTGTAATTGAGTTATTTTGTTGATTTGAGGAATTGTAAGCCCCTCCGTGACCCTACTTGGGTCGTTACACACGTGAGGTTTATTGCAGGTGCCTTAGAGAAGAAGGACCTGATTATTGCTCCCGGTCTTCGGTGACTTGATCGCACCAAGACCATTTAAAAAATCCGAAATCTTCTTTTTCTTTTAATTTACCCGATTTGTGCAGAATCCGGGCGAGGTGACGTGATTACACCTACGTTCTTTTTCTTCCCTTATCGATTTTTCTTATTTTTCCTCTTTCTTTATCATTTTTCATTTCATTTCTTTTTATTCCCTTAATTTTTGAAAAATCCAAAAACATTTGAAAAATCTTCAAAAACACAAAAACATTTGAAAAATCTTGAAAAATCCAAAAACATTTGAAAACCATAAAAATTCAAAAAGATTTTCCGTTCTTTTCTCTTTTTCTTTTTCGATTCTTCTCCTATTTGTGCATTGGGGACAATGCATAGTTTTAGTGTGGGGGAGGGATCTACTATCCTTTTCTTTATTTTCTTTTTCATTTTTCCTTTAAAAACCCAAAAATCCAAAAAAAAATCATTTTTTTCTCTTTTTAGTTTTCTCTTCTTTTATTTTCGTTTTTGTGTCACTTGTATTGTCTTGCATTCTCCTTCTTGTAGGTACACCGCCAACCATTTAGCATGGATACGTAAGGTAGCGGAAATGAAATGAAGATCGCGCGGTAATACTTTCTACCTTCGTTTATCCCTTTCTCTTATGCATGGAGTTGGGGCATATATGCTATTTGGAGGTTCACTTGGTGAACATTTTGGAATTGGTGGTTGTGGATTGTGTTGACTAAATGGAGTATGGAGTGCTTGGCTATACTTGTGTATTTGTGTTGTTTTCGTATTTTTCTCCCTTTTGTGTTCTTTTTACTTTGTGTATAGCTTGTCTAGGTAAAGTTTTCGAAAACCCGATTTTGAGATTAGGCCGAGTGTTTATTACTCCCTTGTTAGTGACCATTTTTGATTCTTGGACATAATTCTAGTAGAATGACCTTGAACCGATTTTTGCATTGGATTTTTACCATGAGTCCATCTTTTCTACTAGGAGTCTACATCGGGATTTGCATTTGACCACCTTGACCACCCATGGAGTGATAAGGCCTTGGTTACCGTTCCCTGTTCTCTTAGGTGACCTTACTTGAGAAGCCATTTTTAGTCCAAAATTTTCATCCTTTTATGGGTTCGAAGGGGGTGCACACCCGACTAGCCTATTTCTCTACCATACATCCATCTCCACAAATAAGCTTGCAAAAATATGCTTTACCTTGATCTCAAATGAAACATCTAGCCAAAAATGGGCTTTTCAAAGAAAGAAAAAAGGAAAAATGAAGAAGAAAGGGCATTGAAAAATCAGTTCCAAAATAAAAAAATAAAAAAACCCCTCGATCGAAATAATGGGGAAAGAAAAGAAAAACCAAAAAGAAAATCAAAATCTCAAAAATCGTTCCCAAACCCAAATAATCCCTTGCTTGTCTTATTGCCGTGAAATGCCTACTAGAGGACCGAGTCCCGAGGAATGAAAATAGCGGTAATTTGTCAATCCTTACCATTTTGCAAACACTTGTTCATCTTTTTGGTCTAATTGGCTTTCTCGAGTTTGGAACGACCCTCTAGGCTTAGCTTAGGAGACGGCATAACACTTACCTACAGTGCTTACTAACTCCATGGTTCTCACTTATCCACTTCATTTATCGTCCCGTTGTAGGCATCTTTAGTGGAATTAGAAGGACCTTGGTAAATTTTCAATGCTTCTATTGTTTGATTGTCATCCTATTAGGATTTTGTCCATGTCGATTTGTGTTACTAGCTTGGTAGTGTTCTCGCTTTTCTTAAGCTCGAATCGGTGCTTTCTCCGCCGTTTCGATGAGGGATTCGGTGATTTATTTTCTCTTTGGTTGCGACTATCTTTGTGTATGTCTTCTTTGTTATGTGTTTGTGTGTGTGTTAGTCGCAACCCCAATTTTGAGCAAGACCCAACTTGCCTTGCATGGAGGTACCTTACCTCATAGGTATCTCGATGTGAGTTGAAGGGACGGAGCGAGCCCGTTAATTGCCTCGTATCGGCTTAGCATAGTCTAGCTTAGTAGTAGTAGCTAATTTCTTTTTGGGTCATTGCTCGAGGACGAGCAACGGTTAGTGTGGGGGAATTGTTGTGTGCCAAATTTGAACCGTTTTTCCTCCCATTTAGACCCGTTTTTCCTCCGTTTTGCGAGACTTGAGTGTGATTATCGCCATATTTTGCGTAATTCTCGCATTAGTGTCTCTCATTTGCATTTTACGTGTTTTTGGTAGTTTTCTGTCTATTTTGATAGGATTTTCGACCGAAAACGTGTTTGAGCTTCTACGAGCAAGAGAGAGATACGGTCCAAGAGCAAAGCACACAACTGAAAGTTCAAGTAATCCAACTGATCGACGAAGAAAAAGATCGGAAAAGAGTTAATGGACCACCGGGTGAAGTTTTGCCCGGTGAGTCATCACCGGGCGAAGTTTCGCCCGACGACATTTCTTTTCATCCCCGAAGATTTTCACGGCGACATGACCGGGCGAAATTTCGCCCACCGGGTGAAATTTCGCCCGATGGAGAGACCGGGCCGAAAGCGCGAAAAACGAAGAAAATCTCACCGGGTGAAATTTCACCCGGTGGGATTATTATGTCGAGCCGCGGGGCAAAATTTCACCCCATGAAGATGCAAAGGGTAAAGGTCTAGTTAAATGAAGAGAAATCGGATTTGGGCCTTGAAGTTTGTGCAACCCATTAAGCAACTCTATATATACCCCTCCTAGGGTTTTGTGCCTCCTTGAGCCTTAAGTCTGCCTCTTAGGAGTAGGGTAGAAAGCTCTCAAACAATAATAATAGTAGTTTGTAGAAAAACTCTCTTAGAAAATTCTCCAAACAATTAGTAGATCTACTTAGTATTAGTATAATTACTCCATAATTAGTAGTAAAGCTTCCATCTTTATTGAAGAATTGGTTTTATTGTTGAAGATTCAAGGGTTTTACAAGGGTTTATGTGACAAAACCCTTGCTTTATTTCTTGAAGATTTATATTTATTCTATTGAAGATTGAAGATTTATGCATGGATTAGTGACAAATTCTTGTGTATTTCTCTCAAGATTCAATCTTTATTATTATCTTCATCTTCCATTTTAGATTTCTCCATAGTTGGTAAAATTCTTTCCTCTCCCTTTTCTCCATTAGTATATTTGTTAGTGTAGTTTTTATGCATGCTTTAATTATTTTCTTCTTAGTAAATGTTTCGTTGTTAGTTATCATGGGTAGTCAGTAGATCTTAGTTGGGGGGCTAGGGGAGGAGGAATTATAGATAAAGATTTCATCTTTGTGAGATTATTGCATTTGAGGGTGATATTGTCTTAATGGGATTGTTGTGTTATGTTTGACTTATTAGCTTGATCACCTAGGTTGACTTAACTCACCCGGACCAATATGGGGAAACTCGGGGTTTGAGTAATTTCGTCTAGAGATCTTAGTTTATTCGTCGCGAAAGCGGGCTTAGACTTGGTTGGTAGGGAAACCGAAAGGTGGAAGCTCCCTTATACATCTTGTGATAATTCTTGCATTCCGCATCTTTACCGTAGTTCCGATTCCCCGACTCTCCCTAACGCCTTTCCCACCAATAGTTTCTCACCTTAGTCTCACAGCTCGTTTAGTTAGTCTAGTTCAACTCGACCAAAACCTCCCTTCTCGACCCAATCACTCGTAGACTTTGACTTGACCGACTACCCCTCGACCGTCCCTGTGGATCGATCCCGAATTACCGCTACTACGTAGTAGTAGTATTCTGGGGTTTATAAATATTGTTTGACCGCGTTGGATAGACGACAATACCACGCGCATCAATGTGCAACACATGCCGTCATCTTTATTATGTACCATGACGTCACCCTGGCTATTCTCGACATGGGGTATCGACATAATCGAAAAGGTAAACCCCTCCGGTTCAGGCGAGTAATGCTTCATTTTGGTAGCCATCGACTACTTCACCAAATGAGTCGAGGCCGAGTCCTATCTGATTTTGAACGCCAAGCATGTAGCTAAGTTCATCCAGAACAAGATCATATGTCGGTCTAGGATCCCACATGAATTCATCAGTGATTACGGAACCCATTTTCAAGCTGCAACAACAGCCTTGTTAACCAAATACCAAATTCAGAGGCATACATCCTCGCCATACCGTCCCCAAACAAATGGAGCAGTAGAAGCGGCCAACAAAACAATTATCACCATACTAAAAAGATGATTAATAATTACCAAGAATGGCTCGAGAAGATGTCGTTCGCTCTATGGGGATATCGGACATCAATCCGTACCTCAACCAGTGCAAAACCCTTTTATCTGACATACGGGATGGAGGCAGTTCAACCAGTCGAGTTAGAAGTACCATCCCTCAGAATTCTATTAGAAAGCCAAGTACCTGAAGCCGATTGGGGCCAAGCACGGTACGACTCACGAGTTCTGTTAGACGAACGGCGGTCCCATGCCCTCAATAATATTCAGGTTTACCAGAAAAGAATACAACGGACCTTCAACAAAAGAGTTAGGCCCAGACACATCAAAGAAGGGGATTTGGTTCTCAAATCCGTTCGAGCACTATTACTAGTTGACCCGAGGGGAAAGTTCAAACTCAATCGGGCCGGGCCATATCTGGTAAAGAAGGTTCTATCAGGCGGTGCTGTGAAGTTGACGGATTTGGACGAGAATGACTTTACCAATCCTACCAACCTAGACCAACTGAACCGCTACTACCCCTGATCCTTTCTCAATGTCATTTGCAAAAGTTTATTAAAATTGTCTTTTCAAATATAAACTTTTCGAAAAAGCAAGTCAATACGCTAGGATTATTTATCCTACTGTCACATACATCTCGAACCACTAGTCTTGGTGTATCTCGAGATTGCAAATTTATACAGAATTTGAACTACGTCTGGTTTGATTCCACTAACTGTGGATACGTAGGCAGCCCCTCAAAATGGCACAATCACCGCAATCGAGAAAAAAGATAGGAACGGTTTAATTAATAAACTTCCTTTATTATTACTAAAAAAATCCGATAAACTCAGGAAATTCAATGTACAAAAATTCAAAAAATTCAAAAAAGCACACGACACCACAAATAAATAGTGGTACTACTCAAATAATAAATATAAGGACTCGGGTATTCAGGGCATCTTGCCCTTACCCTTATCCTTGGCATCCTTAGCCGTCCACTAATGGCGAAATTGAGGCAGACGCTCCTGAATCATCACAAGAACCTCCTTGGCTCGGACCCGTTTCTTCAAAAGAGGATCCACAGCTACAGTAGTAGGCCCGAATCGGCCCCTCACATGTTCGGGCAGCCTATCACGCGGGCAGTCGATCCTTGGCCGCCAGTCTTGGCACAAGCCTCTTCTCCAAGTCAGTCTGGGGACTCACTCGCCCCCACACACCTCTAGCACCGGCGTCGTTAGCTCGAGTCTTAGTTTTTGACTTAAGACCCAACTCTAATCAAACCAAAGTAGCAGGAGTCTCCCCTTCATCATAGAAACCCATGTTATCCTTCGATGTCTCCTGGCAAACCAAGTCAAAGGCCTCATCAACCTTCAGGGCCTTGCGGGCCTCCTCTGACCCTTCAAAGCTCCAGTTGTGATATGACTCGGAAACCCAAACGGAATGGCAAGGGTTGGGTGTGGTCCAGATGACACGTTTGTGCCACCACTATAACCATGTATCGCACATCACGTCCGTCAATTGGAGCGGGATGCTGATGATGGCCTCAGTCTCAGGGATCCTCTGAGTCCAACCGAACTGGCTCAGAATACGGTCCGATAAATATGAACGGTCCAATCAAGTGATAGGACCACCAGGTACTGAGCTTGATCCCTCTTGGCTAGCCCTGTCAATCTAGAGAGGAACCATCAAGCAACATTCCACCTAATCAAGGGACCTCCGTGGAATATGAGCTCCTCGTCCCAGTACGTCCGGTTTATGTCGTGAATCGGACTTATACGCTTTTTTCTCGAGCTGGCCTGACTGCTACAATACCTAAGCACGTCTAAGAAAGGCTCCATGATTGACAGTCGCTCGTACAGCCACACCTGACAGAACAAAGCTTATAAGTCTCCGCAAGCAAATATAAAGTGACCCTTCTGTACCAGGATTTGGCAAGAAAAAAAAAACCGCGAGACGTATACCTACAGAAGACGAATGCTGCCCGTTAATTATCAGTCCGGGTCAACCTTTCAAGCATCGAGACCCATGATAATCCCCCCAGTTATCAGCCAAGCCGGGCTGTGACCTGTCTCCATCTGGTCTACCATACCGATCAGCCAAATCTGACCCATGCAAGAGTTAGCCTTCATCCGCCCCTCAAAGGCATACCAATGCAGCATGCAGAAAGCAAAGGCCTTGCATCTGTGGGACGCAATAATTCTCACGTCCTTTGCATTCATGAATTTCTCAGCCAGGTCAAACAGGGAAACAAAATTCCCTTGCACCATCCCGTCTGCTTCAGTATGAGACAAACCCAGAAATTCCCTTAACCTCCTCCTCAGGTCAGGATAGAACGAAGAAATAGCAGGACGGGTAACGGGACACCAACCGCCCACAACAGCTATCTCCTCAGGAAGAGGGCGTACCTCCCCCCGAGGGAACACGGAAACGTGATGGGTAGTGTCCCAAAACGATAGGCAAGCATCCAAGAAGTATGAATCTACCTTAAAATGCTGCAATGGGAATAAAGCAGAAATTCCCATCTGATTCAGGTGAACCTTCTCCTCATCCCTAAAGCGTTGAGACCATGCCTGAAGCAGCGCAGTTACATTTTCGATACCCATAACAGATATTCGAATATTTTCTCGAGAGTTTGAGGAATTTTGGAATAAGAAAATGAAGATAGGTGTGAGATGCGGAAAAGTGAACCAGGAGGTCGTGTATTTATAACACAAAACCCTGACAACCTCCACACTGTCGGGCCTCTTTAACCCACGCGGGCCTGCACGCGCCAACTCGATCCTATCTTCAGCTCTTTCGTACCAGTATAGGAATTGAGTTGTCCCAAGCATTCATACCTCACAAATTTTCAAAAAATTTCAAACATCAAATTTTTACTTCTCAGCGGAATCGAGTCGGTGTCTCTCCTAAATGCTACATTCGGAATATTATGTGTCTGCATACAGGTACACCTGAGACTTCGAAGGCAAGTCCAACTCCCACGGAGCTATCATCATAGAGACAGGTATGATTTCTACCTGATGGCTGGCGAGCCCTTCACGCGAGTCTAATGGACTATAAACGACCCGACCGGAAGGCTGCTAAGTCGTAATCCTCGATTGGCCTGGTAGCTACTCTGACTTTCGCATTGTCCAAGCCTCAGTCGGAGTAGGGCCTCTATAGACACCTGTATTTTGACTGCTTGTGTCTATGGTTGATGGTAGGTGTTTGTCGTCTATCCTACCAATCAAAACAATAATCCACAAACCTAAGCTAGGTAGCTAGGGTAAGTCGAGTCGATCCTCAGGGACAGGAGTTCCGAACTAAATGGTGCTACAGTCCAAGACTAGGTTCTTGACAAACTAAAGTAATTGATTGTAGATGGTGACTATGCTACGAATAACTATAAAACTAAGGCAAGGGAAACTAAGACGATAATGAAAAAGGGGGATTAACGATAAGAGAAGAGAAGCTAGAGTTAGGTCGGGTTCAAGAGTGTCTAGGAGGCCAAGGAGGAGTAAGGGTGTCAGTGTAATCCACTAGCCTTGGTTACGCCCGGGCTCTCGCACTTAGACGACCAAAGGGGTCTCTACACTACGCTCGCGCTAATAATGATGATATCCAACAAACCAACATGCAACAACATACAAGAGGAAACAAGGAAACATGAATTTCTCAATCACAAGTCTACTATGCATTTCATCAAACATGTTGTGTGCACAATGATAAGAGGCAAAGCAAATGACAACCAAACACCACCCATTCCACCCTAATCACCCATTAAGCAACACCCAATCCCCCTACTAACCCTAACAAATAAATCTACTCATTCATGTTCAAGATAGTAAACCCAACAACCATAATGAAACAAGCATAAACATGGACATTCATAATGGAATATTGAAGATTACTAAGCATAAACATAAATGAAAACTAAGTAGAAGAGATTAGGAAGAAGATGAATTATACCAATACCAAAGGATGAACAAAAGATTGAATCTTTGCATAAATAAACCCAAAGGAAGATCTCCAATGTTGTCAATAGAGTAGATCAACCCAAAAAGTCTTCAATATTACAAAGATGAAACAAGGATTAAACTAGAATTAAACAAAGATTAAGGAAGGATTAAGCTAATCTACACTAATCTAAGCTATTCTACCCTAAAGTAGAGGCAAGGAACTATCTAGGGTTTTTGTCTAAAACATTACAAGAGAGAGTATATATAAGGTAGGAAGAAAGGGGAGGAAGAGAGGAATCGAATCGAGGCTAAGCAAATGGGCCTAGCGTCGGTTTATGGAAGTCTCGCTCCATTTCCATTGAGGCCGAACCTAAACCTGTGCTCGTACTTTCTTCTCTTTATCACGCGATAGGTCAGCTACATTCGTTTGCCAGCCTTGCTCGTGATGAGCACCTAGGAGCGGTAGACTTGATGTCCAATAAGGCGCGCCGATCGAGGTTCGAGTGGTATGTGTGACGCATTTGACGTTTACAGTCGAGTAGCTAAAGCACCATAGATGGTATTATAAGAATAATAAATAGGATATTTGAAATCCGGCGCATTTTGACTTTGCCTCCGGTGGATAAAATGCATAATCTCTTCGATTCCTTCATTTATGTGCCAGAATACAGGAGAGATCAAGGAATTGGGACAACACGCCCCACTGAGGGTAAAACAGGCCGTCACGGCCGTGTTAAGATGATCACGGCCGCGACCAACACCCGTCACGGCCGGGAAGGAATCATAACGGCCGGGATGGCCCTTATCGACATGGTCGTGTCCGTCTTAACACGGTCGTGTCGAACCTCAGTATGCCCCCTTCTTTTGCATCCTCTAACACGGTCATGTAGGCTTCTGACACGGTCATGTAGGCTCCTACTTGCTCTTCCTAGGCTTCTTATCAATGCTCGGTGCTTGGGATATTCTCAAATGGGCTCCATGGGACTCGGGATCGAGTCTAAGTCACCGAATCATCGTCGCTTCTCTTCATTGGCTCCATATGCGTTGGAAACGAGACGGAATCGTTCCATTTCTCCATGATAGGCCTTAGAAACCTAAAACATGCTAGAAGAAGCGTATGTAGCCTCAAAACCGCTCTAAAGAGCAATTCCACCAAAGAAAGCGGGACCAAACACGTGAAATAAACACTACAAAACACACTTATCAATGGTAGTCTACAACAAAATACCCAATGATAATCGGATGCTAACATGCATCAATATGCTCGAATACAGACTCAGAATCAATAGTATCCGACGTGGGTACTTAGCGGAGTGTGAATCTCCCAAAACCGACCTCAAATTCAGACTCAGCCGGTCGTTCCCAATAAATAAAGCTATTTTGAGCCAAAGCCGCCACCGGGGGCAAAACCGTCTTTTGCGACCGAGCCGAAACCGGTCAAAGTCGAAACCCAAGAACGTAACCAGCCTCACGCTGCGTCCAAATACATAAAATGAACAATGACAAAACAAACAAAATGAAAGGAAGATCTCAACCTTCCTCATTTGTCTCACCCGCCTAGGGGCACTCGATCGAGTGACCCCCCCAAAAAATGATCAGGACCCATTTTCAAGGCCACTCAATCGAGTGCAGCATAGGGCCACTCGATCAAGTGACCCCAACCGGGGGGTAAAATCTATATATACCCTTCCTTTGCTCATCATTTGAAAAACTTTTACACACCATCTTCAACCCTCATTTCATTCCTCGCCTTCACATTTTGAGTTCTTCATACTCATACATACATACAAAGCCATCCCGAGACCTAGCCTCCCGAAAATCGAGAATCGTCTCCCTAATCACACCCTAACTCACCTTACATTCTCAAACCGCTCCCGTGCCTAGGCCGACACTTTACGAGCCCGTTTTTCGAGACTATTAGCATGTAGGTTGAGGGTGTACCAAATCCCGTCTTCTCTAATTCTCTTTTCATTTGGCATAACTAATTACTAATTACTAACTTTTACTTATCATTCTACTAACATTTAATTCTCGTTTACTAACTACTAACATTTCATTTTCGCATCAACTTTTATTTTATTGTTCCTAACAATCTAACTTTTATTATCGTTCTTTTTTACATTGTTTGTATATAATACCGTGTATACTACGATATAACAAAAACTATTTATTTAAACCGATGCGAGCAACGTCCAATGATGCTAAATTGATCGTCATAGGCTTTAAAAGCCAAATCATGACATCAAAATGCAAAGGACTTAAGTCTTGTGATGTCAAATCGGATTTTTCAATCGAATACATTTAATTTGATGGTTAAATGCCGTCTAAAGTCCGTTAAAATCCTCAACAAGTTGTGTTGGAGGTGACGTCCTTCGAGGTGCGCCACCCTAGGAACTTAAAGGTTAGGGCGCCTTATGGTTTACGCATAATCGTCGGATTATAACGCGATCGCGGTAATTTATTATCAAGCGTATTCGATGTCATTTCAAAAGTGTCGCTCTAAGGCCCGATGTCGATTCCATAATCGAATGTCGCACATAAAAGAGCTTTCAATCATTGAAGTAGCATGAAACCCGATGGCGTCTAATCGATCGTCATACGGTCCGTAAGGATCGACGATGACATCGTGATTCGGAGGGAATCGATATTCATTCTAGTTCAATTAATTTCGATTTCACAAATAGCACTCTAAAATGCTTGATACCGGTTTCATAACCGAGCGTTGCGCATAATGAGTTGTCGAGAATCAAACTAGTATAAATTGCTTGATAATATTTAGCTCGATCATGCCTCGATTTGAATCATAAGCTCACAAAATGGGTAATTTTAAAACGAATCCTCACCCGTTAAGGAGGGCATTCGATCGAGTGACCCCCTCAAAAACGGGCAAGGAATTTTTATTGACTTGGTCGAGTGACCTCTGCAAACCTCCAACGAGAGCCTAAAGACGATACAAAGCCCCGACGAGTCACATTCACAACTCTAGGACGATGTGTGCTAAGTCGATCACGTATTCGTCTTCTAAAAACACATACATATTACATCACTTTTAATCCATTATTAACTCGTTATCTTCATGACTTTAAGTAACGTCTTATACGACTAGTCTAGTATCGACGAATCTTTAGTCGTATTCGATATTTGATAAGTCGAGACATCTCCATTTCACTATGATAAATCGGGACAAGACTTCGAGGCCTGAGATCAGGCTAGCAGTACGCTTTGGTCCCGTACGCTAAATGCGTGTTAAAGCCTTTATCCTCCGATTGATGCACAACGCAATGTGTAAGTGATCGAAGTTTGTCCAATTATTCGATTTATGGTTTCAATTACGTTTTCTATTTACGGGTTCGTTTATAGACTACATACATTTACCGTTGCTAATCCTTTTTATTATCGCAATTTTGTCCGAGTATTGTGAATTCCGGGTTGTATTTCCGCCCGTGTAATTTGTACTCCCACCGATTCAGAATGATCTTCCCCTTTATTTAATATATATGAGGTATATTTTAATCAAAGGGGAAGATCATTCTGAAATGGAGAGAGTAATTTATTTTCGAGTATGTTTATTTTTGATGTTTGCCATTTACCGCTTTCTAAATGAACATCGCATGCTAAATTCAACTTCAACATTATTTATGATGCATTAAACGACGTAGCTAAACACGTATTTGGCATGTGTAGCTAAAAATGCTGTTTGCATATCATTCAACCGTCTTACTAACGCGCGTACACAAAAACCGATCAATATCCTAGTAGAGGCCGCTAAGTGCGGGGTGGGGTTGGGTGTGTCCTTCGTGGGCTTCCCAACACGTACCTTCACCCCTTACTCAAAACCTTTGGTTTCCAGATGCCCGAAACCGTTGGCAAACGAGATTCATTTGATATACGATACCCGATAACTCGACATCGGTATCGTTATACAAAGGAACGAACCCCACAAGCTCTAGTACTAAAGCGGGCCGTGCTTTGTGCGTGATACGTTTAAGTATAGAGTGGGTTCAAACGGGTCCGAACTCCCACAAAGTTCGGTGGCGACTCCAAACTTCGATTTAAATTTCGATCCGAGAATCATCTCATCACGAGATTCATTCCCCTACCCAAACCCGCGCGTGGCCGCGTCAGGGTGGACTTTGCCATGTCCACGGCCGTGAAGTATCTACTAGAGGACCGAGTCCTGAAAAAGGAAGATAGTGGTGATTAGTCGATCCACCATAGATTGTAAACACTTCTCCACTTTTTGTTTGGATTAATTCGGATAATTTGAGTTTGGAACAACACTCTTGGCCTTAGCTAAAGAGAGCGGGATTGCACCTACCTATAGTGTCAAAAAAATCCATGGTTCACTCATTCCACTTCGTTTAACATCCCGTTGTACCCCTTTAGAAGATTAGGAGGACCTAGCTAATTCATCAACACTTTTATTGCTTTAATGTCATACTATTAGACTTTGGTCCATGTCCACTTAGGTGATCTATTTTGGAATGTTCATGATTTTTTTAAGTGAGTAACCGGTGTCTTCCTCGCTATCTCGATGAGGGATTCGGTGTTCTATTTTCTCTTTGGATGCGCCTATTCTTTTGTGCTTATGTGTTTTTATGTGCTTAGTCGCATCCACCATTTTGAGCAAGACCTAATTGCCTTGCATTGAAGTACCTTACCTCATAAGTATTCCAATGTGAGTTGAAGGGTCGGAGCGGGCCCGTTAATTGCCCCGTGTCGGCTTAGCATAGTCTAGCTTAGTAGTATTAGTACGTAGTTTCTTTTTAGGTCTTTGCCGAGGACGAGCAACAGTCTAGTGTGAGGGATTTGATGTGTGCTAAATTTAGCCCATTTTTCCTCCCATTTTAGACTCGTTTTCCTCCGTTTTTGTGAGATTAGAATGCGATTATCACCCTATTCTTAGTCTTTCTCGCATTAGCGTCTCTCTTGTGCATTTCATGTGTTTTGGGTAGTTTTTCTATTTATTTTGATATGATTTGTCGCCAAGAACATGTCCAAGTTTCCACGAGCACAAGAAAGTGAGATACCGTCCAAAAGCAACATATGAAGCTTAAAGTCCAAACAACCAAACGACAAAGACCGAAACCCGAAAAGAGGTCAAAGAACCCATCGGGTGTAGTTTCACCCGATGAGGAACCACCGGGTGAAGTTTCGCCCGACGACATTTCAACCTCCCCGAAGATCTTCAGGAAATTGAACCCACCGGGAAAAACGTTTACTCACCGGGTGAAGTTTCACCCGACGGTAGCGAGGCTCCCAAACGCAGAATCTGAAAGAAAAGCCCACCGGGTGAAATTTCACCCGACGGAAATGGTTTGTGAAAGTCAGAAATCCGTAGGGCGAAGTTTCACCCTTTGAAGATCCATGGGGCAAAAGTTTCACTCAAAGTGCAAAAATCAGATTTGGGCTTGGTTTAGTGATACATTAAGCTACTACTATATATAGTTTAACCTAATTAGATGAAGCATACAACAACACATTAGATTAGACTTTAGAAAGCCATTAGGCAACTTTTAGGAGGCTATATAGTTTTCATCAATCTTCATCTTCTTCCTCTAGCTTTAGATTCAAGTTATTGTAATCAATTCTAGATTTAATCAAGAAGTTTTTTGAGAGATCATCAAAGGATTAGTGACAAATCCATTGTTTTCTTCACCAAGGCTTCATCTTTATTTATATGCATCTTCATCTTCTTCTTCCTATTTTTCCTCCATTGTTGGTATAATTCTCTTTTTCTCCCTTTTCTCTAGATTAGTTTTTATTCTTACTCTCTTTTTATTGCATCATTTTCTTTGATTTTTCTTGCATTGTTTTTTGGATTGTTTGGTAGTTTCATTTATTGATCTTAGTTTCTTTCATTGTTTTGAACTAAATTTCTCTAGTTTTCATCATTATGTATGTTGTTGGTGTGATCACCATTGTTATTGTTCTAGATATTTCCTCCATGAATTGTGAGTAGATTCTTGTTAGGGGGTTAAGGGAGGAAGAATTTGGGTAATATGAATTGAGGAATTGTGGTTTGGTCGCATGTTTGTTGATCTATCTTGTTTAAGGTTATTGTGTCTTTGTTGACTTAGTTTGGCCAACTAGATCGACATTGACTCACTCCTATCAATATAAGGAAACTCGGGGTAGGAGTTACCTTGACTTGAGACTTACTCTTTTCACCGCGAAGGCAGGATTAAGCTAAGTTGGGTGAAGAAATCGAAAGGTGACTTTCTCTCTTTATCAACTTTGTGATGGACCCCATAGTTCCTTGATTTGTAGAACTCGATTTCCTATTCCCCGACTCTCCCTAACGCCTTTTCCTTATTGATTACTATTTGTCATTAATCGCATCATTAGTATAAACTCGACTCAAAACCCCCCATTAAGACCCCAAATGGATTCGCTATTTCTCAATCAACTCACTGTCATCCCTGTGGACCGACCTCGACTTACCACATCTACATTTATTTGTTTTGTGTTCTTTTTTTAGTATTATAAATATTGTTTGATCCTTTATCCAATCGTTAACGACCGATCCTAGATAGGCGAAGATCAGTCGCTTCCTAAAGCCATTATCTATCACATCCCAAAGCATGGGTAACAGCAAAAAGTAGAATGTGAAGAGGCACAAGGCACAAGAGACAAGCAATAGGCGCGAAAAAACAAAAGTACAAAAGTACAAAGAACGTCAGCAAGTACTCCTTACAAAGAGGGCCCCATAAGGATAGTTACAGACTCGGCGAATCAGGTCGGCTAAAACATCAAAGTAAATGAAAAAGATGAAGAGAATTACAATCGGGTTCGGATACCACTAATAAAAACTACCACCGAGTTAAACACTCGAGTTCAGATACCACGCTGCCCCGGCCTTGGCAAAGTCGGTATGCGTTACTTCTACCGCCTCCGCAATAGGATTTGTTGCCCCGGCGGCAGATGCTAGTCCTCGGACCAACCGCTACTTCCGTCAGAATCCAGAAGAAAGTGCTCTCTGGGACCGGCTGCACCAACACCCCCGTCAGAGCCCCATTCCCAGTCGTCTGGAACGTCTTCTACGCCGAATGCTAATTCTGCCGCTTCCAGCCCGCTGCCCTCGTCTGTTTTTGGGTTCAAGTAGGCGTCGAGGTTGTCCCTCAGCTCCCGAAAAAATGCTAAAATCTTCCTGGAGTCGGGAGAAAGAGGAGGAGAAGCAGAAGGAGAAGGAATGGGGAATAGAGGGGCTCCCACTGCTCCTTCTCATTCTCAGAGTGAGAAGTGGGCAAAATGGACGGAGAAGACCCCAATTCAGGAATGTCAGGGTCTAGGTTCTCCGCTCGTAGCTAGGGTATGCAGACGTTGCACCTCCGGTTGTTGCACCCCTCGGCTGCTCGCAAGGGTTGGGCTTGTCCTTCTGCCAAAAGGCCAATTTTCTAGGGCGACGGATAGCTTTCGGAAGCCGAGCCAAGCCAGAGGCAAAATCCGAGTTCCGCGCCCAAAGAAGAGACCTTTTCAGAATCCGATGCACAACAGGGCGATATCGGAACCTCAAGCGACGACCAAAGAATTTCTTAGTCTTCACCGCCACACCCCTCATGAAGACTATGTCAACCTTCCAAGTCATTTTTGGAAGAATGGAGAGATGAAAATTCATAAGTTCCCCTTTTATATTCCAAGATGGGTGACAAGTGTCAAAAAAGAGCGCAACCCAAAAAAATGCCTTTGCCTCCGTGATGATTAATGAGGCAGACAATCGAGTGCCTCGGGCACACCAAAAGGTTGCAGAAAAGAGAGCCTGACAAGACATCTCAAGTCTTAGGAAAGGGAGAAAAAACGCTTAGTACAAGGACGAGGCTCGCCCCCTCAAACCAGGCGCAGGAGCACGCATGATGACGCCCCCGCCACGTCACCAGTGAGACGGCTTCGATTCCATAGCATCTTTATGGTAGCCGACAGGAAACCTGTACCTCCCAGCCACCGAGAGGCAATTGATGGGGTCGGTATCGCTATCACCCCTCGCCCCGGATCATATCTTGTCCAGGTGAAGTCCGGTTAATCCCGCCAGGGGTTCATCCAGACCCTCGACCAGGGGTCTCGGACTGCAAAAAACGAGGCCACCAACGTCGTCATCAGAAATGCCGAGCTTCCGGGCCCTCAAGCTGAAAGGCTCGGAAGACCTATAGGCCTCGGTGTCTCGCCACCCGAGGCAGGAAGATGGGTCAACCATGCGCCCTCCACACTCATGGACGTAACTAAAGGGACCCCCTCTCCAGCCACAACCTAAGACGAGAAGAGGGGATGAAGGATGTCCATCCCACTGGACCCTCAGGCTCTCACTCCCTCTCCCTCCCTCTCTCCTCTGGTAACCTATAAATATCTCCTTAATCTTCCTCATTAAGGAGCAATTAATCTCCCTCTCTAACTAATTTTTTTACAAAAAAAACCAATTAACTCTCCATGAGTAACGACTAGTAACGTCACCCGGATACTGACTTAGGCATCGGAGGCTCCCCTCGGAAACCTCCAAGGCCCTATTTGTTCCTTGTGCAGAATAGAAGTTCTTACGACAATCAAAGATATTCGCTAAGTCAAAGGAAGAAGTTAGAGATACGGAGACCCAAGTCTAAGACAAACTCAAGCTCCATAATCCATTGTGGAGATGATTGTTTCTGACTGAACAATCTGACTAAAATAACCGGATACGTAATCTTAACTAATAGACCGAGACATCTTGGGTCCAACAGAAGTAGTATTGAGTGAAGGGCGTAATGAGAATACGAGATGGCATGTCGAAGTTGGACTGAACCAGCCATGAGATGAGATGAGATGAGCCCATGAAGAATGAAGGCGAGAGAACAAGAACCAATGAACCCAAAGCACATTGCACATATGATGGAAGTTGTATAATAATAAGACAGTGAAAAACAAAACCGAGAGCAGCAACCAGCCAGCCAACACGCAGAAGAAAGAAGAAAGAAGAAAGAAAGGGCGAGAAATAATCTTGTGTTGATTGAATTAATTATGAGCGATTACGTAAAACAAGCCGGAGAATTGGAGAAGAAGGCCGAGAAGAAGCTCACTAGTTGGGGATTTCTCAGCAATAAACACGAAGATGCCGCCGATTTGTATGATAAAGCTGCCAATTATTACAAGCTCGCCTAATCTTGTCATTTTCTCTCCTCTCACTTCATCCTCTTTACTTTTCTTCATCCATTCATCATCGCTGTTGGATTTATTTATGATCCGCTTTCTTTTCTTGCGGTTATGATTTTCGATTCATTGATTATCTAGTCACTTTGTGATTTCATCAAATACTGTGTATGTATTGAATTGTTACAGATTTATGGTAGTTAGGTGATTGAATTGTGTATAAATGTGATCGATATTGCCCATTTTTTTGTTCATTGAAAGTTTGCATATGCGTCGTGGCTGATGATTGCTTGATCGTGCTGTATGGTTAGGCATGTGTGTCCTAAAACTTAAAGAGTGAATGTATCCAACATGGTGGTTAGGTGTCCATTGTTTACATTTCGAGTAGGTGCACGATTTATCATTGTTGCATACGCGGTTTATTTGTTACTCATCTGGCTTTAATTGTTGTCTGAGTAAGGATTTATGATTGATATATCCTTGTCTTTGTATGCTGAAGTTGATTGTATTAGATGATAAATCATGTGTAATACCCACAGGCCACAGCTAGAGCTTTGAATCGATCAATCTGACATAAGTGAACGCTGTTACATTTAGATTAGGTGTACAAGAAAGTCTGTTTTTTTATTGCATGTTTTGATACTGGTTATTGTGGATCTCAGGGGATCAAGCTGGGGCCACGTATCAGAAGTTGGCCAGCTGTCATTTGAAGGTGATATTTTGCATATCGGGTCAAAGTTTATGTGTGGCCATTGCGCAATTTCCGTGCTTGTTGTAACAGTTTTCGTTATTATTCAGTTGGATAGCAAACATGAAGCTGCTAATGCTTATACTGAGGCAGGTCATGCATATAAGAAAACTTCAAACAAGGGTGAGTTTTTAATATAGGATGAGTTTCACTATAGTGAAGATGTTTGATTGCTCATACTATCTGGCTCTCCTAGGTCGTTGGCTATTATTTTTATATGTTGAGAGTTTTCCCACGTACATAGATGAATGATAAATCTTCCTATGCCCTTACGGTAAACTAATTGTCTTTTTGTTAAGAGGGCTCGTTGTTACTGCTTGAAAGTCTATAAAATTAGTAAGTTAACAATGCCATGGTATGTAGGACAGTATGAGATGGCTTCGTGCATATAGCCTTCGAGTTGTCTATGATGTCAGGTATTGCAAGTGGTTCTTTCCATTTCTGTTGGTAATGAGCCAAAACTGGATCTTACTACCTATACTATTTCTTCTGTCAGTGTGTGTTCGGAAGCTTGTCATCATAACAGGAACTAGTGAAAACTTGAAACTGTCCTGCAATAGGCAGAAGTATCCCTCCACAATATTTTGGTTTGGCTGTCATCTAGTGAAACTAGTGCCCATAGATCGTGGTTCTCTTAACTTTGGCATGTGTATTTATTTTACTGTTTGATTTAGAGAAGTGCAAAACCTCATATTACATGGGGTTTCTTTTTGACTGTTTAAACTGGGGTGCTTGTTTGAGGAAAAGAAGCAAAAGCATGGAAATCCTGGTTTATTGCTTGCTTTTATGTCTTTTCTTGAACTTCCACATGGCCATGGCCCATGTGTTATGCTTCCGATCAATTGAGTTCATTACTATTATAGTTCTGGAAAGTTCTAATACACCCATGTGTTTCTATGAGCAGAGGCGATATCTTGCTTGGAGCAGTCAGTGAACTGCTTCCTTGAAATTGGAAGGTTGAGTATGGCTGCTAGATACTGCAAGGTATCTGTCATATTTATACAACTATTGGTCTTAATATACTTTTTCTTGTCCGTGAAAAAGGAGACATATGGCTAGTAGGAGCTCTCTCAAGGCCACTTGGCTAAGCTCTCTCAAGGCCACTTGGCTAAGCTCTCTTCATTATCATTGGTCTTTCTATTATGGGTTTTTCTAATGTGTGCATCCTCCATGAATCCGTGATGCACACATTAAGATAGTATTACGTAATTTAGTGGCTAGTTATTATTCTGGTGTAAAAAAAGAAAAATAAATAAAGAATCTACTAGAATAATACGGAGTACTTCCATAACTAACCACTAAATGTGTGCGTGATACTATGATAGAAAAGCCCTTCTATTATATATACACATTTCTTCAATGATCTGCTTGCTTCCACATATTATTTCATGATCGACAGTTTTGCTCTGATTTTGTAATATTTAAAGTAGCAGGGTACTTACTTTTATCAACTTTTAGATCTCACCGATACCAAAATATCGAAAGATATCAAGGAAATTGGTTGTCTATCTTAACGAAAGTCCCTACCTCCTATTGTCTTAACTCTGATGCCTTGTGGCCGTTGCTCAAGACATGAGAGATTGTTATGATATGTTTTTTTAAAGGGTTTTTGGGAAGGTATGTGAGGATTTGTACTCAGCTTTTGACTCTTTTGCAGGAAATCGCTGAAATATATGAAGGTGACCAAAACCTAGAGCAAGCTATTCTTTGGTATGAAAAGGCTGCAGACCTTTTCCAAAGTGAAGAGGTTTCAACTTCTGCAAATCAGTGCAGGCAAAAAATTGCACAATATTCTGCACAGTTGGAACAGTAAGCTTGCTTCCTTATTATTCTAGATAAGCAGTGTTTGGTTTAATGGTTGTATCTGCTCTTCTAAAATCGGAACCTGTATTTTCTTCGTTTTTTAGTTAATACTACCCTCACAATAGTTTGGGCCTTTGAAGGAATAATTATCTCTTTCATTTTGCAAATGGGTGTTACCTCTAGGTCGTGTTTTTGTGTAATTGTATATAGGTGCCACTCCATATGTCTTGTATATGGGCTTCACGCCTTCACGTCGCCAGGTTAATACTATCTTGCAGCCTCTTATCTAATTTTCCGATTGGCTTATTTTCTTTTTAGATTTTGTAAATTATCTTGTCCCTTTCTATTTTCAATAGAACAGTATTGCTAACTTCCCACATTACCCCCTCATGCTTGCTAAACACCAAATGGTCAAAAGCATCCCATCCCTGCTAGAAACAACCTCATCATCCCCAAAGCTATCCCATTCCTGCTGAATCCACAGCACCCCTGCCGGAAACGCCCCGCCATATTTGATTTTTGAAACTCGTATTTTATTGTTTCATATAGAGGTGAAGAATTCTTAGATTATAGTGAATTCTATCGTTGCTTATTTACCATTAACATTTTCATTTAACTTGACGTACTTGAAATTGGCAATTCTGATATCTAACTATCAAGCGACCACGCGACCACCTTTTTTCCCAAAAATATCTGGACCATCTTTGCTTGATGTGAAAGTATTTAGTTGTGTAATGGTGTCCCAGCTCTTCTGTTTGGGTATTATGTTTGTGCTATTTTGTGTATGTACATGCTAGAAAGAGATTGGGGGGTTAACCATGAAGTTTTTGTCTTGCGTAGGTATCCTCAGGCAATTGAGATCTATGAAGATATTGCACGTCAGTCTCTCAATAGCACTTTACTGAAATATGGGGTTAAGGGCCACTTGCTCAATGCTGGTATTTGCCATCTTTGTAAGGGTGATACGGTTTCAATAACTAATGCATTAGACAAATATCAGGTTTCATCTTGACTTCTTATTCTGGATTTTTTTGGAGCATTCATGCTTTTGTAAAACTTCTCATGTTATTGTTCTATCACTTGCAGGACATGGATCCCACATTCACAGGAACAGGCGAGTATAGACTCCTTTCAGTATGTTATTGCTCTGTAGACTTTTGTCTCTTTTATCTGCCATATATATATATATAGAGGTGGGATCAGGTGAGTCCACTTATATATGTTGAGTCCGTGAGTCCCCATCTTAGCCCTTGATTCAAGGTTATATTAATGAACAAGATTTAATCTCATAATTAAGGAAATAACTAACAAATTTGGTAAATATATCATTTCTCTCTCTCCTCCTTAATTATCTCAATAAAAATCTTTTATCTCTCTTATCAATCTTTTTAAATGTTTTTTCTCTCATACAACAAGTTTTTTCAAAATGAAGTTTTTTTCATTTTCACCAAAAAATCATTATTTTCCTACTGCCATTGTACGTATGTTACTATGTTACTGCCATAATACATAAACTATGTTACTTTAACTCATATAACGTGTTACTTTAATTCATGAACTGCGTTACTTTAACTCATAAAATCTGTTACGTTGTTTAATATATTCTCCTGCAAAAACTATTACTCTAACTCATACAATGTGTTACTCTAATTCATGAACTGTGTTACTTTAACTCATAAAATCTGTTACGTTGCATAGTCTCTTGCAAAAACTGTTACTCTAACTCATACAATGTGTCACTTTAATTCATGAACTGTGTTACTTTAACTCATAAAATCAGTTACGTTGCATAGTAGTCTCTTGCAAAAACAGGAGTTTCAATTAACAAAAAGAACAATGTTTGTTTTTATTAAGATACTCCAAAACAAAAAGTGGTACAAGATTCCAACTAAATCAACTCCATTACAATTCCAATGTTTCACACTTGTTACTCATAATGTCCTACTTATAATTCTGTTTCTTCTTCATCCTTCTCGTTCTCTCCGTCTTTCTTCTTTTTCATCTTTTTCATCATCATCTCAGAAGCTTTGATTTAATCTCACCACCGCACAATGGAGGAAACTCTCACCCACATCCCTACATCATTCATGTGGATTAAAGTAACAGATAACAAGAGTTAAAGTAACAGATGAAGTGCCTTGAAGTAACATTGAATTAAATTAACAGAGTATGCTTATACACCAGATATAAAGTAACAGAGGTCAGACATTAAAGTAACAGATAGTATGAATTAAATTAACAGATAATGTTAATTAAAATAACATCAGATATAAGTTAGTGCAAAAAATTCATATAATGATAAAAATGAGAGTATGACGCAGTATATTACTATTTGATATTGTTTCCTATTTTGAAGTCATCACGTCCCATAATTATAGGAAGTAGTATTTTTTTTTTCTTTTTTTTATATGGCGTTACTCTTTGATGTTGTTTCCTATTTTGGTGGCAATCACGTCCCATTATTATAGGAAACAATATCTTTTTTTTTATTATTTTTTTTAATATGGCAGTTTCCAAAATTCTTAGGACACTACAATGCACTACAATAACAGATGAAAAACACTAAAATAACAACTATAGTGTATTAAAGTAACACGACATATAAAGTAACATATGGTAGACATTAAAGTAACAGATGCTTTACACTAAAGTAACGCAGTATATGAACTACAATAACTCAATATATTGTAAACGTAAAAACTAATAATTGAGTAGCATCTTAATGACTTTCATGGCGATTTCAGTATAAATTACAAAACATATATACTCACCGTTTGTGTGTTTTACGATTTGCATATGAATCTATGATGAATAACACGACCATGAAAACAATATCAACATGAAAATTGACGCAAACCATGAACACAAATTGACGCAAATTAATCAAAATAATGAATAAAAATTGACGCAAAACATGAAAGCAATATCGAAACTCACCATTGTTATACTCGATGAATTGTTTATCAACAGTTAATGAAGATGTCGCGATCATTGAATTCATAGTAACGGAATTTCGAGCACAGATTTGATTGAATGAATGAATGAACGTGACGATCGATGGGAGCGTTTTTTTTAAGGTTTTGATAATGAACCTGTAACGTGAATGAATGAATGAGGAATGATTGTGATTATGGGAGTTATTGTTTCCTAAAATCATGGGAGTTATTTTAGGAGATATTGTTTCCTATTTTGGTGGCAATCACGTCCCATTATTATAGGAAACAATATCTTTTTTTTTTTTTTTTTTTTTAATATGGCAGTTTTCAAAATTCTTAGAACACTGCAATGCACTACAATAACAGATGAAAAACACTAAAGTAACAACTGGAGTGTATTAAAGTAACACAACATATAAAGTAACAGATGGTAGACATTAAAGCAACAGATGCTCTACACTAAAGTAACGCAGTATATGAACTACAATAACTCAATATATTGTAAACGTAAAAACTAATAATTGAGTAGCATCTTAATGACTTTCATGACGATTCCAGTATAAATTACAAAACATATATACTCACCGTTTGTGTGTTCTACGATTTGCATATGAATCTATGATGAATAACACGACCATGAAAACAATATCAACATGAAAATTGACGCAAACCATGAACACAAATTGACGCAAATTAATCAAGATAATGAATAAAAATTGACGCAAAACATGAAAGTAATATCGAAACTCACCATTGTTATACTCGATGAATTGTTTATCAACAGTTAATGAAGATGTCGCGATCATTGAATTCATAGTAACGGAATTTCGAGCACAGATTTAATTGAATGAATGAATGAACGTGATGATCGATGGTAGCGTTTTTTTTTTAAGGTTTTGATAATGAACCTGTAACGTGAATGAATGAATGAATGAATGAATGAATGAGGAATGATTGTGATTATGAGAGTTATTGTTTCCTAAAATCATGGGAGTTATTTTAGGATAGTAAATCTTCCTCTTTTTTTTTTTTTTTTTAATACAAAATATTAGGATGCATCTTGTCCATTCATCCTCATCCCATCCAACGGATGGGATGAGGACTTAGGGACTCAACACATATATAGGGACTCATTAGAACCTACCTCTCTCTCTCTCTATATATATATATATATATATATATATATATATATGTGTGTGTGTGTGTGTGTGTACGGAGTAATATTAAACCATACCTATCTATTTTCAAGGAAAAAAATGCACTTGCTATTTAAGGAATGGGACATGGGTGATGCTCATATGACACTAGTAATTTATGTCACACTCAATAGGTGATATTCTCCTCCAACTCCTTCCCGTCTAGCCTCCCGATCTGTCATTATACCGCGAGAGGTAGAAAGAATTACAATTCCCATTCCGCCTAAAATTCTAGGAATTCCTTGATAGTCAGAATAGATTCGTAGATCAGGTCGAGATTTCATGTGTCTAAATGTTATTATCAAAACGTCAAAAAAAGAGTTTTTGGGATAGACATTCTTTCAAGTGGGATATTGGTTGTTTCAAGATTTTAGATGTGCTTTTTAAGCTCAAGCTGTAAAAAAGAAACCCATCACGTTTCTCCTCAAGGTGTAAAAAAACCATCACGTTTTAGCGTAGGATTGTCTCCCCAAAATTGCTGAGTTACCACCGATAGGGTCATGCCTTAACAAACAGCCACCATCTGTTTTTTTTGTCCGTCTATTGTATGTTTAATGCAATTCATTAAGACATAGATTATTGATATATTTTGGATTAGCATTAATGGGAACAAATATGATTATAGTGTGTAGTGGCTCTTTTAACAGTAAACATCCTCATTTGATAATAGTCAATGGTCATGGTCATAGTGCAGGCGGTCTTGACTATGTAAGAGTCTTAAACTTCAGTTTTTGGTCGCAGGATCTGGCCTCTGCAATTGATGAGCAAGATGTTGATAAATTCACAGGTGTACTCAAAGAGTTTGATCAGATGACGCCACTGGTATCCTTTCTTTCGTTCAGAAATGCTAATTACTGATTCTTTAAGATTTGGCCTCTTTGGGTGCTTATTACTTCATAGACCGTATGAGGCTTTGGGGGTCCATTATTTCATATACTCTCTCCGTCTCATCAGGTTCACTGCATTTCATTTCGGATCTGTTATTTACGCAAGTGGTCACACCTCACAATTACCAATCTACCCCTGCACTTGCCCTTACCTCACTTATATCTCTTTTACAACCAACTAGCTACTACCACACCATCTGACCACCACTCTAGCTACAAGCAATTGGACAACCACCACTCCACCCACATGCCGTCAAACCGCCATCCTCATGTAGGGTTACAACCCTTAAACCAAGGACCTGTTACGAGTATTAACCGAAAAGACAAAAGAAGAGGAATAACAATTATACCTTATTTGCAGCGGAACAGCGTATTAATAAGAAGTATAATAAACCCAGAAATATATATAATCTCCACGGACAGAATAAATAATCTTCACGGACAAGAATAAATAATCTCCACGGACAGAATAAATAATCTCCACGGACAGAATAAAGCACCCCAAACGTGATGCCTCCTTTGGTATCCACACGGGTACAGAACTACGACGTATATGCTAGTATAAAGGTACGTGAGACCGTCTCACAACTTCTCTCTATATTTCTCTTATAACTCTTTATAAGACGAATATATTATGAGTCAATACTCTTAATTCCATGTCTTGGTTCATCATATGAACCTCCTTATATAGGAGATGAGAAGGTAGAATTAGGTTATTACTATAAGTCTAATTACCATAATTAGATTATTAGTATAACTCTAATTACCATAACCCGACAGCGTAGCTGGGTCCATATTACTACTAACCCGATATATTTAATATATCGATATATATTAATAATATCCCGTACATAGTGTGTGTGACCCAATGGGCCCACTTAAGACTACCAGACACGTAACTCATTTACATGTCAATCCGACATCGACCTCTAGCAAGGCATATCGGATACATAGACTTAAGCGGGTTAATCCGTAGGACAGTGGACATAACTCCTTCAGTCTCCCACTTGTACATGTCCTCTCAAGAACGGCGTTAAGTCTCTTTGCTACTATTGCCTCCAATTGAGAATGAGGTAAGAAGAAGTGTCATCCTCGTATGTCTCAATCTTTTACTCGAATCTTTGAGTTGACTTGTTAAAAGAGCAGATAGATGACAATCATCCTATCTGAGCGCGGCCACGCATTTGCACAAGTCACACTCTTCGAGTGGCCAAGAAACAATAAATTCCCTTAAATAAAGGAAGAGCAAATCCCCTCTTATCTAACCACATCCTATCACATGATCCATGCATGCCCAATAACCATCCATAGCCCCCTTTCACAGCTGACGAGGAATAGTATCAAAGCATACACATCACATGTACAGAATAGTCAAAGACTCAGGTCTAAAGACCGTACAAGTTCATAACTTGCAAAGAACTTTACTGACACCAAGCGAAATCTTAGTAAAATCCTTTTCGACGAGTCTGTCTAATACATGTTCCCAACACACACCCGTGTGCCTGATTTAGTATCTCAATACCTATGACTCAAGGAACTTAGTCATCAACCAACTCACACACTAGTCATTTAAAGGTATTCAAATGTCCCAACACAATACCCTGACTAGAGACAAAATAATTACATCATCCAAATAGAGTTCCAAGACTAAGTCACGTACTTAGTGATCTATTTCATCAATGTAAATTATTTAGGGACAAAACTCGGTTACATTAACCAAATGACAATATGTCATACATATATCAATTATCGAAATAACTCCCACTAAACCAAACACCTCTAAAAGTACTAAGACCACTCGCCCATGCATCTTATATATACCGATCATAATCGATATGATCTTTATGTAGAGGAGGTTTCGGGACATACAACATTTGTATCGGTTATTTACAAGCATATGATCAATCTATCTTCTCTCAATTAAGGCAAACTGTTAGTTTCATAAGCAATAAATTGCTTCATAAACTTTAAAGTTGAGTGTGTGCTTGATTCGTAATCAAACGTCTATTTGCTTCAAAAGCAATAGAACACTAACTTTAGTTATAATACTAGTCACAAAGTTGTCATTTGGAACCATTCCAACACACAACTTCTCATCCAAAACAAAATATACCGAGATTACAATCTCATGTTATCTTTGTCTATTTGGAAATATGAATCGTTATAACTTGTTTATAACAATTCGCTTATCACATCATGTGTATCTCTTAAATAATTCCCCTTCTTGCTTCTTAAGCGCAAAGGAACAATTCTTAGATAACATTCTAGTGACACTCACCAGATTAGTATCTGCTCGTCACACAAGCACATAATAAACACATTTCTTGCAAAGTCTCATAGACTAAAGCAATCAAATGTCGTTTAGTTAGAGAAATATGTCACTTACATACCAAATCATAACGATAAATGCACTCCCACTAGCCTCTTGTATACACTTTGTCTCTCTTCGTCTCAAAGGAAAACAAACATATTTGAATTACCACATTGAGAACGAAGATATTACTCCATAGTACTTGCTCCAATCAAATTGGATTATTCACATTTGTCTAGCAATTTTGATAATATGAAATTCATAAGATGTGTCACACACATCATATTGCATCCCTTTCAAGAAATGTATTTCACATTTATATATCCAAAACTCATCATATTGAGTGATGACATTCAAAATGCTAAATCAATCTTAATAGATTTAAGCATAATGTTGTAAAAAGAATTTTTCCGTAGTCACTACTATGAGATCAATCCTTAACTACCAACTATGCTTCATAGATACTCTTATATCAACCTATATCGTCTTTATATTGAAGACGGTTCTTCATTATAAAACCCATTTAACCAAAGTCTATACTTGGTAGTTATGGTATATAGAATCTATTAGATTTTATGTGAATTTTGGAGTCTTTGCCCATTATTGTTTCATCATAGGTCAAACCTACAGGGTAATATTTTACAGGTAAGATGATCATGACTTTTCATGGATGCATCAATATTATCCTCTTCAACAGTTGTAGAGAATTCCTGTTAATCTTGAACAATTCAAGGTTGATTCTACTCCCACTGTTTCTATTAAAAATCACATATTTTTAAAAGAAACATACAACTCCATACAACAAAACAATTTTGTTCTTTGGATGGTTTGTAGAATTTACATAATACCCCTAATAAAACACATGTCATAATTGAGCCTAAGTTTCAAGAAAACAATTTTCTCTAAACTTTAAGACTTGATAATTAAGAAAAGACTATTTTAGAACATTTCAATCCATATCTCATATGGTGTCTATTCTCCGACTTACATGGACAATCTCATCAACATTTGTACAAAACTTTTATAGTGCATAACTTTCTAAAGTGTCAATAAAATCTGCATATGATTCATCATAGACCAAATCATATCAAATATGGTTCGATGTAGTTTGAAACACTTTTCACTACTTCTAAAATGATCACAATCTTTTAGTTCAATTCCTCCCTGTTTCAATCATATCGAACAAAACCACACGTGTTACCCATTTTGTAACATCACTAGTTAAACTCACACATATCTGTATATGTGTGGTCTAACAAGTCTAAGTACCCTCCCACTACAATTAATAGGAGTCACTTGTAATGTCATTTATCAATCTAAACAAGATCCATCTACCTCCGTTGATCCTTATCAATAAGGTTTATAATTTCATCATTATGAAACTTATTCTTATGTTTCTTGTCTCATGGAATAAGGACAATGTCATAATAGATAAAACTTGAGTCGTGGGACTTGAACCTTTTGGTTGTTATGTTATAAATAAAAGCATTCACTACTAGGAATGTAGAGCTCAACAATCATGCCAGCCTTATGTACCTCATATTCTTGCAACGTATAGAGCAACAATTGTTCTACTTTTATTAAAACTTTTCATGCCCATACATGAAACAGAATCAATATTCTTGCTTATGACTAGTACAAGAATAACAATTATTCAATCCCAATATTAAGCTTTAAAATAAAATCAAGTGATTTCCTTTTATGAACTGAAACGACAACTAACATTTGTCCATTTCAATCATAAAACTCTCACTTAATTCATTATTCCACTCTCTTTGAACCATCACATCTACAATATAATAATCGCATCTGGTATCTTTATACCAAAACAGTGGAATGAAAGTAACAATTACTCTAGTAACATACACACCTGAAGTCATACTTCAATTGAGTTGCCGATTTTCTAGTCACTTCTAGAAAGTTATCTACCAATGTCATATATTTGTCATTACATTAATGATAAATAATTTCGTGTCTAATCTAAACTTGGGAACAAGTTTGGGTATGACAACAATTATCCTTCCCTTACTTTAACCAATGTCTTAGATTTATTAATCATTATCTCAAACAATTTTCTTAATGAACTCATAGAACATTAGTATTATTTGCCTTCTTGATACAATGTTCAAAATCGTCTTTTAACATCTCATGCTAAAAGGTGAGAAACTTTATTAAGTCACATGTTTATTCATAATAAAGTGACCTAAACTTAGGATTAATTGAAACGATTTCAGTTCCTAATTCTTTAGAAAGAAGCATCCAAAATTTCCTGATTATCAATATAATCACGTCATTGTATGACATATGGATTAATTAGATCATCTTCAATATTTTCTCACTTAATGGGAACTGTTCCCTTTTATTGAAACAATTGATTTTGGTACTTATAGTCATCTTCATGACTCTAATACAGTCCATACTGTACATTAGCATTGGTAATAATCTATCGGAATTATCCTTCACAAGGACAAAATCCGTATCTCTAATTTTGAGAACAATTCTCAAGATACCAATCAACGAAGTTGAACAATTCAAACTCATCTTTAATAAATGTGATAACGGTAACTAAATTACAACTACATGTATATGCAAAGTAAAATGATAATTAATATTAAAAATCATAAACAATTTTAAGATAAAATCATGCAAACTACCCTCAAGTTCGCATAATATTCCAAGATCCTAAACCTTTTGTCGCTCAAGTAAACTTGGGCTCACTGCTCAAGCTCCAAAAGTAAAGGTAGACAACAACATTGTCAATTACATCAATATGTAATTCTTGGTTCGTCGGAATTAGTCATCATATGACACCAACTATTTGTCTCAAAGCCCAAGTCCGACTTGATAGCAATGTTAAGCAGACCAAACTGAACCTGTAGGTAACCGTTACCCACCTACTCAGTCCACACACATCGGGCAAAGCACCGCTTAGGCAGTCACTTCAACCAATGATATGAAATTGTTGTAGTGGTCAGTTCTAGAAAGACAATGCTTAATATTGGTGCGAGGGATTTAATGCATTATGGGTCCTAAACGTGTTGCTAGGTCAACTTACAAGGCAACCTAAGCACACAAGTCACAAGTCTAAACATTAAAATTTATGCATCATATGACATAATTATTTAATTGTTATTAGTAATTTGCACATAAAACAAATTGAAAGATCCCATATTTTGATTCATAATCATATAACAATTCATAATTGCTATTTGGTTTGAACAATTTCACCAATATCTTTCATTTTTCCAACTACGAAGAACAATTTCCCACCCGGAAAAATTGAACGGATATACAAAACTCGATTCACAATCGATCTGCAACTTATAATTGTCATATAGATGAACGTTTCATCAAAATCAAATAGGACCCGAGAAACTCTTTTCCCGACCCATTTATGATTAAAAGATAATTAAAATGCATAAAATTATTTAGCCGATTTAGAAAACTAATTTTTCATTGATTCGGAAAAATAAAAGTATAATCCGTGTTTGATTCATAATCAACACACAAACGCGAGAAAATGATTTTTCTTAAAAGCGTCGCTCGACCCGACACCATGTCGTCCGAGTAAATATTGTGTCGTCTTGGTCAAACCTTTGTCGCCCGGGTCATCCCGTTCCAACCGGGATATACCCGTGTCGACCGAGTCATACTCGTGCCAACCGAGTCACACTCGTTCTTACTTACAAAAATCGAGTCTTGTCCTAATCATATTAGGACTCATCGTTAATAAAATTCTAATAATATTAGTTCCCAATTTCAATTGAATCTTGACCTAATCTAATTAGTCTCATCGTCAACAAGGAAATTGAGGATTATATTAGTGGGTCAAATTTGGGCAAAATTAAATTAAAAATAATCAATATTAGATTTTAAATTAATTTTACGAATCAATTTCGGAATTTAACACTTTAAACTCATGAAATAAAATAAACCCTAAACTTGATCAATAAGACGATAGATTAGGCTAACTTATTGTTAACCAATGAAACCCTAAACTTATCCCATGTGAAACTTTCACAGGACGTCTAAGTCACCCATGAGATAGCAAAAACAACATGGTGTCTTATTTGTTTAACGCATGAGATCAGCATAAACAAATTGCGGCAGAGAATAATAAAATTGCGTCACAATCATTATTAATCCAATTTACTCACGGCATAGATGAAACATGAGAACAATTCTCGCAGGATGGAACATATAATCAAATTAATACGCAATAGAATCCCTCATAACCAATTATGAGACAAAGATTCAGGTCGATTTGATTAATACTACATAACAGAGGCTCTGATACCACTGTAGGGTTACAACCCTTAAACCAAGGACCTGTTACGAGTATTAACCGAAAAGACAAAAGAAGAGGAATAACAATTATACCTTATTTGCAGCGGAACAGCGTATTAATAAGAAGTATAATAAACCCAGAAATATATATAATCTCCACGGACAGAATAAATAATCTTCACGGACAAGAATAAATAATCTCCACGGACAGAATAAATAATCTCCACGGACAGAATAAAGCACCCCAAACGTGATGCCTCCTTTGGTATCCACACGGGTACAGAACTACGACGTATATGCTAGTATAAAGGTACGTGAGACCGTCTCACAACTTCTCTCTATATTTCTCTTATAACTCTTTATAAGACGAATATATTATGAGTCAATACTCTTAATTCCATGTCTTGGTTCATCATATGAACCTCCTTATATAGGAGATGAGAAGGTAGAATTAGGTTATTACTATAAGTCTAATTACCATAATTAGATTATTAGTATAACTCTAATTACCATAACCCGACAGCGTAGCTGGGTCCATATTACTACTAACCCGATATATTTAATATATCGATATATATATATTAATAATATCCCGTACATATTGTGTGTGACCCAATGGGCCCACTTAAGACTACCAGACACGTAACTCATTTACATGTCAATCCGACATCGACCTCTAGCAAGGCATATCGGATACATAGATTTAAGCGGGTTAATCCGTAGGACAGTGGACATAACTCCTTCACCTCACCCAGGAACAACCCTTACACGGCACCAACACTCAAACTAATTTGCGAACACTGTCCCTACCTTGTCTAATTCGCACCACCCTGTTGAAACAGCCCTCCATCAGCTTAACACTCCCTATCACTAACCTAAAACTCACCCACAACCTCAGAAAATCCTGAATCTAGTGTTTTCGATGGTTGGAAGAGGGTTTCTTTGGTGGTTTTAGGTTTGACGAGGGGGTGGGAGTTAAACAGGGTGGGTGAGGGGGTTTGGCGTGGTGGGTGGAGAGAATTTATGGGTGGGGTTGGGGCTTGGTGGCTTAGGGGATTTCCCTAACCACCAGGCATACAGCCTAAAATGAGTGGTTCATTTCCCCGTCGCCGGCACACCACCTCGAAGCACCAAGAAAATTCCTCGCTCACCCTAAAAATGCCTATCTTACCCTCTAAAACCACCTGCCATGCCTTCAATATCACTACCTCTTTGAAAACAGCAACCACCTTTGGAAACACCCATTTTAACACGTAATCTCATCTTTGATTTTAGTCTAGCTTTCCTCCTAACAGGAGTACATTTGTGATTTTAGTGTAGTAATGTAGAGTATATTATTGGTGATGAATTGTCCATTTGTTCCTATTATTAATGCAAGCTGGAACATGAGTTCAGTCGATGTAGCTGTTGATTGCTGTGTTATGGTGTACAGGATGGATGGAAGACAACTCTTCTTCTTAGAGTTAAGGACAAACTTAAGGCCCAGGACAACGATGAAGATGATTTGACATAAGAATCTTCAACTCTTGAGATGTTTCATTTGGACACGAATACTGTCTTGTTGTACAAACTATCTCCACTGACTTATCTTGCTTTATTATTACCCTTATTATTATGTTTCTTGAGTTTTTCCAAGTTGGAGAAATGTGTTGATGTGGTACTTGTGACTCTGGATTTTACCCATAAGTGTACTGTACGTTTGATTTGGGGATGTAATTCTAACCCGAGAGATAAAGAACTGAATACTGATTTGATTGTGCAAGGAACTGTGTCCTGACTTCCTGACTACCTGAAAGTAAAAACCGGAGAGGTTTGGATTGCAAGGGAGAGTATGAATTTGAAGGGTTTCCTTTATTTGGTTAGACCATCTCCGACCATAAATATCATTTACTCATCATCCTTCCATCTTTCCTCTTTCTCACTCCTCTACCCCACAATCAAAAAATCACTCCTCCATCCATAAATCATCTCTTCCTCATCATCTTACTCTCTCTCATCATTTTTCGAAAAACTTCTAACATTTGTTGTTCGAAAATATTACTACTACTATTATCATTATTACTCGGATTATTGTAATTATTATAGTTATCCATAACTAATTTAGAAAGAAATAGGTTTAATTTTGTTTTGTATCAAATGTGATTAACAAAATAAAATAGAGAGAGAAAGAAGTAGTGTGATAATACTACCCAATATTATACTCTATTTATAGAGAAAAAAATTTCAAACTTAGATATGTTTTTTTTTTTTTGAAAAAAAAAAAAAATTAAGATTTTTCATAAAAAACCGTAAACAGTTCAAAAGAAATAAGAAATAAATATATTGAATATGGACTTGACAAGTGTCAAGTCCCTATTGGATACTAAATTTTGAAAAAAAAAAAAAAAAAAAAAGACAAACAACAAACTTCACGCCATTCATCATCTTCCTCACAAATATGAGGCTCACCATTACGCTCATGAGGATGAAGATTAAATTTCATGCAAAATTGAGGTTGGACCACCATCATCATCCTATGAGCTTCCTCCAACTCATGGTTGGAGGTGCTCTTAGTAAAATGGAGTCAAGGGATTTGGAGGAGGAGGGAGATGGTAATCAGTAATCACCTTCATATTCATTATTCTCCCTTCACTTGTTCCCTCCCCTTCTCTCATCCCCCGAGAGGGGATGTTCTATCCCATTGTATATCTCACTCCATACACTTTCTAACACCAACAAATTACGAACTATAGCAATATATTTTGCAACAAGTCGTGTGTTAGAAAACTGCCGGAATCTATTCTGAATGGGTAAAAATCATACTGGTTTGAAGGGAGTAACACATTGATGTTGCTGCGAACAATGAAATACTATGTAACACTTTTACGTAATGTAATTTGTTTCCATATGGGACACCAAATAGAGAATCTTCATACCCTTTGCCAAAAAAAATACAAAATCTTTACTCAAATCACTACTTGGTGTTGATATACTCTGGGTTTCATGGATACTCCTCCAAACCAATGCGTCGTGTCGGACACGACACACGTAGGACACACAATAATACGTGTCAGACACCTGTAAAAATCGTGTCCGATTTTTTAAATTTATTTGGACACGTATCGGACACGGTTCGTTATATTTGTAGACCTGTCCAGCACTGTTCGTAATATTTAGATACTCGTCAGACACATTGTAGACACCCACATTTTGACCGCCAGGTGTCTATAGTAGGTCCCGCCAAACACCCGATGATGATAGGACGCAAACGTACTTTAATGGGCTCGGATATGGGCTCGAAATCATGGACATTTGGTTTAGGCTTATTACGGAGTACAAATCTTACAAAACTAACCTCAAATCCAGGCCCAGTGGGTCGTTTCGAGTCAAATGACACTAATTTGGGTCGATTCCGACACCGGGGGTAAAACCGTCTTTTTACGACCGAGTCAAAACCCGGTCGAAAAATATTCTCGAGACACACGAGTCAGCCGTGACACTTCACACGGCTGATCCGGTCCCAAACACTGCAAAAATCATCTTCAAATAATATTAAACAAATCCGTTTAAGGATGGAATTCGATCTCAAGTAGGAATTCTATCCGGAAACCGAAACAGTTTACAACCCGAGCTCAGATACTCGACCGAGACAGCCGAGATATCCCTGTTTCAGCCGAGTTGCTCGGCTTCTTCACCAAGAAACGAGAAGTTTATTCCCTTACGAACTCTCGTATTTCCTATCCAAACCGGTATTTCTTGCCACACAAGCAAGACTACCTCGACTCCTATAAATAGGACCTCAAATTCAACACAAAACACACATGAATCATCGATCAATACACCATAATTATTAGTCATACATATACTCGATATCTAGCAAAAATATAGTCTCAACATACATCCGAAGGAATACCGAAATACCGTCCCGAAATACCGACGAAATCGACCCATCCAGCCGGCCGAACCCGATGCCTCTCGCACACATAAATCCGCACCACCTTAACTCACCCGCATTATCTTGACGCTCCCGTGCCTAAGCCAGCGTCCGACGAGCCTTATACCGAGAAACTAAAGCATGTAGGTTGAGGGTGTAAATCAAACCCGATTCTCTCCTCTCTTCTCCTCCTCCACGTTTTTTTTATTATTATTTTCGTCGGTCGTTTTATATTTAATACGGGTCGTTTGTCGCATATTTTCTATTTATTTTAAAAATCGATATTACAAAACTATTTTTTATGTAACGTTCTTAAAATACGATACCGATTCTTTAATCGAATATCGTATCTACAAGAACAAAATTAAATTAATCCTCGTTGATGCTAATAAAATCATTACCTTTTTTTACAAAATTCGATGATTTTAAACACGGAGAGAATTAACATCTTTTTCGTTCAAATTCTTTTTTTACTTTTCGTTCAAAACAAACCTTTTTTTCAAAACCTTTTTCTAAAATCATTCCGGCTATTTGATATCAATTTCATAATCAAATATCGAATACGACGAATATCGAAAATATGAATCGAGTATAAATTAATCCATATTTGTACGCGATTTATAAAAATTAACGATTTTTGACAAATAAAAAAGCGGCAACCGGTTCGCCGGTTCTTATTTTTTTTCAATTCTTCGCTTTTCTATTTTTAATTCTTTTCGAACCTTATATTAAAAGGCGACTTTCGCGACATATTTCGATAAATACTTTTTTTGACCTCGGTCAACACGTGCTAATCCATCACGTGTCATAAAATCTTTTCTAAAATCATGCATATTATTTATTTACATCTTTATTCGATTTATTCACCGTTACTAACTCGTTTTCTCGTGTTTGTAGCTTTTTCTTTGTTTTTATCGTTTTATTAGACTAAAACGAACTCACATGCTAAAATAACTTTGACGTTATTAGTTTAATATGCATTAAACGACTTAGCAACCCATTTTATTTTTCTCACATGCTTAGGAAAATAATGTTTGCATATCATTCAACCGTCGAACTAACCCGTGTACACCAAAAACGAACGATATCTTAGTAAAGGCCGCTAAGTGCGGGCGGGGTTGGGTGTTCTTAGTGAACTTCCCAACACGTACCCTCACCCCTTACTCAGAACCGTGGTTTCCGGATGTCCGAAATCATTGGCAACGAGAGTCATTCAATATACGATTAACCGCTCCAGTCGGCATCGGTATCGATATGCAAAGGGACGAGCCCAATAAACTCTGATATCGGAAATGGGCCGTATTTTGTATACGGCCCACTACGACATAGAGTGGGCTCGAACGGTTCCGAATAACCATAAAATTCGGTGGCGACTCCAACTTCGATTTAAATTTCAATTCGACCATCTCATATGGAGATTCATTCGCCTCCCCAAACCCGCGCGTGGCCGCGTCGGGGTGGACCTATGTCATGTCCACAATTTGGCGACTCCGCTGGGGATTAGCTGATACGTTACTGACCTTCAGCATCCTCAGGGTGAGACTCGAATAGAAATCGTTTGACTAGTACAATACGCGTTTTAGTTTTACGGTTCATGCATAACCCCATATTTTCCCGGGCCGGTACTGGTGACCGACGTCCCACTATACTATCGATGTAGTCCAAATTGGATATGTCGAAGGTGTCCATTAGCCGATTCATATGGGTCTTACGGCATGTTCTAAGCTCAACTCGACTTAGGAAGTCCGCCCCGATTCTCGATAGGCTGTGTACACTGGTATAGACCCTTTCAGACTGACCGAGACTTAGAATTAGAGCATACATGGCGTCGTTATACTGTTTCCATGACTACGTGCTACCAGATTTACAAGTCTTTTTTCAAAAACCCGTCTTTTTCAAAATAACATCCTTTTCAAAATATCCAATTTCAAAACCCGGGACATATACCGAATTTAGGATCCACGATTTTACTCAAAATAGCCTATTTTTTGCCGGTATTACGCCCATTTCAAAACTCGAAAATATTTTCGAACTTTCAAAACCGTCCTCGGTCCACCTTTTCCGTTTCCCGAAAAAAGCCGGGTTTCCCTCCCGAATTTTTCGGGCTTTCAAAAATCATATTTCGAAACCTTCCTCTTCTTAGGACTTCCCGTATTTAGCAGTGTCGGGTCGTGTCGTAAGTCGTCGAGGTCTCTAGCGTCGAAACTCCGTCGATCTTATATCACGGATTTCCTCCCTATCCCAGTCCGCCTTATTTGACTAAGGCAGGCCCACCTACGTAGGACATACTCCTACAAGGGTTGGCCCGTCTACACAATCGAGTCCAAAGTCTGGGGAACGTCTCACGTGAACCTCCTTTCGAACAGGGCCCAGCCCACACAGCTGGAACCTAAAGAAGGCCCACTTTTCACGAGTCGCCCGTCTAAGTGTCTTTTCCGAGTCGACCTTTTACAAGGCATAGCCTTATAACAAAAGGTCCGTGACCCTTACATCTAAGGGTCACTCGTCCGACACTCGAGTCTTAACAAATTTTCGATCCCACTTGGGGACTACCCTTCATCAGAGCGGTCAATCACGATTGCTCTAAGGGTCATGTCTTACACGTGTCTCACGTACACACCTTTGAGTCACTTAGATGCCACACCATTTGAGTCCTTAGTCTCACTTGGGGCTATTCCCCGACGGAACGATTAATCACAGTCACCCCGAGAATCGCACCCTACACATTTGTCTTAGGAGAGTCTAACCCGAGTCAAACATGGTCGCCCCATTTTCGGACTCACCCTCGTGCAGCTTGAGTCTCATCGTCAAGTCCAAGCCAGGGTCGTTATCTCGTCCAGGTCAACGTTCGAGTATCCTGGTCCATGAATCTTAGTCATTCCCGTCACCCCGGGCCATGTCTAGTTTGACTCTCTCTCTTGCATTTGCGCAAAACCGAGTGTAGGCGAGTCGTGGCACCTGTCGAAGACCTTACCAAAAAAAAAACAACCAACCGAGCATCCGAAAGTCCGAATTGGATTCGAGTCTAAGTTTGAGTCCGAGTCTAGGATACCCTACATCCTCATTTCCAAATCAGAGTCAGAATCTTTTGCATTCTGTCATCTTTTCAAAATTCAATAAAATCAGCTTTTCTATTGCTCATATATACTTTCCTTATGTGTTTCCGAGAACATGATGAACACCGTCATACACTGTGAGCACATGCACGTGACTATTACAGGCACATCTATAATGACTGCAGGAAATCGAGACTCGTGTTTTCCTTTACCTGTTCCATGTCTGACATAGGAAGCCACAAAACTACACTTAGCAGGAGCGGTATCGAATCCTATGACAAATCTGGGTAGTCTCCTAGTTTGGGTTCAAGACGGGAGGCAAGCCCATTTCCCACAATAAACACCCATCCAATAAGACTACCAATCCCTACCTTAGGTGTTAGTCTGACCAACAGGAAAAACAAAAAAAAACTGGAAAAAAAAAATCAAAAGTCCAAGAAAAAAAAGCAAAAGGCCAAAAAAAAAGCAGGCCATCATAAAAGAGAGCATCCACGACCAGAACGATCAACACAAATGAAGATCCCATGACCAGGCTAAGAGGTCAACCAACAAAAAATATTAAAATGCCCATGACCGTGGTCAACGGTCCACTCAAGATCAATACTCATACCATCCAATAAGAGAGAAACAATCAAGTTGGTCAACTAACATCACATTTAGCCTTCCCACATTACAACCCTCAAGACCTTCCCGAGACCCAGGCTAAAGACAGCCCGGAATTTTGAGGATTCAAGCTCCATAGGATATCCCTAACCATTAGGGCCAGACATGGAAACTAGATCCCGCATCATTAAACATATCCCGATCAAAGTTCGAGCCATTTTACTCGGCTTCCCTTTTACATAACAAAATTCACAATCACCATATGCAGACCCGAGAGCAAAACTCGTCAAATCCCTTACCTAATCATACACAATCCCGAGAGCAAAACTCGTTAAAATCCCCGAGAGCAAAACTCGTTAAAATCCCCGAGAGCAAAACTCGTTAAAATCCCATCCCAATTCTTCTCATTCAAACCACTTACCAACCCCAAACACGGGAATTTAACTTGCAGTTGGCATAGAACATGTTCAAATAGTGCACACCACCTCTGGGGGCTATCCCGGAGAATGCTCACAGTCACAGGATCAATATCCTAACCATTCTAGCCCTTTGATCAAGACATCATTGGGAATGCACCTAGCCTACACCATTGCTATGGCTAGTTACACACAAAGTCCTATTAGACTAGGCACCATAATATATCTTTCAACACTGAACTACGGCATGGTTTGATTTCACTATACGTGAATACGTAGGCAGCCTTTCAACAGAGGCACAACCACCCACATTGACACTTATTCAAAAGCACCATCATTCCGGTCACGACACTGTCATGTTCTCAGCAGCTAGCTTTGTCGTCCCGGGGGCTTCTCTTAGGCAGAAGTTCTCCATCCACTCACATAATCCAAAGACTTTCAAAAACTAGCCTCCTTTCTATAGTGTGTCCTAGTACTCGGCCCAGTCGAAGACAAGAATCTGTCAGAAACTCGAGACAACACCTACTTTGGGAACATACCCCGAAACTAAAAAAATTCAAAAGAACACCAGTCTACGACATTGCTACCACAAAGCCCTGTCGTACGGAAATAGTCTCATAACAAGGATTCGACCATGTTGCCACTCGCCTAGGCTACGGAATAGCGCAACTTAAGAGTCTTGTCATCTTAGGTGGCCCATCCCCTACCGAGTCACGGTCCAACCCTTAGAGAGTCCAGTCGTGTCTGCCAACTCGTCCGGTCACGTCCAGAGTCGAGTCTGTCGGCATGTCTCTCTCCAAATTTGCAAAACTTAGCCATTTGAGAAAATCCCTCTCCTAGTCACCCCTGGAATAGGGATTTTTTTTGCAGTATTCCCTACTTCACTTAGGCATACAGGCCTAACCAGAAATTTTTAGGAATCCGTGTCAGAATCTGATCAGGAATCAAGTCATCCCAAACATTCCTTTTCTTCCAAATTTTTCAAAATTTCCGCCATTTTCAAAAAAAAAATCGGTTTTTTCCAAAAAAAAATAAACCGAAAATCATTTTCTTCCCCAGCACGAGTCGATGTTTTATCTGTATGTTGCATGCAAAACAGACAGGTATCCCAAGACTCCCGGAGAATTCTCAAAGTTCTCAGTGAAAATTCAAGCAACATTTTCGCTGAGGAATCGGATGTATCAGTAAGAGGTACATCCGCAGCTTCTAATAGAGGCTCCCGCGCAATTCAAAGATGGGACGTATCAGTAAGCGGTACACCCATAGCCTCCAAGGCAAATTCCCACGCAATTTCAAGATGGAGATTGTCTGTAAACAGACAAACCCAAGACTTTTTTAGTAGAAAGTCCCCGCGCCATTATAGACATCTATCTAGGTATGATTCCTATCTTATGGCTGGCGAGCCCTTCACGCAAGTCCAATGGACTCTAAACGACCCGATCGGAAGTCTGCCAGGTCTTAATCCTCGATTGGCCTGGAAGCTACTCTGACTTTCGCCTTGTCCAAGCCTCAGTCAGAGTGGGGGCTCTGTAGACACCCACATTTTGACCGCCAGGTGTCTATAGTAGGTCCCGCCAAACACCCGATGATGATAGGACGCAAACGTACTTTAATGGACTCGGATATGGGCTCGAAATCATGGACATTTGGTTTAGGCTTATTACGGAGTACAAATCTTACAAAACCAACCTCAAATCCAGGCCCAGTTGGTCGTTTCGAGTCAAATGAGACTAATTTGGGTCGATTCCGACACCGGGGGTAAAACCGTCTTTGTACGACCGAGTCAAAACCCGGTCGAAAAATATTCTCGAGACACACGAGTCAGCCGTGACACTTCACACGGCTGATCCGGTCCCAAACACTGCAAAAATCATCTTCAAATAATATTAAACAAATCCGTTTAAGGATGGAATTCGATCTCAAGTAGGAATTCTATCCGGAAACCGAAACAGTTTACAACCCGAGCTCAGATACTCGGCCAAGACAGCCGAGATATCCCTGTTTCAGCCGAGTTGCTCGGCTTCTTCACCAAGAAACGAGAAGTTTATTCCCTTACGAACTCTCGTATTTCCTATCCAAACCGGTATTTCTTGCCACACAAGCAAGACTACCTCGACTCCTATAAATAAGACCTCATATTCAACACAAAACACACATGAATCATCGATCAATACACCATAATTATTAGTCATACATATACTCGATATCTAGGAAAAATATAGTCTCAACATACATCCGAAGGAATACCGAAATACCGTCCCGAAATACCGACGAAACCGACCCATCCAGCCGGTCGAACCCGACGCCTCTCGCACACATAAATCCGCACCACCTTAACTCACCCGCATTATCTCGACGCTCCCGTGCCTAAGCCAGCGTCCGACGAGCCTTATACCGAGAAACTAAAGCATGTAGGTTGAGGGTGTAAATCAAACCCGATTCTCTCTTCTCTCTTCTCCTCCTCCACGTTTTTTTTTATTATTATTTTCGTCGGTCGTTTTATATTTAATACGGGTCGTTTTTCGCATATTTTCTATTTATTTTAATAATCGATATTACAAAACTATTTTTTATGTAACGTTCTAAAAATACGATACCGATTCTTTAATCGAATATCGTATCTACAATAAAAAAATTAAATTAATCCTCGTTGATGCTAATAAAATCATTACCTTTTTTTACAAAATTCGATGATTTTAAACACGGAGAGAATTAACATCTTTTTCGTTCAAATTCTTTTTTTACTTTTCGTTCAAAACAAACCTTTTTTTCAAAACCTTTTTCTAAAATCATTCCGGCTATTTGATATCGATTTCATAATCAAATATCGAATACGACGAATATCAAAAATATGAATCGAGTATAAATTAATCCATATTTGTACGCGATTTATAAAAATTAACGATTTTCGACAAATAAAAAAGCGGCAGCCGGTTCGCCGGTTCTTATTTTTTTTCATTTCTTCGCTTTTCTATTTTTAATTCTTTTCGAACCTTATATTAAAAGGCGACTTTCGCGACATATTTCGATAAATACTTTTTTTGACCTCGGTCAACACGTGCTAATCCATCACGTGTCATAAAATCTTTTCTAAAATCATGCATATTATTTATTTACATCTTTATTCGATTTATTCACCGTTACTAACTCGTTTTCTCGTGTTTGTAGCTTTTTCTTTGTTTTTATCGTTTTATTAGACTAAAACGAACTCACATGCTAAAATAACTTTGACGTTATTAGTTTAATATGCATTAAACGACTTAGCAACCCATTTTATTTTTCTCACATGCTTAGGAAAATAATGTTTGCATATCATTCAACCGTCGAACTAACCCGTGTACACCAAAAACGAACGATATCTTAGTAAAGGCCGCTAAGTGCGGGCGGGGTTGGGTGTTCTTAGTGAACTTCCCAACACGTACCCTCACCCCTTACTCAGAACCGTGGTTTCCGGATGTCCGAAATCATTGGCAACGAGAGTCATTCAATATACGATTAACCGCTCCAGTCGGCATCGGTATCGATATGCAAAGGGAGGAGCCCAATAAACTCTGATATCGGAAATGGGCTGTATTTTGTATACGGCCCACTACGACATAGAGTGGGCTCTAACGGTTCCGAATAACCATAAAATTCGGTGGCGACTCCAACTTCGATTTAAATTTCAATTCGACCATCTCATATGGAGATTCATTCGCCTCCCCAAACCCGCGCGTGGCCGCGTCGGGGTGGACCTATGTCATGTCCACAATTTGGCGACTCCGCTGGGGATTAGCTGATACGTTACTGACCTTCAGCATCCTCAGGGTGAGACTCGAATAGAAATCGTTTGACTAGTACAATACGCGTTTTAGTTTTACGGTTCATGCATAACCCCATATTTTCCCGGGCCGGTACTGGTGACAGACGTCCCACTATACTATCGATGTAGAGATATGTCGAAGGTGTCCATTAGCCGATTCGTATGGGTTTTACGGCATGTTCTAAGCTCAACTCGACTTAGGAAGTCCGCCCCGATTCTCGATAGGCTGTGTACACTGGTATAGACCCTTTCAGACTGACCGAGACTTAGAATTAGAGCATACATGGCGTCGTTATACTGTTTCCATGACTACGTGCTACCTGATTTACAAGTCTTTTTTCAAAAACCCGTCTTTTTCAAAATAGCATCCTTTTCAAAATATCCAATTTCAAAACCCGGGACATATACCGAATTTAGGATACACGATTTTACTCAAAATAGCCTATTTTTAGCCGGTATTACGCCCATTTCAAAACTCGAAAATATTTTCGAACTTTCAAAACCGTCCCCGGTCCACCTTTTCCGTTTTCTCGAAAAAGGCCGGGTTTCCCTCCCGAATTTTTCGAGCTTTCAAAAATCATATTTCGAAACCTTCCTCTTCTTAGGACTTCCCGTATTTAGCAGTGTCGGGTCGTGTCGTAAGTCGTCGAGGTCTCTAGCTTCGAAACTCCGTCGATCTTATATCACGGATTTCCTCCCTATCCCAGTCTGCCTTATTTGACTAAGGCAAGGCCCACCTACGTAGGACATACTCCTACAAGGGTTGGCCCGTCTACACAATCGAGTCCAAAGTCTGGGGAACGTCTCACGTGAACCTCCTTTCGAACAGGGCCCAGCCCACACAGCTGGAACCTAAAGAAGGCCCACTTTTCACGAGTCGCCCGTCTAAGTGTCTTTTCCGAGTCGACCTTTTACAAGGCATAGCCTTATAACAAAAGGTCCGTGACCCTTACATCTAAGGGTCACTCGTCCGACACTCGAGTCTTAACAAATTTTCGATCCCACTTGGGGACTACCCTTCATCAGAGCGGTCAATCACGATTGCTCTAAGGGTCATGTCTTACACGTGTCTCACGTACCCACCTTTGAGTCACTTAGATGCCACACCATTTGAGTCCTTAGTCTCACTTGGGGGCTATTCCCCGACGGAACGATTAATCACAGTCACCCCAAGAATCGCACCCTACACATTTGTCTTAGGAGAGTCTAACCCGAGTCAAACATGGTCGCCCCATTTTCGGACTCACCCTCGTGCAGCTTGAGTCTCATCGTCAAGTCCAAGCCAGGGTCGTTACCTCGTCCAGGTCAACATTCGAGTATCCCGGTCCATGAATCTTAGTCATTCCCGTCACCCCGGGCCATGTCTAGTTTGACTCCCTCTCTTGCATTTGCGCAAAACCGAGTTTAGGCGAGTCGTGGCACCTGTCGAAGACCTTACCAAAAAAAAAACAACCAACCGAGCATCCGAAAGTCCGAATTGGATTCGAGTCTAAGTTTGAGTCCGAGTCTAGGATACCCTACATCCTCATTTCCAAATCAGAGTCAGAATCTTTTGCATTCTGTCCTCTTTTCAAAATTCAATAAAATCAGTTTTTCTATTGCTCATATATACTTTCCTTATGTGTTTCTGAGAACATGATGAACACCGTCATACACTGTGAGCACATGCACGTGACTATTACAGGCACATCTATAATGACTGCAGGAAATCGAGACTCGTGTTTTCCTTTACCTGTTCCATGTCTGACATAGGAAGCCACAAAACTACACTTAACAGGAGCGGTATCGAATCCTATGACAAATCTGGGTAGTCTCCTAGTTTGGGTTCAAGACGGGAGGCAAGCCCATTTCCCACAATAAACACCCATCCAATAAGACTACCAATCCCTACCTTAGGTGTTAGTCTGACCAACAGGAAAAACAAAAAAAAAACTGGACAAAAAAAAATCAAAAGTCTAAGAAAAAAAAAGCAGAAGGCCAAAAAAAAAGCAGGCCATCATAAAAGAGAGCATCCACGACCAGAACGGTCAACACAAATGAAGATCCCATGACCGGGCTAAGAGGTCAACCAACAAAAAATATTCAAATGCCCATGACCGTGGTCAACGGTCCACTCAAGATCAATACTCATACCATCCAATAAGGGAGAAACAATCAAGTTGGTCAACTAACATCACATTTAGCCTTCCCACATTACAACCCTCAAGACCTTCCCGAGACCCAGGCTAAAGACAGCCCGGAATTTTGAGGATTCAAGCTCCATAGGATATCCCTAACCATTAGGGCCAGACATGGAAACCAGATCCCGCATCATTAAACATATCCCGATCAAAGTTCGAGCCATTTTACTTGGCTTCCCCTTTACATAACAAAATTCACAATCACCATATGTAGACCCGAGAGCAAAACTCGTCATACACAATCCCGAGAACAAAACTCGTTAAAATCCCTGAGAGCAAAACTCGTTAAAATCCCCGAGAGCAAAACTCGTTAAAATCCCCGAGAGCAAAACTCGTTAAAATCCCATCCCAATTCTTCTCATTCAAACCACTTACCAACCCCAAACACGGGAATTTAACTTGCAGTCGGCATAGAACATGCCCAAATAGTGCACACCACCTCTGGGGGCTATCCCGGAGAATGCTCACAGTCACAGGATCAATATCCTAACCATTCTAGCCCTTTGATCAAGACATCATTGGGAATGCACCTAGCCTACACCATTGCTATGGCTAGTTACACACAAAGTCCTATTAGACTAGGCACCATAATATATCTTTCAATACTGAACTACGGCATGGTTTGATTTCACTATACGTGAATACGTAGGCAGCCTTTCAACAGAGGCACAACCACCCACATTGACACTTATTCAAAAGCACCATCATTCCGGTCACGACACTGTCATGTTCTCAGCAGCTAGCTTTGTCGTCCCGGGGGCTTCTCTTAGGCAGAAGTTCTCCATCCACTCACATAATCCAAAGACTTTCAAAAACTAGCCTCCTTTCTATAGTGTGTCCTAGTACTCGGCCCAGTCGAAGACAAGAATCTGTCAGAAACTCGAGACAACACCTACTTTGGGAACATACCCCGAAACTAAAAAAATTCAAAAGAACACCAGTCTACGGCATTGCTACCACAAAGCCCTGTCGTACGGAAATAGTCTCATAACAAGGATTCGACCATGTTGCCACTCGCCTAGGCTACGGAATAGCGCAACTTAAGAGTCTTGTCATCTTAGGTGGCCCATCCCCTACCGAGTCACGGTCCAACCCTTAGAGTGTCCAGTCGTGTCTGCCAACTCGTCCGGTCACGTCCAGAGTCGAGTCTGTCGGCATGTCTCTCTCCAAATTTGCAAAACTTAGCCATTTGAGAAAATCCCTCTCCTAGTCACCCCTGGAATAGGGATTTTTTTTTGCAGTATTCCCTACTTCACTTAGGCATACAGGCCTAACCAGAAATTTTTAGGAATCCGTGTCAGAATCTGATCAGGAATCAAGTCATCCCAAACATTCCTTTTCTTCCAAATTTTTCAAAATTTCCGCCATTTTCAAAAAAAAATCGGTTTTTTCCAAAAAAAATCAACCGAAAATCATTTTCTTCCCCAGCACGAGTCGATGTTTTATCTGTATGTTGCATGCAAAACAGACAGGTATCCCAAGACTCCCGGAGAATTCTCAAAGTTCTCAGTGAAAATTCAAGCAACATTTTCGCTGAGGAATCGGATGTATCAGTAAGAGGTACATCCGCAGCTTCTAATAGAGGCTCCCGCGCAATTCAAAGATGGGACGTATCAGTAAGCGGTACACCCATAGCCTCCAAGGCAAACTCCCACGCAATTTCAAGATGGAGATTGTCTGTAAACAGACAAACCCAAGACTTTTTTAGTAGAAAGTCCCCGCGCCATTATAGACATCTATCCAGGTATGATTCCTATCTTATGGCTGGCGAGCCCTTCACGCAAGTCCAATGGACTCTAAACGACCCGATCGGAAGTCTGCCAGGTCTTAATCCTCGATTGGCCTGGTAGCTACTCTGACTTTCGCCTTGTCCAAGCCTCAGTCAGAGTAGGGGCTCTGTAGACACCCACATTTTGACCGCCAGGTGTCTATAGTAGGTCCCGCCAAGCACCCGATGATGATAGGACGCAAACGTACTTTAATGGACTCGGATATGGGCTCGAAATCATGGACATTTGGTTTAGGCTTATTACGGAGTACAAATCTTACAAAACCAACCTCAAATCCAGCCCAGTTGGTCGTTTCGAGTCAAATGAGACTAATTTGGGTCGATTCCGACACCGGGGGTAAAACCGTCTTTTTACGACCGAGTCAAAACCCGGTCGAAAAATATTCTCGAGACACACGAGTCAGCCGTGACACTTCACACGGCTGATCCGGTCCCAAACACTGCAAAAATCATCTTCAAATAATATTAAACAAATCCGTTTAAGGATGGAATTCGATCTCAAGTAGGAATTCTATCCGGAAACCGAAACAGTTTACAACCCGAGCTCAGAACAGCCGAGATATCCCTGTTTCAGCCGAGTTGCTCGGCTTCTTCACCAAGAAACGAGAAGTTTATTCCCTTACGAACTCTCGTATTTCCTATCCAAACCGGTATTTCTTGCCACACAAGCAAGACTACCTCGACTCCTATAAATAGGACCTCAAATTCAACACAAAACACACATGAATCAGCGATCAATACACCATAATTATTAGTCATACATATACTCGATATCTAGCAAAAATATAGTCTCAACATACATCCGAAGGAATACCGAAATACCGTCCCGAAATACCGACGAAACCGACCCATCCAGCCGGCTGAACCCGACGCCTCTCGCACACATAAATCCGCACCACCTTAACTCACCCGCATTATCTCGACGCTCCCGTGCCTAAGCCACCGTCCGACGAGCCTTATACCGAGAAACTAAAGCATGTAGGTTGAGGGTGTAAATCAAACCCGATTCTCTCTTCTCCTCCTCCACGTTTTTTTATTATTATTATTATTTTCGTCGGTCGTTTTATATTTAATACGGGTCGTTTGTCGCATATTTTCTATTTATTTTAATAATCGATATTACAAAACTATTTTTTATGTAACGTTCTTAAAATACGATACCGATTCTTTAATCGAATATCGTATCTACAAGAACAAAATTAAATTAATCCTCGTTGATGCTAATAAAATCATTACCTTTTTTTACAAAATTCGATGATTTTAAACACGGAGAGAATTAACATCTTTTTCGTTCAAATTCTTTTTTTACTTTTCGTTCAAAACAAACCTTTTTTTCAAAACCTTTTTCTAAAATCATTCCGGCTATTTGATATCGATTTCATAATCAAATATCGAATACGACGAATATCAAAAATATGAATCGAGTATAAATTAATCCATATTTGTACGCGATTTATAAAAATTAACGATTTTCGACAAATAAAAAAGCGGCGGCCGGTTCGCCGGTTCTTATTTTTTTCATTTCTTCGCTTTTCTATTTTTAATTCTTTTCGAACCTTATATTAAAAGGCGACTTTCGCGACATATTTCGATAAATACTTTTTTTGACCTCGGTCAACACGTGCTAATCCATCACGTGTCATAAAATCTTTTCTAAAATCATGCATATTATTTATTTACATCTTTATTCGATTTATTCACCGTTACTAACTCGTTTTCTCGTGTTTGTAGCTTTTTATTTGTTTTTATCGTTTTATTAGACTAAAACGAACTCACATGCTAAAATAACTTTGACGTTATTAGTTTAATATGCATTAAACGACTTAGCAACCCATTTTATTTTTCTCACATGCTTAGGAAAATAATGTTTGCATATCATTCAACCGTCGAACTAACCCGTGTACACCAAAAACGAACGATATCTTAGTAAAGGCCGCTAAGTGCGGGCGGGGTTGGGTGTTCTTAGTGAACTTCCCAACACGTACCCTCACCCCTTACTCAGAACCGTGGTTTCCGGATGTCCGAAATCATTGGCAACGAGAGTCATTCAATATACGATTAACCGCTCCAGTCGGCATCGGTATCGATATGCAAAGGGACGAGCCCAATAAACTCTGATATCGGAAATGGGCTGTATTTAGTATACGACCCACTACGACATAGAGTGGGCTCGAACGGTTCCGAATAACCATAAAATTCGGTGGCGACTCCAACTTCGATTTAAATTTCAATTCGACCATCTCATATGGAGATTCATTCGCCTCCCCAAACCCGCGCGTGGCCGCGTCGGGGTGGACCTATGTCATGTCCACAATTTGGCGACTCCGCTGGGGATTAGCTGATACGTTACTGACCTTCAGCATCCTCAGGGTGAGACTCGAATAGAAATCGTTTGACTAGTACAATACGCGTTTTAGTTTTACGGTTCATGCATAACCCCATATTTTCCCGGGCCGGTACTGGTGACAGACGTCCCACTATACTATCGATGTAGAGATATGTCGAAGGTGTCCATTAGCCGATTCGTATGGGTTTTACGGCATGTTCTAAGCTCAACTCGACTTAGGAAGTCCGCCCCGATTCTCGATAGGCTGTGTACACTGGTATAGACCCTTTCAGACTGACCGAGACTTAGAATTAGAGCATACATGGCGTCGTTATACTGTTTCCATGACTACGTGCTACCTGATTTACAAGTCTTTTTTCAAAAACCCGTCTTTTTCAAAATAGCATCCTTTTCAAAATATCCAATTTCAAAACCCGGGACATATACCGAATTTAGGATACACGATTTTACTCAAAATAGCCTATTTTTAGCCGGTATTACGCCCATTTCAAAACTCGAAAATATTTTCGAACTTTCAAAACCGTCCCCGGTCCACCTTTTCCGTTTTCTCGAAAAAGGCCGGGTTTCCCTCCCGAATTTTTCGAGCTTTCAAAAATCATATTTCGAAACCTTCCTCTTCTTAGGACTTCCCGTATTTAGCAGTGTCGGGTCGTGTCGTAAGTCGTCGAGGTCTCTAGCTTCGAAACTCCGTCGATCTTATATCACGGATTTCCTCCCTATCCCAGTCTGCCTTATTTGACTAAGGCAAGGCCCACCTACGTAGGACATACTCCTACAAGGGTTGGCCCGTCTACACAATCGAGTCCAAAGTCTGGGGAACGTCTCACGTGAACCTCCTTTCGAACAGGGCCCAGCCCACACAGCTGGAACCTAAAGAAGGCCCACTTTTCACGAGTCGCCCGTCTAAGTGTCTTTTCCGAGTCGACCTTTTACAAGGCATAGCCTTATAACAAAAGGTCCGTGACCCTTACATCTAAGGGTCACTCGTCCGACACTCGAGTCTTAACAAATTTTCGATCCCACTTGGGGACTACCCTTCATCAGAGCGGTCAATCACGATTGCTCTAAGGGTCATGTCTTACACGTGTCTCACGTACCCACCTTTGAGTCACTTAGATGCCACACCATTTGAGTCCTTAGTCTCACTTGGGGGCTATTCCCCGACGGAACGATTAATCACAGTCACCCCAAGAATCGCACCCTACACATTTGTCTTAGGAGAGTCTAACCCGAGTCAAACATGGTCGCCCCATTTTCGGACTCACCCTCGTGCAGCTTGAGTCTCATCGTCAAGTCCAAGCCAGGGTCGTTACCTCGTCCAGGTCAACATTCGAGTATCCCGGTCCATGAATCTTAGTCATTCCCGTCACCCCGGGCCATGTCTAGTTTGACTCCCTCTCTTGCATTTGCGCAAAACCGAGTTTAGGCGAGTCGTGGCACCTGTCGAAGACCTTACCAAAAAAAAAACAACCAACCGAGCATCCGAAAGTCCGAATTGGATTCGAGTCTAAGTTTGAGTCCGAGTCTAGGATACCCTACATCCTCATTTCCAAATCAGAGTCAGAATCTTTTGCATTCTGTCCTCTTTTCAAAATTCAATAAAATCAGTTTTTCTATTGCTCATATATACTTTCCTTATGTGTTTCTGAGAACATGATGAACACCGTCATACACTGTGAGCACATGCACGTGACTATTACAGGCACATCTATAATGACTGCAGGAAATCGAGACTCGTGTTTTCCTTTACCTGTTCCATGTCTGACATAGGAAGCCACAAAACTACACTTAACAGGAGCGGTATCGAATCCTATGACAAATCTGGGTAGTCTCCTAGTTTGGGTTCAAGACGGGAGGCAAGCCCATTTCCCACAATAAACACCCATCCAATAAGACTACCAATCCCTACCTTAGGTGTTAGTCTGACCAACAGGAAAAACAAAAAAAAAACTGGACAAAAAAAAATCAAAAGTCTAAGAAAAAAAAAGCAGAAGGCCAAAAAAAAAGCAGGCCATCATAAAAGAGAGCATCCACGACCAGAACGGTCAACACAAATGAAGATCCCATGACCGGGCTAAGAGGTCAACCAACAAAAAATATTCAAATGCCCATGACCGTGGTCAACGGTCCACTCAAGATCAATACTCATACCATCCAATAAGGGAGAAACAATCAAGTTGGTCAACTAACATCACATTTAGCCTTCCCACATTACAACCCTCAAGACCTTCCCGAGACCCAGGCTAAAGACAGCCCGGAATTTTGAGGATTCAAGCTCCATAGGATATCCCTAACCATTAGGGCCAGACATGGAAACCAGATCCCGCATCATTAAACATATCCCGATCAAAGTTCGAGCCATTTTACTTGGCTTCCCCTTTACATAACAAAATTCACAATCACCATATGTAGACCCGAGAGCAAAACTCGTCATACACAATCCCGAGAACAAAACTCGTTAAAATCCCTGAGAGCAAAACTCGTTAAAATCCCCGAGAGCAAAACTCGTTAAAATCCCCGAGAGCAAAACTCGTTAAAATCCCATCCCAATTCTTCTCATTCAAACCACTTACCAACCCCAAACACGGGAATTTAACTTGCAGTCGGCATAGAACATGCCCAAATAGTGCACACCACCTCTGGGGGCTATCCCGGAGAATGCTCACAGTCACAGGATCAATATCCTAACCATTCTAGCCCTTTGATCAAGACATCATTGGGAATGCACCTAGCCTACACCATTGCTATGGCTAGTTACACACAAAGTCCTATTAGACTAGGCACCATAATATATCTTTCAATACTGAACTACGGCATGGTTTGATTTCACTATACGTGAATACGTAGGCAGCCTTTCAACAGAGGCACAACCACCCACATTGACACTTATTCAAAAGCACCATCATTCCGGTCACGACACTGTCATGTTCTCAGTAGCTAGCTTTGTCGTCCCGGGGGCTTCTCTTAGGCAGAAGTTCTCCATCCACTCACATAATCCAAAGACTTTCAAAAACTAGCCTCCTTTCTATAGTGTGTCCTAGTACTCGGCCCAGTCGAAGACAAGAATCTGTCAGAAACTCGAGACAACACCTACTTTGGGAACATACCCCGAAACTAAAAAAATTCAAAAGAACACCAGTCTACGGCATTGCTACCACAAAGCCCTGTCGTACGGAAATAGTCTCATAACAAGGATTCGACCATGTTGCCACTCGCCTAGGCTACGGAATAGCGCAACTTAAGAGTCTTGTCATCTTAGGTGGCCCATCCCCTACCGAGTCACGGTCCAACCCTTAGAGTGTCCAGTCGTGTCTGCCAACTCGTCCGGTCACGTCCAGAGTCGAGTCTGTCGGCATGTCTCTCTCCAAATTTGCAAAACTTAGCCATTTGAGAAAATCCCTCTCCTAGTCACCCCTGGAATAGGGATTTTTTTTTGCAGTATTCCCTACTTCACTTAGGCATACAGGCCTAACCAGAAATTTTTAGGAATCCGTGTCAGAATCTGATCAGGAATCAAGTCATCCCAAACATTCCTTTTCTTCCAAATTTTTCAAAATTTCCGCCATTTTCAAAAAAAAATCGGTTTTTTCCAAAAAAAATCAACCGAAAATCATTTTCTTCCCCAGCACGAGTCGATGTTTTATCTGTATGTTGCATGCAAAACAGACAGGTATCCCAAGACTCCCGGAGAATTCTCAAAGTTCTCAGTGAAAATTCAAGCAACATTTTCGCTGAGGAATCGGATGTATCAGTAAGAGGTACATCCGCAGCTTCTAATAGAGGCTCCCGCGCAATTCAAAGATGGGACGTATCAGTAAGCGGTACACCCATAGCCTCCAAGGCAAACTCCCACGCAATTTCAAGATGGAGATTGTCTGTAAACAGACAAACCCAAGACTTTTTTAGTAGAAAGTCCCCGCGCCATTATAGACATCTATCCAGGTATGATTCCTATCTTATGGCTGGCGAGCCCTTCACGCAAGTCCAATGGACTCTAAACGACCCGATCGGAAGTCTGCCAGGTCTTAATCCTCGATTGGCCTGGTAGCTACTCTGACTTTCGCCTTGTCCAAGCCTCAGTCAGAGTAGGGGCTCTGTAGACACCCACATTTTGACCGCCAGGTGTCTATAGTAGGTCCCGCCAAGCACCCGATGATGATAGGACGCAAACGTTCTTTAATGGACTCGGATATGGGCTCGAAATCATGGACATTTGGTTTAGGCTTATTACGGAGTACAAATCTTACAAAACCAACCTCAAATCCAGCCCAGTTGGTCGTTTCGAGTCAAATGAGACTAATTTGGGTCGATTCCGACACCGGGGGTAAAACCGTCTTTTTACGACCGAGTCAAAACCCGGTCGAAAAATATTCTCGAGACACACGAGTCAGCCGTGACACTTCACACGGCTGATCCGGTCCCAAACACTGCAAAAATCATCTTCAAATAATATTAAACAAATCCGTTTAAGGATGGAATTCGATCTCAAGTAGGAATTCTATCCGGAAACCGAAACAGTTTACAACCCGAGCTCAGAACAGCCGAGATATCCCTGTTTCAGCCGAGTTGCTCGGCTTCTTCACCAAGAAACGAGAAGTTTATTCCCTTACGAACTCTCGTATTTCCTATCCAAACCGGTATTTCTTGCCACACAAGCAAGACTACCTCGACTCCTATAAATAGGACCTCAAATTCAACACAAAACACACATGAATCAGCGATCAATACACCATAATTATTAGTCATACATATACTCGATATCTAGCAAAAATATAGTCTCAACATACATCCGAAGGAATACCGAAATACCGTCCCGAAATACCGACGAAACCGACCCATCCAGCCGGCTGAACCCGACGCCTCTCGCACACATAAATCCGCACCACCTTAACTCACCCGCATTATCTCGACGCTCCCGTGCCTAAGCCACCGTCCGACGAGCCTTATACCGAGAAACTAAAGCATGTAGGTTGAGGGTGTAAATCAAACCCGATTCTCTCTTCTCCTCCTCCACGTTTTATTATTATTATTATTATTTTCGTCGGTCGTTTTATATTTAATACGGGTCGTTTGTCGCATATTTTCTATTTATTTTAATAATCGATATTACAAAACTATTTTTTATGTAACGTTCTTAAAATACGATACCGATTCTTTAATCGAATATCGTATCTACAAGAACAAAATTAAATTAATCCTCGTTGATGCTAATAAAATCATTACCTTTTTTTACAAAATTCGATGATTTTAAACACGGAGAGAATTAACATCTTTTTCGTTCAAATTCTTTTTTTACTTTTCGTTCAAAACAAACCTTTTTTTCAAAACCTTTTTCTAAAATCATTCCGGCTATTTGATATCGATTTCATAATCAAATATCGAATACGACGAATATCAAAAATATGAATCGAGTATAAATTAATCCATATTTGTACGCGATTTATAAAAATTAACGATTTTCGACAAATAAAAAAGCGGCGGCCGGTTCGCCGGTTCTTATTTTTTTCATTTCTTCGCTTTTCTATTTTTAATTCTTTTCGAACCTTATATTAAAAGGCGACTTTCGCGACATATTTCGATAAATACTTTTTTTGACCTCGGTCAACACGTGCTAATCCATCACGTGTCATAAAATCTTTTCTAAAATCATGCATATTATTTATTTACATCTTTATTCGATTTATTCACCGTTACTAACTCGTTTTCTCGTGTTTGTAGCTTTTTATTTGTTTTTATCGTTTTATTAGACTAAAACGAACTCACATGCTAAAATAACTTTGACGTTATTAGTTTAATATGCATTAAACGACTTAGCAACCCATTTTATTTTTCTCACATGCTTAGGAAAATAATGTTTGCATATCATTCAACCGTCGAACTAACCCGTGTACACCAAAAACGAACGATATCTTAGTAAAGGCCGCTAAGTGCGGGCGGGGTTGGGTGTTCTTAGTGAACTTCCCAACACGTACCCTCACCCCTTACTCAGAACCGTGGTTTCCGGATGTCCGAAATCATTGGCAACGAGAGTCATTCAATATACGATTAACCGCTCCAGTCGGCATCGGTATCGATATGCAAAGGGACGAGCCCAATAAACTCTGATATCGGAAATGGGCTGTATTTAGTATACGACCCACTACGACATAGAGTGGGCTCGAACGGTTCCGAATAACCATAAAATTCGGTGGCGACTCCAACTTCGATTTAAATTTCAATTCGACCATCTCATATGGAGATTCATTCGCCTCCCCAAACCCGCGCGTGGCCGCGTCGGGGTGGACCTATGTCATGTCCACAATTTGGCGACTCCGCTGGGGATTAGCTGATACGTTACTGACCTTCAGCATCCTCAGGGTGAGACTCGAATAGAAATCGTTTGACTAGTACAATACGCGTTTTAGTTTTACGGTTCATGCATAACCCCATATTTTCCCGGGCCGGTACTGGTGACAGACGTCCCACTATACTATCGATGTAGAGATATGTCGAAGGTGTCCATTAGCCGATTCGTATGGGTTTTACGGCATGTTCTAAGCTCAACTCGACTTAGGAAGTCCGCCCCGATTCTCGATAGGCTGTGTACACTGGTATAGACCCTTTCAGACTGACCGAGACTTAGAATTAGAGCATACATGGCGTCGTTATACTGTTTCCATGACTACGTGCTACCTGATTTACAAGTCTTTTTTCAAAAACCCGTCTTTTTCAAAATAGCATCCTTTTCAAAATATCCAATTTCAAAACCCGGGACATATACCGAATTTAGGATACACGATTTTACTCAAAATAGCCTATTTTTAGCCGGTACTACGCCCATTTCAAAACTCGAAAATATTTTCGAACTTTCAAAACCGTCCCCGGTCCACCTTTTCCGTTTTCTCGAAAAAGGCCGGGTTTCCCTCCCGAATTTTTCGAGCTTTCAAAAATCATATTTCGAAACCTTCCTCTTCTTAGGACTTCCCGTATTTAGCAGCGTCGGGTCGTGTCGTAAGTCGTCGAGGTCTCTAGCTTCGAAACTCCGTCGATCTTATATCACGGATTTCCTCCCTATCCCAGTCTGCCTTATTTGACTAAGGCAAGGCCCACCTACGTAGGACATACTCCTACAAGGGTTGGCCCGTCTACACAATCGAGTCCAAAGTCTGGGGAACGTCTCACGTGAACCTCCTTTCGAACAGGGCCCAGCCCACACAGCTGGAACCTAAAGAAGGCCCACTTTTCACGAGTCGCCCGTCTAAGTGTCTTTTCCGAGTCGACCTTTTACAAGGCATAGCCTTATAACAAAAGGTCTGTGACCCTTACATCTAAGGGTCACTCGTCCGACACTCGAGTCTTAACAAATTTTCGATCCCACTTGGGGACTACCCTTCATCAGAGCGGTCAATCACGATTGCTCTAAGGGCCATGTCTTACACGTGTCTCACGTACCCACCTTTGAGTCACTTAGATGCCACACCATTTGAGTCCTTAGTCTCACTTGGGGACTATTCCCCGACGGAACGATTAATCACAGTCACCCCAAGAATCGCACCCTACACATTTGTCTTAGGAGAGTCTAACCCGAGTCAAACATGGTCGCCCCATTTTCGGACTCACCCTCGTGCAGCTTGAGTCTCATCGTCAAGTCCAAGCCAGGGTCGTTACCTCGTCCAGGTCAACATTCGAGTATCCTGGTCCATGAATCTTAGTCATTCCCCTCACCCCGGGCCATGTCTAGTTTGACTCCCTCTCTTGCATTTGCGCAAAACCGAGTTTAGGCGAGTCGTGGCACCTGTCGAAGACCTTACCAAAAAAAAAAACAACCAACCGAGCATCCGAAAGTCCGAATTGGATTCGAGTCTAAGTTTGAGTCCGAGTCTAGGATACCCTACATCCTCATTTCCAAATCAGAGTCAGAATCTTTTGCATTCTGTCCTCTTTTCAAAATTCAATAAAATCAGCTTTTCTATTGCTCATATATACTTTCCTTATGTGTTTCCGAGAACATGATGAACACCGTCATACACTGTGAGCACATGCACGTGACTATTACAGGCACATCTATAATGACTGCAGGAAATCGAGACTCGTGTTTTCCTTTACCTGTTCCATGTCTGACATAGGAAGCCACAAAACTACACTTAACAGGAGCGGTATCGAATCCTATGACAAATCTGGGTAGTCTCCTAGTTTGGGTTCAAGACGGGAGGCAAGCCCATTTCCCACAATAAACACCCATCCAATAAGACTACCAATCCCTACCTTAGGTGTTAGTCTGACCAACAGGAAAAACAAAAAAAAAACTGGACAAAAAAAAATCAAAAGTCTAAGAAAAAAAAAAGCAGAAGGCCAAAAAAAAAGCAGGCCATCATAAAAGAGAGCATCCACGACCAGAACGGTCAACACAAATGAAGATCCCATGACCGGGCTAAGAGGTCAACCAACAAAAAATATTCAAATGCCCATGACCGTGGTCAACGGTCCACTCAAGATCAATACTCATACCATCCAATAAGGGAGAAACAATCAAGTTGGTCAACTAACATCACATTTAGCCTTCCCACATTACAACCCTCAAGACCTTCCCGAGACCCAGGCTAAAGACAGCCCGGAATTTTGAGGATTCAAGCTCCATAGGATATCCCTAACCATTAGGGCCAGACATGGAAACCAGATCCCGCATCATTAAACATATCCCGATCAAAGTTCGAGCCATTTTACTTGGCTTCCCCTTTACATAACAAAATTCACAATCACCATATGTAGACCCGAGAGCAAAACTCGTCATACACAATCCCGAGAACAAAACTCGTTAAAATCCCTGAGAGCAAAACTCGTTAAAATCCCCGAGAGCAAAACTCGTTAAAATCCCCGAGAGCAAAACTCGTTAAAATCCTATCCTAATTCTTCTCATTCAAACCACTTACCAACCCCAAACACGGGAATTTAACTTGCAGTCGGCATAGAACATGCCCAAATAGTGCACACCACCTCTGGGGGCTATCCCGGAGAATGCTCACAGCCACAGGATCAATATCCTAACCATTCTAGCCCTTTGATCAAGACATCATTGGGAATGCACCTAGCCTACACCATTGCTATGGCTAGTTACACACAAAGTCCTATTAGACTAGGCACCATAATATATCTTTCAACACTGAACTACGGCATGGTTTGATTTCACTATACGTGAATACGTAGGCAGCCTTTCAACAGAGGCACAACCACCCACATTGACACTTATTCAAAAGCACCATCATTCCGGTCACGACACTGTCATGTTCTCAGCAGCTAGCTTTGTCGTCCCGGGGGCTTCTCTTAGGCAGAAGTTCTCCATCCACTCACATAATCCAAAGACTTTCAAAAACTAGCCTCCTTTCTATAGTGTGTCCTAGTACTCGGCCCAGTCGAAGACAAGAATCTGTCAGAAACTCGAGACAACACCTACTTTGGGAACATACCCCGAAACTAAAAAAATTCAAAAGAACACCAGTCTAAGGCATTGCTACCACAAAGCCCTGTCGTACGGAAATAGTCTCATAACAAGGATTCGACCATGTTGCCACTCGCCTAGGCTACGGAATAGCGCAACTTAAGAGTCTTGTCATCTTAGGTGGCCCATCCCCTACCGAGTCACGGTCCAACCCTTAGAGAGTCCAGTCGTGTCTGCCAACTCGTCCGGTCACGTCCAGAGTCGAGTCTGTCGGCATGTCTCTCTCCAAATTTGCAAAACTTAGCCATTTGAGAAAATCCCTCTCCTAGTCACCCCTGGAATAGGGATTTTTTTGCAGTATTCCCTACTTCACTTAGGCATACAGGCCTAACCAGAAATTTTTAGGAATCCGTGTCAGAATCTGATCAGGAATCAAGTCATCCCAAACATTCCTTTTCTTCCAAATTTTTCAAAATTTCCGCCATTTTCAAAAAAAAATCGGTTTTTTCCAAAAAAAATCAACCGAAAATCATTTTCTTCCCCAGCACGAGTCGATGTTTTATCTGTATGTTGCATGCAAAACAGACAGGTATCCCAAGACTCCCGGAGAATTCTCAAAGTTCTCAGTGAAAATTCAAGCAACATTTTCGCTGAGGAATCGGATGTATCAGTAAGAGGTACATCCGCAGCTTCAAATAGAGGCTCCCGCGCAATTCAAAGATGGGACGTATCAGTAAGCGGTACACCCATAGCCTCCAAGGCAAACTCCCACGCAATTTCAAGATGGAGATTGTCTGTAAACAGACAAACCCAAGACTTTTTTAGTAGAAAGTCCCCGCGCCATTATAGACATCTATCCAGGTATGATTCCTATCTTATGGCTGGCGAGCCCTTCACGCAAGTCCAATGGACTCTAAACGACCCGATCGGAAGTCTGCCAGGTCTTAATCCTCGATTGGCCTGGTAGCTACTCTGACTTTCGCCTTGTCCAAGCCTCAGTCAGAGTGGGGGCTCTGTAGACACCCACATTTTGACCGCCAGGTGTCTATAGTAGGTCCCGCCAAGCACCCGATGATGATAGGACGCAAACGTACTTTAATGGACTCGGATATGGGCTCGAAATCATGGACATTTGGTTTAGGCTTATTACGGAGTACAAATCTTACAAAACCAACCTCAAATCCAGTCCCAGTTGGTCGTTTCGAGTCAAATGAGACTAATTTGGGTCGATTCCGACACCGGGGGTAAAACCGTCTTTTTACGACCTAGTCAAAACCCGGTCGAAAAATATTCTCGAGACACACGAGTCAGCCGTGACACTTCACACGGCTGATCCGGTCCCAAACACTGCAAAAATCATCTTCAAATAATATTAAACAAATCCGTTTAAGGATGGAATTCGATCTCAAGTAGGAATTCTATCCGGAAACCGAAACAGTTTACAACCCGAGCTCAGAACAGCCGAGATATCCCTGTTTCAGCCGAGTTGCTCGGCTTCTTCACCAAGAAACGAGAAGTTTATTCCCTTACGAACTCTCGTATTTCCTATCCAAACCGGTATTTCTTGCCACACAAGCAAGACTACCTCGACTCCTATAAATAGGACCTCAAATTCAACACAAAACACACATGAATCATCGATCAATACACCATAATTATTAGTCATACATATACTCGATATCTAGCAAAAATATAGTCTCAACATACATCCGAAGGAATACCGAAATGCCGTCCCGAAATACCGACGAAACCGACCCATCCAGCCGGCCGAACCCGACGCCTCTCGCACACATAAATCCGCACCACCTTAACTCACCCGCATTATCTCGACGCTCCCGTGCCTAAGCCACCGTCCGACGAGCCTTATACCGAGAAACTAAAGCATGTAGGTTGAGGGTGTAAATCAAACCCGATTCTCTCTTCTCCTCCTCCACGTTTTTTTTTATTATTATTATTTTCGTCGGTCGTTTTATATTTAATACGGGTCGTTTGTCGCATATTTTCTATTTATTTTAATAATCGATATTACAAAACTATTTTTTATGTAACGTTCTTAAAATACGATACCGATTCTTTAATCGAATATCGTATCTACAAGAACAAAATTAAATTAATCCTCGTTGATGCTAATAAAATCATTACCTTTTTTTACAAAATTCGATGATTTTAAACACGGAGAGAATTAACATCTTTTTCGTTCAAATTCTTTTTTTACTTTTCGTTCAAAACAAACCTTTTTTTCAAAACCTTTTTCTAAAATCATTCCGGCTATTTGATATCGATTTCATAATCAAATATCGAATACGACGAATATCAAAAATATGAATCGAGTATAAATTAATCCATATTTGTACGCGATTTATAAAAATTAACGATTTTCGACAAATAAAAAAGCGGCAGCCGGTTCGCCGGTTCTTATTTTTTTCATTTCTTCGCTTTTCTATTTTTAATTCTTTTCGAACCTTATATTAAAAGGCGACTTTCGCGACATATTTCGATAAATACTTTTTTTGACCTCGGTCAACACGTGCTAATCCATCACGTGTCATAAAATCTTTTCTAAAATCATGCATATTATTTATTTACATCTTTATTCGATTTATTCACCGTTACTAACTCGTTTTCTCGTGTTTGTAGCTTTTTATTTGTTTTTATCGTTTTATTAGACTAAAACGAACTCACATGCTAAAATAACTTTGACGTTATTAGTTTAATATGCATTAAACGACTTAGCAACCCATTTTATTTTTCTCACATGCTTAGGAAAATAATGTTTGCATATCATTCAACCGTCGAACTAACCCGTGTACACCAAAAACGAACGATATCTTAGTAAAGGCCGCTAAGTGCGGGCGGGGTTGGGTGTTCTTAGTGAACTTCCCAACACGTACCCTCACCCCTTACTCAGAACCGTGGTTTCCGGATGTCCGAAATCATTGGCAACGAGAGTCATTCAATATACGATTAACCGCTCCAGTCGGCATCGGTATCGATATGCAAAGGGACGAGCCCAATAAACTCTGATATCGGAAATGGGCTGTATTTAGTATACGACCCACTACGACATAGAGTGGGCTCGAACGGTTCCGAATAACCATAAAATTCGGTGGCGACTCCAACTTCGATTTAAATTTCAATTCGACCATCTCATATGGAGATTCATTCGCCTCCCCAAACCCGCGCGTGGCCGCGTCGGGGTGGACCTATGTCATGTCCACAATTTGGCGACTCCGCTGGGGATTAGCTGATACGTTACTGACCTTCAGCATCCTCAGGGTGAGACTCGAATAGAAATCGTTTGACTAGTACAATACGCGTTTTAGTTTTACGGTTCATGCATAACCCCATATTTTCCCGGGCCGGTACTGGTGACAGACGTCCCACTATACTATCGATGTAGAGATATGTCGAAGGTGTCCATTAGCCGATTCGTATGGGTTTTACGGCATGTTCTAAGCTCAACTCGACTTAGGAAGTCCGCCCCGATTCTCGATAGGCTGTGTACACTGGTATAGACCCTTTCAGACTGACCGAGACTTAGAATTAGAGCATACATGGCGTCGTTATACTGTTTCCATGACTACGTGCTACCTGATTTACAAGTCTTTTTTCAAAAACCCGTCTTTTTCAAAATAGCCTCCTTTTCAAAATATCCAATTTCAAAACCCGGGACATATACCGAATTTAGGATCCACGATTTTACTCAAAATAGCCTATTTTTAGCCGGTATTACGCCCATTTCAAAACTCGAAAATATTTTCGAACTTTCAAAACCGTCCCCGGTCCACCTTTTCCGTTTTCTCGAAAAAGGCCGGGTTTCCCTCCCGAATTTTTCGAGCTTTCAAAAATCATATTTCGAAACCTTCCTCTTCTTAGGACTTCCCGTATTTAGCAGCGTCGGGTCGTGTCGTAAGTCGTCGAGGTCTCTAGCTTCGAAACTCCGTCGATCTTATATCACGGATTTCCTCCCTATCCCAGTCTGCCTTATTTGACTAAGGCAAGGCCCACCTACGTAGGACATACTCCTACAAGGGTTGGCCCGTCTACACAATCGAGTCCAAAGTCTGGGGAACGTCTCACGTGAACCTCCTTTCGAACAGGGCCCAGCCCACACAGCTGGAACCTAAAGAAGGCCCACTTTTCACGAGTCGCCCGTCTAAGTGTCTTTTCCGAGTCGACCTTTTACAAGGCATAGCCTTATAACAAAAGGTCCGTGACCCTTACATCTAAGGGTCACTCGTCCGACACTCGAGTCTTAACAAATTTTCGATCCCACTTGGGGACTACCCTTCATCAGAGCGGTCAATCACGATTGCTCTAAGGGCCATGTCTTACACGTGTCTCACGTACCCACCTTTGAGTCACTTAGATGCCACACCATTTGAGTCCTTAGTCTCACTTGGGGGCTATTCCCCGACGGAACGATTAATCACAGTCACCCCAAGAATCGCACCCTACACATTTGTCTTAGGAGAGTCTAACCCGAGTCAAACATGGTCGCCCCATTTTCGGACTCACCCTCGTGCAGCTTGAGTCTCATCGTCAAGTCCAAGCCAGGGTCGTTACCTCGTCCAGGTCAACATTCGAGTATCCCGGTCCATGAATCTTAGTCATTCCTGTCACCCCGGGCCATGTCTAGTTTGACTCCCTCTCTTGCATTTGCGCAAAACCGAGTTTAGGCGAGTCGTGGCACCTGTCGAAGACCTTACCAAAAAAAAACAACCAACCAAGCATCCGAAAGTCCGAATTGGATTCGAGTCTAAGTTTGAGTCCGAGTCTAGGATACCCTACATCCTCATTTCCAAATCAGAGTCAGAATCTTTTGCATTCTGTCCTCTTTTCAAAATTCAATAAAATCAGCTTTTCTATTGCTCATATATACTTTCCTTATGTGTTTCCGAGAACATGATGAACACCGTCATACACTGTGAGCACATGCACGTGACTATTACAGGCACATCTATAATGACTGCAGGAAATCGAGACTCGTGTTTTCCTTTACCTGTTCCATGTCTGACATAGGAAGCCACAAAACTACACTTAACAGGAGCGGTATCGAATCCTATGACAAATCTGGGTAGTCTCCTAGTTTGGGTTCAAGACGGGAGGCAAGCCCATTTCCCACAATAAACACCCATCCAATAAGACTACCAATCCCTACCTTAGGTGTTAGTCTGACCAACAGGAAAAACAAAAAAAAAACTGGACAAAAAAAAATCAAAAGTCTAAGAAAAAAAAAAGCAGAAGGCCAAAAAAGAAGCAGGCCATCATAAAAGAGAGCATCCACGACCAGAACGGTCAACACAAATGAAGATCCCATGACCGGGCTAAGAGGTCAACCAACAAAAAATATTCAAATGCCCATGACCGTGGTCAACGGTCCACTCAAGATCAATACTCATACCATCCAATAAGGGAGAAACAATCAAGTTGGTCAACTAACATCACATTTAGCCTTCCCACATTACAACCCTCAAGACCTTCCCGAGACCCAGGCTAAAGACAGCCCGGAATTTTGAGGATTCAAGCTCCATAGGATATCCCTAACCATTAGGGCCAGACATGGAAACCAGATCCCGCATCATTAAACATATCCCGATCAAAGTTCGAGCCATTTTACTTGGCTTCCCCTTTACATAACAAAATTCACAATCACCATATGTAGAGCCGAGAGCAAAACTCGTCATACACAATCCCGAGAACAAAACTCGTTAAAATCCCTGAGAGCAAAACTCGTTAAAATCCCCGAGAGCAAAACTCGTTAAAATCCCCGAGAGCAAAACTCGTTAAAATCCCATCCTAATTCTTCTCATTCAAACCACTTACCAACCCCAAACACGGGAATTTAACTTGCAGTCGGCATAGAACATGCCCAAATAGTGCACACCACCTCTGGGGGCTATCCCGGAGAATGCTCACAGCCACAGGATCAATATCCTAACCATTCTAGCCCTTTGATCAAGACATCATTGGGAATGCACCTAGCCTACACCATTGCTATGGCTAGTTACACACAAAGTCCTATTAGACTAGGCACCATAATATATCTTTCAACACTGAACTACGGCATGGTTTGATTTCACTATACGTGAATACGTAGGCAGCCTTTCAACAGAGGCACAACCACCCACATTGACACTTATTCAAAAGCACCATCATTCCGGTCACGACACTGTCATGTTCTCAGCAGCTAGCTTTGTCGTCCCGGGGGCTTCTCTTAGGCAGAAGTTCTCCATCCACTCACATAATCCAAAGACTTTCAAAAACTAGCCTCCTTTCTATAGTGTGTCCTAGTACTCGGCCCAGTCGAAGACAAGAATCTGTCAGAAACTCGAGACAACACCTACTTTGGGAACATACCCCGAAACTAAAAAAATTCAAAAGAACACCAGTCTACGGCATTGCTACCACAAAGCCCTGTCGTACGGAAATAGTCTCATAACAAGGATTCGACCATGTTGCCACTCGCCTAGGCTACGGAATAGCGCAACTTAAGAGTCTTGTCATCTTAGGTGGCCCATCCCCTACCGAGTCACGGTCCAACCCTTAGAGAGTCCAGTCGTGTATGCCAACTCGTCCGGTCACGTCCAGAGTCGAGTCTGTCGGCATGTCTCTCTCCAAATTTGCAAAACTTAGCCATTTGAGAAAATCCCTCTCCTAGTCACCCCTGGAATAGGGATTTTTTTTTGCAGTATTCCCTACTTCACTTAGGCATACAGGCCTAACCAGAAATTTTTAGGAATCCGTGTCAGAATCTGATCAGGAATCAAGTCATCCCAAACATTCCTTTTCATCCAAATTTTTCAAATTTCCGCCATTTTCAAAAAAAAAATCGGTTTTTTCCAAAAAAAATCAACCGAAAATCATTTTCTTCCCCAGCACGAGTCGATGTTTTATCTGTATGTTGCATGCAAAACAGACAGGTATCCCAAGACTCCCGGAGAATTCTCAAAGTTCTCAGTGAAAATTCAAGCAACATTTTCGCTGAGGAATCGGATGTATCAGTAAGAGGTACATCCGCAGCTTCAAATAGAGGCTCCCGCGCAATTCAAAGATGGGACGTATCAGTAAGCGGTACACCCATAGCCTCCAAGGCAAACTCCCACGCAATTTCAAGATGGAGATTGTCTGTAAACAGACAAACCCAAGACTTTTTTAGTAGAAAGTCCCCGCGCCATTATAGACATCTATCCAGGTATGATTCCTATCTTATGGCTGGCGAGCCCTTCACGCAAGTCCAATGGACTCTAAACGACCCGATCGGAAGTCTGCCAGGTCTTAATCCTCGATTGGCCTGGTAGCTACTCTGACTTTCGCCTTGTCCAAGCCTCAGTCAGAGTGGGGGCTCTGTAGACACCCACATTTTGACCGCCAGGTGTCTATAGTAGGTCCCGCCAAACACCCGATGATGATAGGATGCAAACGTACTTTAATGGACTCGGATATGGGCTCGAAATCATGGACATTTGGTTTAGGCTTATTACGGAGTACAAATCTTACAAAACCAACCTCAAATCCAGTCCCAGTTGGTCGTTTCGAGTCAAATGAGACTAATTTGGGTCGATTTCGACACCGGGGGTAAAACCGTCTTTTTACGACCGAGTCAAAACCCGGTCGAAAAATATTCTCGAGACACACGAGTCAGCCGTGACACTTCACACGGCTGATCCGGTCCCAAACACTGCAAAAATCATCTTCAAATAATATTAAACAAATCCGTTTAAGGATGGAATTCGATCTCAAGTAGGAATTCTATCCGGAAATCGAAACAGTTTACAACCCGAGCTCAGAACAGCCGAGATATCCCTGTTTCAGCCGAGTTGCTCGGCTTCTTCACCAAGAAACGAGAAGTTTATTCCCTTACGAACTCTCGTATTTCCTATCCAAACCGGTATTTCTTGCCACACAAGCAAGACTACCTCGACTCCTATAAATAGGACCTCAAATTCAACACAAAACACACATGAATCATCGATCAATACACCATAATTATTAGTCATACATATACTCGATATCTAGCAAAAATATAGTCTCAACATACATCCGAAGGAATACCGAAATACCGTCCCGAAATACCGACGAAACCGACCCATCCAGCCGGCCGAACCCGACGCCTCTCGCACACATAAATCCGCACCACCTTAACTCACCCGCATTATCTCGACGCTCCCGTGCCTAAGCCACCGTCCGACGAGCCTTATACCGAGAAACTAAAGCATGTAGGTTGAGGGTGTAAATCAAACCCGATTCTCTCTTCTCCTCCTCCACGTTTTTTTATTATTATTATTATTTTCGTCGGTCGTTTTATATTTAATACGGGTCGTTTTTCGCATATTTTCTATTTATTTTAATAATCGATAATACAAAACTATTTTTTATGTAACGTTCTTAAAATACGATACCGATTCTTAAATCGAATATCGTATCTACAAGAAAAAAATTAAATTAATCCTCGTTGATGCTAATAAAATCATTACCTTTTTTTACAAAATTCGATGATTTTAAACATGGAGAGAATTAAATTCTTTTTCGTTCAAATTCTTTTTTTACTTTTCGTTCAAAACAACCTTTTTTTCAAAACCTTTTTCTAAAATCATTCCGGCTATTTGATATCGATTTCATAATCAAATATCGAATACGACGAATATCGAAAATATGAATTGAGTATAAATTAATCCATATTTGTACGCGATTTATAAAAATTAACGATTTTCGACAAATAAAAAAGCGGCAGCCGGTTCACCGGTTCTTATTTTTTTTCATTTCTTCGCTTTTCTATTTTTAATTCTTTTCGAACCTTATATTAAAAGGCGACTTTCGCGACATATTTCGATAAATACTTTTTTTGACCTCGGTCAACACTTGCTAATCCATCACGTGTCATAAAATCTTTTCTAAAATCATGCATATTATTTATTTGCATCTTTATTCGATTTATTCACCGTTACTAACTCGTTTTCTCGTGTTTGTAGCTTTTTATTTGTTTTTATCGTTTTATTAGACTAAAACGAACTCACATGCTAAAATAACTTCGACGTTATTAGTTTAATATGCATTAAACGACTTAGCAACCCATTTTATTTTTCTCACATGCTTAGGAAAATAATGTTTGCATATCATTCAACCGTCGAACTAACCCGTGTACACCAAAAACGAGCGATATCTTAGTAAAGGCCTCTAAGTGCGGGCGGGTTTGGGTGTTCTTAGTGAACTTCCCAACACGTACCCTCACCCCTTACTCAGAACCGTGGTTTCCGGATGTCCGAAATCATTGGCAACGAGAGTCATTCAATATACGATTAACCGCTCCGGTCGGCATCGGTATCGATATGCAAAGGGACGAGCCCAATAAACTCTGATATCGGAAATGGGCCGTATTTTGTATACGGCCCACTACGACATAGAGTGGGCTCGAACGGTTCCGAATAACCATAAAATTCGGTGGCGACTCCAACTTCGATTTAAATTTCAATTTTACCATCTCATATGGAGATTCATTCGCCTCCCCAAACCCGCGCGTGGCCGCGTCGGGGTGGACCTATGTCATGTCCACACACATCAAACGTTATTTATCGATTTCCGGACTTTAATACTCCAAAAGACAATATTGTAGGTTTATGGTGGCTACTTGATGCTATAACCATTTATCATAAGACTAAATAACTTACTACTCATAATAATTACTGGTCCTATATTATAGTAGTTCAATTGTTTAAATTTTTAGGATTTAACTAATATAGAACCCGTGATAAATCTCGGGGTTGTTCCAAAAGATGTGTTTTTGTTAAATACTTGAAATATGAATTAGATATGCAAAACAAATAGTGATACATGAATTTTGTTTTGATATCCAAGATACGGTTGGTGGATAGATTGAATACATTTGAAGAAATTGTTGGAAATATAGGGTCACTATAGGGGCGATATGTAACTACAGAATATACGTTGTTGTGTCGTGGTATAAAGGCCACTGAATGAGAAACAAAATCGCCCCGACTACGGTACAAATCAGAATGAGCGTCGTCCCCCAAGGTCACACAACACTCCTAAAAGGTTGTGTACTCAACCATTAGGAGTTGTAACTCGATGGCATACTCATAATTTATCAAAGAGATTTGGATGATGATATTTGATGTATGTGTCTCATGCTCATTCTCTTACATCACCTTATATAAGACTACATGAGACTAAAATCATAGGGTATCCAAGGCAATTTATGATTGGTAATGAATTGTTATTACTATAAAGATAATCATATTCATAACCATCATGAATATTGGTGTCAATGTGCTACTTAATGGGAGGTACCCTTATGATGGTAGGGATTCGTCACGTCCCTAGCCGATCAATATAACACCGACTAACCTAGTGGGTAGCTAGGGCAAGTCGGGATCGATTCCACGAGGACGGTATATCGAAGCTTAGACTAGGTTGACCTACGACGAGACTAGATTACCAAACGAACACAAAGAATGCAATAAAAGGAAAACTAATTATGGAGGAGAAGTATGACTATACTAATAATCGAACTAACAAATAAACTAGAGTAAACTATGACTAACTAAGGAGTTGAATCAAATATGGAAGAGAAGTGGGGTAGGTCGGGTTCATAGGAGTAGAAGGGTAATTGGGGTGATCAAGGGTATAGGTGTCTCCTAATCGCTAGAGTCGGTCCGGGCTCTCGCAACTTAGACCGATGTCAAGGTGGGTCCGGGCTCTCGCAACTTAGACCCTAAGCGGCACTCTCGTGACTATGACTATTCTCAACAATTCCACAAAATAAGCAATCAATGAGAAGATGAAAACAAGCATGGGAAGCATGGCCACTACAACTCACACAAGCATATCAACAAACACATAGAGTGCCTACAATGTGACTAACAACAAAGACACAACCTTTTCCCCTTAATCAACCCTAATCATCCATAATCTACCCCTAATCCCCTTACTAACCCCACAAGAAGACTACTCACTCATTATCATGAATGAAACAACCATAACAAGAGAAAATACTATCACTAAACAAACATCCATAATGATTAACAAGAACACTATCAATAGCAATATAACAAGATGCAAACAAGATTAAATAAACAAGATTAAGAGTAGGAAAGATTATACCAACACTAAGAGGATGAAAAGATGCAATCTTGTATAAATAAGAACCCAAATAAAACCCAAGGTTGTCAATCTTGGAGAATTCTTCAAGTATCCTCTTAATACAAGAACTAATTACAAGGATTAACTAAAGATTAACTAAGATTAATGGAGGATTAAAACTAATGAGTGAGAGTAAATCTAGGGTTTTGGAGGCTTAAGAGAGTCTAAACTAACATAAGATGTCTTAAAATTACAAGAAGGGAGTATATATATGGGTACAAGAATGAAGGAGAAGAAAAGAAGAAATGCGGGTGAGCTGTAGCCCATCCCGACTGGGACGAATCATCCCGATCGGGAAGGGTTCTGCCATCCCGATCGGGAAGGGCTCAACCCGACCGGGAAGGACCCACAGTGGCGCTTCTAAATGTGCCTCCCTTCCCGATCGGGAAGGCTATTATCCCGACCGGGAAGGGTCTTGTATGCCTTCAATAAGAGCTCTAGGGTCCCTCCTTGTATCTTATGGGCTTCTCGTCGACTCTCGGGACTCGGGATCGGGTCTCGGAGGCTCGGGATTGGGACCCAAGGTCTCGGGGTCGATTCCAAGGCCTCGAGTCATCGTTCCTTTATCTCGTTGGCTCCAAAATGTGTATGTATTGAGTCAGAATCACTCCAACTCTTCCAAATCGGGCTCGGGAACCTGAAACGGACTAAAGGAAGCATAAGAAGCCCATGTATCGCTCCCAAGGAGCGATTCCACAAGGAAAATGGGACCAAAACACTACGAAATAGGCACTACAAATGACACTTATCAACTCCCCCACACTTAACCCTTACTCGCCCTCGAGTAAGCACATACTAACTACTAAACTAGCCGAATGGGTATTAGCTCACCCTACGCCCCTTCCACTCACGCGAGTGCACTTAGAGAAAAAGTGCACTCCGCAAGGCAAGTTGGGTCTTGCGACAAAACTGTGGATGCAACCGGACACAAAACACATAAACAAACAAACACACAAACAAACACATAATCGGTTGCACCCGAAACAAAAGAAATACCGCTTCTCTCTAAAAGCGGTGAACGAAACACCGGTTTAGGACTCGAGGTAAGCGACAACGTTCCCAAGCTAGCAATACAAACCAAGGTGGACTAAACCCTAATAGTATGACGATAAAGCAACAAAAACGTTGGTAACTTACCTAGGTCCTCCTAACTTTCTAGAAACGTACTACGGGACGATCGGCGGAGTGGAAAAGTGAAGAACCACGGTGTTAGTCGACACTGTAGGTAAGTGAGACCCCGCCCCCTTTAGCGTGAGCCAAGAGGGTCGTCCCGTGTCCAAGACCGCCTAACTAGTCCAAGTAAAAAGGTGGAAAACATGCAAAATGAGGGAAGACCGACTAATGCCGCTATCATCCTTCCTAGGGACTCGGTCCTTTGGTAGGCTCTTCACGGCAGAAGTCGGAAAAAGGCTTATTTTGAGAGGATTTCTTTTTGTGAGACGGGTTTTCTTTTGGCATTTTCTTTCCTTTTGACGTTTTTGCTTTGTTTGTTGCCATGCCATTTCTTTTTCTTCTTTTCTATTTTCTTTTTGGATTTTGTGCCTTTTCTTTTTCTACATTCTTTTCTTTCTTTCATTTTTTTTCTTTCTTTTTCTTTTCTTTGCCCCTTTTGGCAAGATTTGGCATTTTTGGCAATTCTTTGGGTGATGAGAAAGAGAGAACTCAACAAATCGCAGTTTATTGTGTGGATATGCGTAGGAGGTAGGGTAATGGGTATGTCGGGACGACGTCTTCCTTTCATACTCACAAAAAAGGGGAGAACTTGGACTAATCAAACAACCCTAAACACGGTCACCTAGGGGACGAGACTCGGTAACCAAGGCCTTTTCACACCGTGGGTGATCATAATGGTCAAAAGTGTAAATCCCGTAGTAAATTCCTAGTAAGCTAGGTGGACTCGAGGTAAAGGACCAACGAATTCATTGATTTAGGGTCATTCTACTAGGCTAAAGTCCAAGACTCGATTTGCACTACTAAAAAGGGAAAGTACACACTCACACACTAGCCTCTAAACCGGGTTTTCGAAAACCATTTACACACAAGACACACAACACAACACAAAATGAAGACATGACGAAAACAAAAGGAAAAGGAACAAAAGCAGCAAAAACAAAACAAGGCAAAACAAAACACATAGACAAAACAACCACCTCCCCTATATTCCATACAAGCCACCAAATCATCCACCATTATGCACAAAGCTCCACCCGAGCACACCTCAACACAACCTTCTCCAAACATCACAAGGAAAAAAGGAGAAAAAGGGATAAGGTGTTACCGGAAGTCTTTAGAGCTTTCCAAAGTCATTGGCGATTAAAGCAACCTATAAGAACAAAGGGAGGCAAAACACGCACACGAAACAAATGTACGACACAAAGACACAAAATGAAAACACAAAAGAGAAAATCTTTTTGATTTTTGTGAAATTTTTTCAATTTTTTAGGATTTTTAAAGGTTTTTCGAAAAACTATGAAAATAAAACTACTACGATAGAATATCGCTCCCCCACACTTAAATCGAGCAATGTCCTCATATGCTCAATCGTAGTGTGCGGAGAGACAAAAGAAAAGAAAATAAACTACGAAAATAAAGCTAAAATTAAAAACAAAGTGGAGAAAACGGTAGAAGGTGTCCGGCCGGGGTGTAGTCAAGTCACCATGGGCCGAGACGAGAAAAAGATATGGAACGGGGAAGAAAAATAAAAAGAAAGAAATAAAAGGAAATGGGAGGGGAGGGCTAGGTGTAATCAAGTCACCTAGCCCGGATTCCGTCCAAATCCGACTAACTCCTACAAGGGATGAAAATCTTGTAAATGGACTAATCGATTGACTCGCGACGTAATCACGTCGTCGGGAGCAACCAAACTATGGCCTCAAAGGCCCCTAGATACCGAGACTTAAGGGAAGGGGGCAAACAATGAAAAAGAAGCGATAAAAAGACGGAAAAGTAAGGATAGTTACCCAAACCGAGCGGCTAGTAACTCACTTGCTCCATCGTCTCGTTGATCATTAGAGGCTCGTCGCTTGTTTTCTCGGTTGCCATCTCGCTTCACACTTGAAGAGAACTCACGGTATAGGTAGTAATGGTAGGGGGTGGGATTTGATGTGAGAGTCGGTGTAAAGCGTATAGGAAATGGAGTGAGGGCATGACAATGAAGTACATGGGGCATATGGTAAGGCTAGGGTAGTAAGGGAGGTTGGGAGGGGGCAGAAAACGGTTGGGTGGACTCGATTTGCGAAGAAGAATCACAAAGGGGGAGCAGAGGACCTTCCCGGTCGGGAAGGTTGTTCCCGATCGGGTTTGCTCACCCGTCCCGATCGGGACGCCCTCATCCCGGTCGGGACGAGCCCATAGTAAGCTCGAAATGTGGTGCACCCTTCCCGGTCGGGAAGGCACCCTTCCCGGTCGGGAAGGCACCCTTCCCGGTCGGGAAGGCACCCTTCCCGATCGGGAAGCCTTACCCTTCCCGGTCGGGACGCCTCATCCCGGCCGGGATGGGTCTTCTTCGACCTCCACGATCCCAAAAACTTGTTCCAAGTTTCAAAAACCCGATCCTCGTGCCTATAATCCAAGGTATACCATAGCCAATCCTCTCTAGGAGCGTTCTCACTTCACCTATCAAACACTACTCAAACACACATCAAACTCTCTCCCTCACAACGCTCATCAATCAATCCAAATAACAAGAATTCACAAAAATCCAACAAATTACAAGAAAGAGATATATACAATGAGATGGTTCTTGTGGAACTCCGTCAAACCAAGGTGGTACAATCTTCATTCTTTTTCAACAATACTCGAACCGGTTCCATCTCCATCAAGAGCACGTAAGAACAGGTCGAAGGCCCTAGAGAAGTCTTCAATCAAGCATGTCATATAACCGACCACATCCCAAGGCTCCTCATGGCCTTGCCTTGACGTTCCCGGGGCATCCCGCTCATCCAAGTTCAACGACTTGAACTTGTACTTTTGGTCCTTGGGGATATACCCAAACGTCCACTGGTCATCATGCGGCCCCAAGGGAGGCTCATCTTCTTCCTTGTCATTGCACTTCAACTTGTCATCAAGCCCATGAATTAGGCACTCATCTTCCTCCATATCGGAGTCGTCATCCTCAAGTACATAAGAGTACTTCTTCAAGCTTTGTTCCGGTTCACCCCCTAGATCGATGTCTTTCTTGGCTTGGATCATATTGCATGATTCATCCTTAGTAGGCGTGGTGTTGCCTTGGAGGTTAAACACTATCTTCTCCTCGCCTAACTCAAATGTTATCCTACCGTTCTTCACATCGATCATGGCACCCGCGGTGTGTAGAAATGGGCGTCCAAGGATGATGGGAGTGTTGGCATCCTCCGGCATGTCAAGCACAATGAAGTCGACCGGAATGAAGTATTTCCCCACTCGTACCGGTACGTCCTCTAACATTCCTAATGGTCGATTGAATGATTTATCGGCCATTTGGAGGCTGAGGGATGTACATTTCAACTCCTTCATTCCGAGTCGGCAACAAATAGAATAGGGGATGATGCTCACACTCGCGCCCAAGTCACATAACGCATTCTTGATCAAGAAGTTGCCTATGGTGCAAGGGATCGAAAAACTACCCGGATCCTTCAACTTCGGAAGCGTGGAACCTTGTATGAGCTCGCTCACCACCCTCGTGAACGCTACGGTCTCTTCCTTGTCGACGGATCTCTTCCTAGCTAGGATTTCTATCATAAATCTTCCATATGCCGGGATTTGGGTAAGTAGTTCGGTGAACGGGACGCTAACATCCAATTTCTTCACGATGTTAAGGAACTTGTCATAGGGAGTGTCCACCCTAGTCTTCATTTGCCTTGATGGGAAAGGAAACTTGATTTGGTATTTATTTTGCTCAATCGGGGTAGACTCCTCACTTGACACTTTCCCTTTACCCTTGTTTTTCACTTGAAGTGGGGGAGGGTTGTCTTCTTGGGGTTTTTCAATTTCCCAAAGAACTTGCTCCTCTATTGAATTGTCCAAGCTTGATTCTTCTTGATTTGGAGGCACAACTTCCTTCATCTCTTGTTGCTCACAAGGAAACACGGGAGGATTATATGTAGCATCGCTCCTCAAGGTAATGGCATTGACATGTCCATAATTTGGAGTTTCACCTTGAGGAGGCAATTGCCCCCTTTGTCTTGAAGAACTTCCCGATGCAAGTTGTGACACTTGATTCTCAATCATCTTCATGTGAGTTTTCATTTCCTTGTTATCCATTAGAATTTGAGCAATGATTCCTTGTTGTGACATTTGTGCCTCCAATTGACTCTTTTGCATTTCTTGAGTATTCCTTTGCATATCCATCATTTGCTTTTGTATGTCGTAATCCCGTGGTGGGGATGATGGATTATGCGGAGTATCGGTGAGGGCTAATGGTGTACCGTAGTCATGAATAGGAGACTGGCTCCTAGGCTTGCTTTGTTGATTGCCTTGTGTTGCTTGTTGTTGTTGATGGTTCCCTTGGAACCCATGAGAATTGCCATGGTTTCGGTTTTGATATCCTTGAAAACTTTGGTTTCCTTGGAAACCGCCTTGATTGAAGTTCCCTTGTTGGAACCCTTGCTTGTTGTTGAAGTTGCCTTGGTTATTTTTCTTGAAATTGTTGAAGGGTCTTTGGTTACCCACATAACCTTGGTAACTTTCATTGTTGTCCCGTAAGGGAGGTGGAACATAAGGCCGATGTTGTTGTTGATGTTGAAGTGTTTGTTGTTGAGGGACTTGATTGGAAGCTTGGTATTGATTAGAGAAGGAGGCACCTTGCTTGAACGCTTGAAAGGCGTTCACTTGCTCAATACTCCCTCTACAATTCATAGGGTCATGACCAACGATTCCACAAGTGTCGCACATCCCAAAGTAAGGTGTAGGAGGTGCGAACCCCAAAGCATTCACTTCTTGAATCGGTAGATGGTGGGAGGAACTAGAGCCTTGGACTTGGTTGAGGTGGCTTTGGAGCTTCTTGTCAATAGTCTCCATGTGTGTTTTAAGTTGAGCTCCAAGGTCAATGCTTAACTTAGTGATAGCATCGACCTCATGCATGCCTCCTCGGTGTGCCTTCCTAGGCCTAGAATATTGCGAATTGTGCACCGCCATCTCTTCGATTCTCGCCCATGTTTGGTCGTCATCGACCTCGGTAAACCTACCGTTGGAACCCATGTTAAGAATAGCTCTCGAATCCTCATAAAGTCCATTCCAAAATTGTTGCACCAAGAACCATTGTGAGAGTCCATGATGTGGGCACGATCTTACCAAAGACTTAAACCGCTCCCAAGCTTCATATAGGCTCTCTTCATCCCTTTGTTGGAAACCGGTGATGGAGGCCCTAAGCAAATTCGTCTTTTCCGGAGGGTAAAACTTTTGGTAGAACGCCAAGGCAAGCTTTTTCCAAGTATCGATCCCCATGGTTGCCCTATCGAGACTCTTGATCCATTGCTTCGCTTTTCCAATAAGAGAAAACGGGAAGAGTACCCAACGAATTTGATCTTGAGTAACCCCGGTTTGAGATATAGCGTCGCAATAATCGGAGAAAGTCTCCATATGTTAATGCGGGTCTTCGGTGGGCAACCCACTAAATTGGTTCCTCTCCACAAGTTGGATAAAGTGAGTCTTTGCCACAAAATTCCCGGTATAAGTTTCCGGTAATGCACTTGGTCCCGGCAAGACATCTTCCGTAAAAGTGGAGTAAGAGGAAAACTTAGGCATTCTTGGATGTAAGGGAGAAGATGGTGGTGTAGAGAGTGTTGATGTAGATGAAGAGGGGGAACTAGGAGAAGAATCACCGAAGGGATTGATGAAGGTCCCTCCGGCCGTCTCTCGAGGTGAAATGCTCAAGTCGGCTCCTTGGGCTTGCCCTTGATAAGTGGTGCTTGCACTTGGTTGAGAGATCCTAACCCGATTAATCGTTCGTTGGCGAAAGGCTCGAAAGAGTCTCTCCGGCTCTGGATTAAAGAGATAGAAGTCGCCTCCCCTCCTAGGCATACACTACACACTAGAACAAACGTAAGAACACCTAGTGCTTTATGGGCACTAGGCGACGACAATAACAAACACAGCTAGAGACAAAGAGAAACTAGAAAATATTCACAAGAGAATATGGGAGAGCACAAAGAAGGGTAACTAAGTCTAGAGATAAGTAAACTAAGTCTAAACAATGCACCGTCCCCGGCAACGGCGCCAAATTGATGGTAGGGATTCGTCACGTCCCTAGCCGATCAATATAACACCGACTAACCTAGTGGGTAGCTAGGGCAAGTCGGGATCGATTCCACGAGGACGGTATATCGAAGCTTAGACTAGGTTGGCCTACGACGAGACTATATTACCAAACGAACACAAAGAATGCAATAAAAGGAAAACTAATTATGGAGGAGAAGTATGACTATACTAATAATCGAACTAACAAATAAACTAGAGTAAACTATGACTAACTAAGGAGTTGAATCAAATATGGAAGAGAAGTGGGGTAGGTTGGGTTCATAGGAGTAGAAGGGTAATTGGGGTGATCAAGGGTATAGGTGTCTCCTAATCGCTAGAGTCGGTCCGGGCTCTCGCAACTTAGACCGATGTCAAGGTGGGTCCGGGCTCTCGCAACTTAGACCCTAGTCGGCACTCTCGTGACTATGACTATTCTCAACAATTCCACAAAATAAGCAATCAATGAGAAGATGAAAACAAGCATGGGAAGCATGGCCACTACAACTCACACAAGCATATCAACAAACACATAGAGTGCCTACAATGTGACTAACAACAAAGACACAACCTTTTCCCCTTAATCAACCCTAATCATCCATAATCTACCCCTAATCCCCTTACTAACCCCACAAGAAGACTACTCACTCATTATCATGGATGAAACAACCATAACAAGAGAAAATACTATCACTAAACAAACATCCATAATGATTAACAAGAACACTATCAATAGCAATATAACAAGATGCAAACAAGATTAAATAAACAAGATTAAGAGTAGGAAAGATTATACCAACACTAAGAGGATGAAAAGAAGCAATCTTGTATAAATAAGAACCCAAATAAAACCCAAGGTTGTCAATCTTGGAGAATTCTTCAAGTATCCTCTTAATACAAGAACTAATTACAAGGATTAACTAAAGATTAACTAAGATTAATGGAGGATTAAAACTAATGAGTGAGAGTAAATCTAGGGTTTTGGAGGCTTAAGAGAGTCTAAACTAACATAAGATGTCTTAAAATTACAAGAAGGGAGTATATATATGGGTACAAGAATGAAGGAGAAGAAAAGAAGAAATGCGGGTGAGCTGTAGCCCATCCCGACCGGGACGAATCATCCCGATCGGGAAGGGTTCTGCCATCCCGATCGGGAAGGGCTCAACCCGACCGGGAAGGACCCACAGTGGCGCTTCTAAATGTGCCTCCCTTCCCGATCGGGAAGGCTATTATCCCGACCGGGAAGGGTCTTGTATGCCTTCAATAAGAGCTCTAGGGTCCCTCCTTGTATCTTATGGGCTTCTCGTCGACTCTCGGGACTCGGGATCGGGTCTCGGAGGCTCGGGATTGGGACCCAAGGTCTCGGGGTCGATTCCAAGGCCTCGAGTCATCGTTCCTTTATCTCGTTGGCTCCAAAATGTGTATGTATTGAGTCGGAATCACTCCAACTCTTCCAATTCGGGCTCGAGAACCTGAAACGGACTAAAGGAAGCATAAGAAGCCCATGTATCGCTCCCAAGGAGCGATTCCACAAGGAAAATGGGACCAAAACACTACGAAATAGGCACTACAAATGACACTTATCACCTTACAATGCAACAATGATCAACCTATTGTCTTTGCATTATTTCCAACAATTCCCCGCTAATGCAAATGACAACCAATAACAAAAATTCTGAGCATATGAAAAGGTTGACACTTAGACATTAATATCTTTCGATTTGAATTAACGTATTAGTGAAATAAGTCAACAACTTACTTACAACAAGAGAATATCTTTCGATTTGAATTTCTTATTGAACTTCGGTTGAATTATCCTCACAACACATATCATACCTTAAGTTCGACACGAGTTTCGCAATACGATTCAACAAATTTATGGCCAAATGAACCTTTGGATTTTGATGAGTGCTTTAGAAAGATAACTCAATCTCTCATAGAAGAAGGCCAATCCTTCACACTCACTTAGGTGATTCTATCAAGGATATCTCCACATAACCCACTTACTTATGAGCTATAGAATCATTAAGAGCTCTAAAGCTCAACCTCTCAATACTATGTACGGTGAATCCATCAATCATTCACAAGAGGACCACCCAAACATAGGGATATAGTATCATTAAGAGAAATATCTCAACCTCTATCATTACGGTGATCTCATCAAGTCCATCTCACAGGGACCACCCAAATTTGGGCTATAAGACGATTAAGAGCTATATACTCAACCTCTATCATTCCGGTGATCTCATCAAGTCCGTCTCACAAGGACCACCCAAATTTGGGCTATAAGACCATTAAGAGCTATATGCTTAACCTTTCAAATACACCAAATTATATTTGATGATTTCAACTCCCTCAAATTTGCATAATACATGTGTGTAATTCATTACACATCATTTTTAGCAATATGAAGCTGAAATCAGCATCAAACATTGCATAGCAATTAATGCCCCCACAATTATGCAATAAATATATAGCTCACAATAACCATGCATTACCCCAGTAAGGTTAAAAGAGCAAAATAATACGCATACATAATACATAAAATTATACTCCCTCCGTCCCAGTGAATTCTTTACGTTTGCTTTTTGGCACTATTCATGAAGTGGAATGATCTCGTTTATAATTTCTAATATATAACATAAAACATAGTCATGTGAGATCTTTTTCAAATGGTCTTAATAAGTACATTAAGATTATCAAATTTTTAGATTTTTAATAACACGTAAATAAAGATATGAACGAAATGAAATGTTCCTCGACAAGTGTGAAAAAGCAAACGTAAAAAAATCATTGGGATGGAGGGAGTAACAGTCTTCTCAATAGACTTATAATAAAATTATTATAAAGATGAAAGCTTACTCATGATCATTGTATATCTCACCTTGTGATCCAACATCTTTATAAATATGCAACATGTTGTAATTCTCAATATTGCACCATATATACATCATCATTCTTATATTAGAGAACAACGATCTCGATGATTGTTTCACTTATATTTTGTAAATCCACAATTTAAAAAAAAAATATATCCTTTACTCACATAAAATCAATCATCATAATCTCATATATTGTGGTGTAAGCCAAATGTACAACATAAATAAATGGACCTTACGCAACCATTATTTATTGACTTAGTCAACAAAGTAAAACTCTTACATTTGGTTCAATTATTCATGTATAAAACATGCTATCGATCATTATTTTCCCCCACAATTAAAGATATACATACTCTTCACAAATGATAAGATATCAACTCTAAAATTGGTGCGTGAATAGTTTTATCAAATAAGTTGTTAAGTGCTATTTTTAGCACTACTTGTGAGTATATATCGTCATATTTATAGTGTTTAAGAGTGGATTTTGGACGATACAGTGATATTTGAGTGATTTCCGATGATCTTGCATGATTTGAGTGAATATGTGATTTTTGATGACGGTTCTAGCTATTTTGAAGAGCCGAGAAATTCTTGTGTTATGCCCGGATTATATTGGTGTTACACGTGTCGAATGCCGAGTTATATTGAAGATCGCATGAAGAAAAGAAGAAAAGGAAATCAAAGGAAAAGCAAAGAAGAGAGAATAAAGAATTTTGAAGTGCCGCTACTAGCGGATGATGAAGAGCAAAACTGCCGCTAGTAGAGGCTTCATCAGAATTCATGCAATTTGTGGAGCTTCCAAAGTGCCGCTAGTAGCGAAATGTGCCGCTACTAGCGAATAGCTACCCGCGTGACTCTTGATCTCCCCCCTATTCTATCCTACTTATATTTGATGCCTATTATTATTAGAAGAACCATATTATTCCTAGACTACATATACAATACTTGGGTAATTTTATTAGATTTATGCAAATTTAGTTCTATTATTCAAGACTTTGAAGAAACGATCGTTCATCATTTTATCCATTATTCAAGACTAAGTTTTTCTAATTCTCTACTCTTTATTTTATTTGTTGATTGTTATTTTTATTATGAATTGTGAGTAGTCTTTTTATCTAGGGCTCGGTGAGCCGATAATATGGGTTATTGATGCTTTGATCTGATTTTAATCGCGCTTTGTTGAATTATTGAATTGGGTTTGTTGCGGTTGTGCTTAATAATTGATTGATTAGTTTGAATTGCTAGGTTTGAGTCTAGATTATCATTACAACGAAAGTTGAATGTTTTTCATATGAATCATGCCTAAAGGTTTGTATCTTTATCGATTAATTTCTACTCAATTTTAATTACGACGAGAGTTGGGTTTTAATTTAGAGAACCGAAATAAGATTTGAATTTTCACATGAGAATAGTGAATTGGAATAATTGGGACATGTTAGTATCGATTCTTAATGCGTCTAGTTTTGTTATTCGTGCCATGAGAATAGGATTTATAACATGCTTGATAGGCTTTTTATGTCTCGACGGAGAATTTAAAGTATTGATTAAAATTGGAATGCTAGTCTCACCCAAGACGGTAATTCGACAAAGTTGTGTAACATTTTGATCGCATCGATAATCCATGTTAACGGTGAACCACTGCCCTAGGTCTTTTTAATTATTGATTTCATCTCGATTTATTACCTCTACTAGTTTGTTAGACATTAGTTAGACAATCACCATTTTAATTTATTCGGCGTAGATAACTTGAGTCAGAAATTAGCTAGTACTTAATCATTCACCTCCCTGAGATCGACCCGTATGCTACAATACCCGTACGCTTGCGGTACTACAAAATAAAACGTAACAAGTTTTTGGCGCCGTTGCCGGGGAGGTAACGGATTGATATTAGCTTAGATTTTTGATTTGTTAGATTACGTCTTTTTCCGCGTACATTGGTACGCTTTCTTTGTTACTAATATTTCTCTAGTTACGTATTGTGATCTTTATGCGCAGGAGTAAATCGAAGGGTTTATACGAATTTGACCCCGAGATCGAAGCCACCGCTAGAAGACGAAACGCAGAGAGAAAGAAGAAGCAAGCTCAACGTGAGCCAGAACCCGAGGAAGTAGTTCTTAATATCGAGGAAGTTGTCACTGATACCGAGGTAGAAATTACTATGACGTCTATTAAGGATGAAAGTGCTCCTAAAGTTGTGCTCAATTCGAGCATTACGAGACCCGCTGTGGAAGCAAAAAATTTTGAGCTGAAGACTTCATTGATTTCATTTGTTCAACAAAATCAATTTAGTGGGTCACTAACGGAAAATCCCAATGAGCACATCAATACTTTCCTTGAAAATTGCGACAATGTGAAGATTAATGGGGTCTCCAATGATGCTATTCGATTGCGGTTGTTTCCATATTCATTACGAGATAGGGCTAGAGAATGGTTGCGAAATTGTGATGCCGGCTCTTTTGATACATGGGACAAGCTCTCCACCGCGTTCCTTCACAAGTTCTTTCCACCGGGTAAGACTGCAAAGCTACGCAATGATATTAGCTCATTCATTCAACATGAGAATGAATCATTATATGAAGCTTGGAAACGGTTTAAGGAACTCCAACGTCAATGTCCACATCATGGTATTCCTAATTACCTTCCTGTCCTTACATTCTATAATGGTGTGAAGCCGGAATCTCAGATGAGTCTTAATGCTGCTGCTGGAGGTAGCTTAGATAGTGTACCATGGAATAAGGCTAAAGAACTAATTGAGGAAATGGCCGCAAATACATATCATTGGGGTAGTGACCGTCAAGTGCGAGGAAGGAAGGTAGAAAACAATGACTTGAACATGGTGCACACAAGGCTTGATGATTTATCTCAACAAATTTCCAAGATTAGCCTAGGTGGTTCGAGTTCATCGGTTTCTACGTGTCATTTGTGTGGTATTCGGGGTCATGATTCAACTGATTGTGGAAATGTGTCAATGGTGGAACAAGCTAATGCTCTTTATCAAAAGCAACAATTTGATCCATATTCGAATACATACAATCCCGGTTGGGCCCATCATCCAAATTTCTCTTGGAAAAACAACAATGCTCAAGGACCTTTGTCACACCAACAACAATCTTCTAGGCCTTTCATTCAACCTCCGGGCTATGGGCAAAAGCCTATGTTCCGACCACAACAAACACCACCGGTTCAACAAGTTCAACCGATTCCACAACAAGCTCCACCAAAGTCTAATATGGAGTTGATGTTAGAGCAAGTCCTTGCTCAACAAACTCAATATATGCAAAATCAAGACAAGAAGAATGATGAGTTCTCGACTTCAATTTCTCAAATTAAGGCTTCTCAAAAAATGACCGAAACTCAAATGGCCCAAATGGCTCAACAAATCAATCTTTTGTCTAAGTCGGGTGGACAATTCCCGGGGAACACCGAAGTAAATCCCAAGGGACAGATAAATGCGGTTACTTTGAGAAGTGGGAAGCAACTTGAAGATCCGGTGCGACCAACCAAAGTAAGCAAGCCGGAGATTGTGGTAGTGGATGAGACCGAGGTAGAGCCAATTATTGAAGATGCTCCAATTGAGAAAGTGGAAAAGGATAAGCAAGCCGACGACACATCTACACCCGCGAGGGTACATTATCCTCATATTCTCTTTCCACAAAGGTTGGCACGAGAGAAGCTAGAGCAAAGGTATGGTAAGTTCATTGAAATTTTGAAAAAGCTTCATATTAATATCCCATTTTTGGAAGCTATATCCGAGATACCTTCTTATGCCAAGTTTCTCAAAGACCTTCTATCAAACAAGAGGAGACTAATAGAGCATAATGTTGTTGCTCTATCGGAGGAATGTAGTGCCATATTGCAAAACAAGCTACCAAAGAAGATGCAAGACCCGGGTAGTTTTTCTATTCCATGCTCGGTTGGTAATGTGACTATCCAAAAGGCATTGTTTGATCTTGGAGCTAGTGTGAGTCTAATGCCATTGTCCATTTGTGAGAAACTTCATATGGGTGAATTGAAACCCACTTTAATATCTCTTCAATTGGCCGATAGATTGGTAAGATACCCTCTTGGTATTATTGAGGATGTGCCCATTCAAGTTGGGAAATTGGTGCTCCCTTGTGATTTTGTTGTCATGGATATGGAGGAGGATATCCAAATTCCAATTATACTTGGAAGACCATTCTTAGCCACCGCCGGTACACTTATCGATGTGAAGGGTGGTAAACTTTCAATGTGTGTTGGCAATGAAAAGGTGGAATTCGAACTCCACAAATCTATGGGGCAACCAACATTGAAAGAGGTATGTTACCGTGTTGATGTTATCGACAAACTAGTTGAAGAAAGAGCTTTGGGTGATGCATCTACTGACCCACTCCAAAGTTGATTAGTTGAGGACAATAATACCGATGACATAGAGGTGCTTTCATATACTCAACTCCTTGATTCCTCTCCCTCTTATTATGATCATGGTCCTTCTTTTAAGGTATTATCGTTGGAGTCTACACCCGAGGTACGTCCTAATCCTCCTATAGTAGAATTAAAACCCCTTCCCCCAAATTTGAAACATGCTTTTTTGGGTGCTAATTCTACTTATCCGGTTATTGTCAATGCTAACCTTAATGACACTCAACTTGAGAAATTGCTTGATGTTCTTCGTAAATACAAGAGTGTTATTGGGTATACCATTGATGATATCAAAGGAATCAATCCATCTTTTTGTATGCATCGTATTTTGCTTGAAGACGATCATGTCACCTCTATTGAATCGCAACGACGCCTTAATCCTAACATGAAAGAGGTTGTCAAGAAAGAGGTTTTGAAATTGCTTGACGCGGGGATCATCTATCCTATTTCCAATAGTGCATGGGTGAGCCCGGTTCAAGTGGTTCCAAAAAAAGGTGGCATGACCGTTGTTAAGAACGATAAAGATGAATTGATTTCTACTAGAACGGTGACGGGTTGGCGCATGTGTATCGATTATAGGAAATTGAATAAAGCCACCCGAAAAGATCACTTCCCCCTCCCATTCATAGATCAAATGCTTGAAAGGTTGGCAAAACACTCATTCTTTTGTTACTTGGATGGTTATTCTGGTTTTTTCCAAATCCCCATCCATCCAAGTGACCAAGAGAAAACGACATTCACATGTCCATATGGCACGTTTGCTTATCGTAGAATGTCGTTTGGATTGTGCAATGCTCCCGCTACCTTTCAACGGTGCATGATGGCTATCTTTTCTGATCTCGTAGAGCGCATCATGGAAGTTTTCATGGATGATTTCTCGGTCTATGGCACTAACTTTGACACTTGTTTACAAAATTTGACTAGAGTGCTTCATAGATGCAAAGAAACTCATCTTATTTTGAATTGGGAAAAGTGCCATTTTATGGTGCAAGAGGGTGTAGTCTTAGGACACATTATATCTAATCGGGGTATCGAGGTCGATAGAGCCAAAGTGGAAGTCATCGAGGGACTCCCACCCCCTACTAATGTGAAAGGGGTGCGAAGTTTTCTCGGTCATGCGGGGTTTTACCGTCGATTCATAAAAGATTTTTCAAAAATTGCCCGCCCACTAACGGAACTATTAGCCAAGGACACCCCTTTTGTGTTTTCTAATGCGTGTCTTGAGGCTTTTGATAGGTTGAAGAAGGCTCTCACATCAGCACCTATTATCCAACCACCGGATTGGACTATTCCCTTTGAGTTGATGTGTGATGCTAGTGATCACGCTGTTGGGTCCGTGCTTGGCCAAAGGAAAGATGGCAAACTCCATGCCATTTACTATGCTAGTAGAACTCTTGATCCTGCTCAAGCTAATTACACCACAACTGAGAAAGAGTTGTTAGCTATTGTGTTCTCCATTGAGAAGTTTCGGTCCTACCTTGTAGGTTCGAAAGTTATTGTTCATACGGATCATGCGGCACTTAAGTATTTGTTGCAAAAGAAAGATGCTAAACCCCGCTTGATACGTTGGATTCTATTGCTTCAAGAGTTTGATATAGAGATCAAAGACAAGATAGGCGCCGAGAATGTGGTAGCTGACCACCTATCTCGCCTATTGTTAGAAGATGATGATAAGTTACCCATCGATGATTCCTTCCCGGACGATCACCTTTATTATATTGCTGCTCTCGAGTCCGAATTGCCATGGTATGCCGATATTGTGAACCACTTATCTTGTGGGATTCTTCCTAAAGGTTTAAGTTCATACCTACGCAAGAAATTCTATCACGATGCTAAGCACTATTATTGGGATGACCCACATCTCTACAAGTCGTGTGCCGATGGGATTATTCGTAGGTGTGTACCCAAGGAGGAAATGACATCAATTATTTCTCATTGTCATGATATGCCGACTGGAGGGCATGCTAGTACAACGAAAACCTCCGCGAAGATTCTTCAATGTGGTTTTTATTGGCCCTCCTTATTCAAAGACGTTGCACACTTTGTAAAGTCATGTGATCGTTGTCAACGGGCCAGGAATATCTCAAGGCGGAACGAGATGCCTCTTAATTTTATATTGGAGGTTGAATTATTTGATGTGTGGGGAATCGATTTCCAAGGCCCTTACCCCTCCTCTTATGGGAATAAATATATCCTTGTCGCGGTCGACTACGTTTCTAAATGGGTGGAAGCCATCGCTACACCTACTAATGATGGCAAAGTCGTGGCCAAATTTTTCAAAAAGGTTATATTTCCCCGATTTGGTGTCCCTAGAGTGTTGATAAGTGATAATGGGACTCATTTTATTGAGAAGAAGCTAGAAGCATTGTTGAGGAAATATGGTGTTCAACACCTATTTGGGCTCCCGTATCATCCACAAACAAGTGGACAAGTTGAAATCTCCAATCGCGAGATTAAAACTATCTTAGAAAAGACGGTCGCAAGCTCGAGAAAAGATTGGTCAATGAAACTTGACGATGCATTATGGGCTTATCGCACCGCATTCAAGACACCAATTGGTACTTCACCATTTCGATTGGTGTATGGGAAATCTTGTCATCTCCCGGTCGAATTAGAACATCGTGCATTTTGGGCCATCAAAGCTCTTAATTACGATTACAAGAGTGCGGGAGAACGCCGTCTTTTGCAATTGAATGAACTCGATGAGATTCGCCTTGAATCTTACGAGAATGCTTGAATTTATAAGGAGAGGACAAAAAGATGGCACGACAATAGAATTTTGAGGCGTGAATTTCATGAAGGGGATTTAGTTCTTCTATTTAACTCACGACTTAAACTATTTCCGGGCAAGCTGCGTTCGAGGTGGTCCGGACCATTCCGAGTCACCAAAGTATTCCCATATGGATCGGTCGGGGTTTCTAGTGATGAAAATGGGAGTTTCAAGGTCAATGGTGCGCGTCTCAAGCACTATATTGCAGGTGATCCGATTCCGGAGAAAGTGATTTATACACTCTCCGTCATTCCCACCCTCAATTGAAAAAAAACAGGAAGTCAAGCTCGTGACTCTAAACAAGCGCTTCTCGGGAGGCAACCCGTGTTGTACATATTTTTATTTTATTGTAATTTTATTTTAATTTTTATCACTAAAAAAAAAAATCAAAAAAATCCAAAAGTACGAGTGATACGGTGTTATAATGAGTCCGAGATAACTAATTTGACTCATTTTTGCAGATCGAAGAAGCGGGAATTCCAATTTCCAAGTACAAGGCCGCTAGTAGCGGCCACGGAAGGCTATTTGAGCCGCTATTAGCTGCTTTTTCAGCCCTTCCCCCTAAGTTTCATGCTAAAAGTCGATTTTTGTTCGCTACTAGCGGCCTAATTCGCTACTAGCGGCCCTAATTTCTATTCCATCATGTATATTTCCTATTTCCTCCGTCATACTCAAATAAAAAAAAAACAAAAAAAAAAAAAAAAGAAACCAGTTGAACGTACGTTGAAGGGAAGAGAAAGAAAAAAAAACCGACAACCACCGTCATCCACCATCTCTGCCGCCACTCACCACCACCACCGCCCTTTACTCGCGTCAGCCACCCACAAACCGCCACCTCCCTCTCTCTATTGAACCCAAAAGAAGAAAAAAACAAAAACCCTAACTTTTGGGGTTTTACTATCAAGAGCAATTTGGGGCAAAATTGGAGTCGGAATCAAGCAATTGTTGTTCGTACGTGGATATAGGCGTCGGTTTTTCGTCGGTAATGTCTGCCTCCTTTGCTCTCTTCTCTCAATTGAAGGTTTGATTATTCTTTGCCTATTTGTGTCTCATCTTTTAATTTCAATTAGTAACTTTTTGTATATAAATAATTTGATTTTTCTTTGAGGTTACTAATTTCAATTCTTTGAAGTTACTAATTTCAATTATTTGAAGTTACTGATTGTTGACCAAAAACAAACAAAAATAAATAAAAAATAAAAACATAGTGTCTTCCGTTGTATATAAATTGTGTTGGTGGTGGGTTATTTTGATTTGATTATCATTTAGGGAAATTGGTGTTTGTCATTCTTGTGAGGTGATTGTCATCTTGCGACGGGATTTCAATTAGTGTGTGTCCGTGAGTGTTGTGTGAGCCTTATCGAGTCCTGTTTGTAAGTGTTCTGTGAGGATATTTGAGGGAGTTTGGTTGATTGTGAGTTAGTGAGTTGAAAAGAAAAAAAAAGAGAGAAAAAAAGAGTGAAAAAATGGGACGGAGTGTAAAAAAAGGCAAGGGTCCCGTGTCCAAGTCAAAGTCTAAGACCGTCTCTACTCTCACGATGCATCTTTCGGTTCCACCGGGTCTTTCACATATAAATGGTGATGAGCTCGTCTATCTCACCAATTTGAGACAAGGAAACCGTCATGTCCTACCAACTAAATTCTTTGATCGAGACACTTTGTCACGGTTAGGATTACTAGAGCCTATGTCGGTGTTGTTGAAAAGAGTGGGGATGGAAGGGTTGTTGGATCGACAAGCACCAACGTATACTAGGTATACTTTGGAATTTTTGGCGACCTTGAAAACTTCAAAAAGAACCGAGGGCCCAGTTATTGATTTTAAACTTGGTGGAACTTCTCATCAAATCTCCTATTCTAAGCTTCGAGAGATTTTTGGATTTGTTGGGGAGTGCACAAAAGAGTGGAATCCGTTCAAAGGTGGAGATTCGGGCATATTTTGGGCATCTATTACGGGGCAAGCTATTAAGAGAAAGGGGGATGTAAGCTCTAGTATTCCTCACCCATGTCTCCGTATGATTCACCGATTTTGGTCTATGGCGATTTTCTGTCAAGGGGAACCATCGAAGATTAGTCAAAATGAAATGGGTTACTTGTGGGCATTGATGCCCGAATCTTCGATGGTGCCTGATTGGGTTGACCTGTTTGTATCTAGCTGCCTTAAGTGTAGGAAGAACGTTAAAGGAAAAATTAGCATGGGTGGCATGGTTACATTAATACTTACCCATTTGGGAGTCACTATTCCTAGCACAGTTACACCGGTGACGGGAGGTCATTTGCTCGATTTTGATACATTGGAGCGTACATTTATGCTTCAAGATTCAGTGGCCCGTGGTTATTTTTTATGGAGACGTGGTCCGAAAGCTTCACCTTACTTACGATTGCCTCGTTCTACGGAGCAATCTATTCCTACCGGGCCAAGGACCATCGATTTATATATACCACGTGACCCACTTACTCTCTTGGAGCCGGGTGACAAAAGGGTAGCGAAGCGTGTTCTAGAAAATGATGATGATGCTATGGATGGCAGTGATGATGAAATTGCGACCGAGAGACCCTCTCCCTCATTCACACATGCTTCATCTTCTAGGGAGTCCGACATGTGGAGATTAGAGGTCGATGATTGGCGGGCGGAACAAGGGTTAGCTATGCGGGAAGTGCTAGAGTTGTGTCGAGGTTTCGACAAGTTTTTATCGGCTAGACATCCTAACACATACACTTCCCCTTCGGAGCAGTTTTATGCAGAGTTAGCAGCTGAGAGGAGCGATACTAACAGTCGTCGGGAGGCACGTAGTGGCTCTCGTCAACCTTCTGGAGACTCCTCTGATTCTTCATGATAGGTGATTTGTCCCCTCTTTCCTATTTTATTTTTGTCTTTGTCGCATTGAGGACATTGCTCGATTCAAGCATGGGGGAGGGATATTTCACTTTTGTATATATTTATTTTCAAAAAAAAAATAAAAAAAGGAAAAAAGAAAGAAAAAAGGAAAAAAAAAAGAATAAAATCCCGCTAAGTCGAAAACCCGAAAGGGCGGCTTAGGCAAAAAAATGGGAGGCCTCGCTAGAATGAAAATCTGCAAGGGCAGACGTTCTAGGCAACATTGAGGTTAAGAGTGGAAAAAGTGAGTACATAAAAAAAAAAAAAAAAAAGCTAGGTTGAAAACCCGAAAGGGCGGCCTAGGCAAGATGAGGGATTAAGAAAAAATGAAAAAAGTGAAAAATGAAAAAAAGAATAAAAAAAGAAAAAAAAAAGGAAAAAAAAAGAGCCGCAAGAAAGAAAAGGGGTCATAATATCCCGTACTATGGGCAAATAGTAAACATCATGGCGATCGGCGACATAAGAAGACGGCGTTCGGAGGTAAGGGTTAGGATTAGGATCATTTTTTGGCGTCGTAATTTTGTGTCGGAATTGGATTGTGTGTTGGGGATCGTTGGTTGCTGTGATCCTATTTTTGGTTATGATTGTGAATTGATGTTTATTGATGTTGATATTATTGGCTTCTTATCGAGAGTGTTTTTGAGCTAGCATGGGGGAGTCATACACTGACTTGACTCCTTGATTTATCTTTTGGTGTTGGCCATGCTAAGCTAGACAATTTCGGAGTAGGTAGTGAGGGCGATATAAGAAGGAAGTTGTGAGCTAACCATTTGTGAGTGAGGGAGTTAGCTAGACCTTGCATTGATATCGTCTTATGCCTTTTGAGTTTACTCGAGGACGAGTAAAGGTTTAGCATGGGGGAATTTGTTAAGTGCTATTTTTAGCACTACTTGTGAGTATATATCGTCATATTTATAGTGTTTAAGAGTGGATTTTGGACGATACAGTGATATTTGAGTGATTTCCGATGATCTTGCATGATTTGTGTGAATATGTGATTTTTGATGACGGTTCTAGCTATTTTGAAGAGCCGAGAAATTCTTGTGTTATGCCCGGATTATATTGGTGTTACACGTGTCGAATGCCGAGTTATATTGAAGATCGCATGAAGAAAAGAAGAAAAGGAAATCAAAGGAAAAGCAAAGAAGAGAGAATAAAGAATTTTGAAGTGCCGCTACTAGCGGATGATGAAGAGCAAAACTGCCGCTAGTAGAGGCTTCATCAGAATTCATGCAATTTGTGGAGCTTCCAAAGTGCCGCTAGTAGCGAAATGTGCCGCTCCTAGCGAATAGCTACCCGCGTGACTCTTGATCTCCCCCCTATTCTATCCTACTTATATTTGATGCCTATTATTATTAGAAGAACCATATTATTCCTAGACTACATATACAATACTTGGGTAATTTTATTAGATTTATGCAAATTTAGTTCTATTATTCAAGACTTTGAAGAAACGATCGTTCATCATTTTATCCATTATTCAAGACTAAGTTTTTCTAATTCTCTACTCTTTATTTATTTGTTGATTGTTATTTTTATTATGAATTGTGAGTAGTCTTTTTATCTAGGGCTCGGTGAGCCGATAATATGGGTTATTGATGCTTTGATCTGATTTTAATCGCGCTTTGTTGAATTATTGAATTGGGTTTGTTGCGGTTGTGCTTAATAATTGATTGATTAGTTTGAATTGCTAGGTTTGAGTCTAGATTATCATTACAATGAGAGTTGAATGTTTTTCATATGAATCATGCCTAAAGGTTTGTATCTTTATCGATTAATTTCTACTCAATTTTAATTACGACGAGAGTCGGGTTTTAATTTAGAGAACCGAAATAAGATTTGAATTTTCACATGAGAATAGTGAATTGGAATAATTGGGACATGTTAGTATCGATTCTTAATGCGTCTAGTTTTATTATTCGTGCAATGAGAATAGGATTTATAACATGCTAGATAGGCTTTTTATGTCTCGACGGAGAATTTAAAGTATTGATTAAAATTGGAATGCTAGTCTCACCCAAGACGGCAATTCGACAAAGTTGTGTAACATTTTGATCGCATCGATAATCCATGTTAACGGTGAACCACTGCCCTAGGTCTTTTTAATTATTGATTTCATCTCGATTTATTACCTCTACTAGTTTGTTAGACATTAGTTAGACAATCACCATTTTAATTTATTCGGCGTAGATAACTTGAGTCAGAAATTAGCTAGTACTTAATCATTCACCTCCCTGAGATCGACCCGTATGCTACAATACCCGTACGCTTGCGGTACTACAAAATAAAACGTAACATAAGTTGAATGACTTCCCCCACATGTTATCACACCACGAAATAGTGACAAACATAATCGTTCAAACAAAAGATACAAATTATTCATTAATCATCCCAACTTTTAGATATCAAATAATTATGCCCGATAATTTATCTATTCCATAATCTATTCTTAGAGTAATTTATCAAATAATTCATCTAATTATTTAATACATACTTGATCAAGATTATGCATGTCATTAAAAATAAAAAATTTAACCCCTACATATAGCTTATTTTACTCAAGTGAGCATTGATGCGTCTCTAGTGTGAAGTTAAATTCTTCCAAATGTATCCAAAATAATTTACAAGACAAGTGCACACATGTTTTTTCAAAATATTAATAAGGATACGAAAAATCACACTAATATATAATCCCAACATATATTATACATATTCAATTTTCTCAAGCAAAACATACATAATGTTCTTAAATTGATTAATGAATAATATTCAATATCATATATATTAAGTGCCTAGAATAAATTTATAATGGCTATATAATAAATTCAAGTATTGCTCTCATTACTCAAAAGAGCATATAATCTCCACATGGTCATCCTCCAAGGCAACACAATTTGCACAAAAATCATTAATAATTAATTATTACTCCACTAATAATCACATTAATTATTTTGACCGTAGGCATATAATATTCTCCATAAACACAGAAAAACATTCACCTTTTAGTTGTATACTAATACAAACATGTGTGCAAATTCATCATCCATCATGAAATATTGAGACTAACACATTCAACATATGTTCAGAAACAACATTAATATATTCTACTCTTATCAGCTAGTTTATCTTCCAATCAATGACGATAAATGATACTCATCTACCAAACGTAATTATTTTATCATCATGAATCACAAGAAGACAAGAACTAAACTCATAGATACCATACCTCATTCTCAAGGATGAATATTGATGATAAAATAAGATAATATCATCCACTCATAAACCTTCAAAAACTTTCAGCATACTACCACGACATTGTGTCCCGTTTTCCGAAAGGTAAATTGCAGAATCAGCTCAGGACTTCAACTAAAGAGTTGTAGCCCTTCTTCTTAGCTTTCCAACGCCATATTATACGTCCCAATCGGAGGTCTAGAGACGGAGTTATTTCCATAATACCGAACTGCTGTCTCACCCTCAACGAGATGAATCTTACCAACGAAACAAGATAGCCAATTGAAACAATTCCAATGACTAGTGATGAACACAACCACAATAATAGTGACATAATTTTCGTTTCTCAATTGTTGGAAATATAGGGTCACTATAGGGGCGATATGTAACTAGAGAATATACGTTGTTGTGTCGTGGTATGAAGGTGTGGACATGACATAGGTCCACCCCGACGCGGCCACGCGCGGGTTTGAGGAGGCGAATGAATCTCCATATGAGAATGGATCGAATTGAAATATAAATCGAAGTGGAGTAGCCACCGAACTTTGTGGGAATTCGGTCCCGTTCGAACCCACTCTATGTCGTAGTGGGCCATATACAAAATACGGTCCATTTCCGATGTAAGAGTTTATTCGGCTCGTCCCTTTGCATTGCGATACCGATACCGTCACTACTGGTTATCGCGTATTGAATGACTCTCGTGCGCCAACGGTTTTGGGCATCCGGAAACCGAGGTTCTGAGTAAGGGGTGAGGGTACGTGTTGGGAAGCCCACAAATGACACCCAACCCCGCCCGCACATTAGCGGCCTCTACTAAGATATCAAATGATTTTTGAATACGCGCGTTAGTTGAACGATGAAAATGCTTACGCAAACATTGTTTTCCCTAAGTATGTGTAATACCCCGAGTTTATAGAGTATATATATTGGATATGGTGCTCAGAGGATATGGTGCTCAGAGGAGCGTGTATTGGATATGGTTTAAGAGGCTCAGATGAGTGCTTAAAGAGATTGATAGTACTACTCATGTCAACAAAGTGCACTTTCTTTTCTGGTTTCCCCATGATAAGAACTCCACAGTTAAGCGTGTTTGACTGGGAGCAATCTTAGGATGGGTGACCTCCTGGGAAGGTTCTGGGATGCGCATGAGTGAGGTCAAAATGCGCTGGAAAAGACCCGTGTTGATTTGTGGGGCCAGTACACAACCTGTTGAGCGCCATAAGTGACACTCGGTCCACAGTTGGTGGCCGGGGTGTTACAAATGGTATCAGTGCAACCCGGCGACAGTGTGGTGATCTTGTGGTCAGGAGTACCATGATCATCAACCTAGCTGGGGTGGATCCTGGGGCTTGGCTGCGGTCAGCTTCTGGGAGCAACGAGGACGTTGCTTTTTTAAGTGGGGGTGATTGTAATACCCCGAGTTTATAGAGTATATATATTGGATATGGTGCTCAGAGGATATGGTGCTCAGAGGAGCGTGTATTGGATATGGTTTAAGAGGCTCAGATGAGTGCTTAAAGGGATTGATAGTACTACTCATGTCAACAAAGTGCACTTTCTTTTCTGGTTTCCCCATGATAAGAACTCCACAGTTAAGCGTGCTTGACTGGGAGCAATCTTAGGATGGGTGACCTCCTGGGAAGGTTCTGGGATGCGCATGAGTGACGTCAAAATGCGCTGGAAAAGACCCGTGTTGATTTGTGGGGCCAGTACACGACCCGTTGAGCGCCATAAGTGACACTCGGTCCACAGTTGGTGGCCGGAGTGTTACAGCATGTGAATGAAATTGAACGGGTTTCTATCTCGATTTAATGCAACTAAAATTAACGTCAAAGTTGTATTTTAGCATGTGGGTTCATTTTAGTAAAATAAAACAAACGATATATCAACAAGAAAAATAACAAACGGTTAGTAACGGTATAACGAATAATAACGGTTTGCAAATTATTGAATGATGTGGACAAAGATGATGTAAAGTTTTGAAAAGTGAAGTTTTCACGTGATTGATTAGACATGTGTCAACTTAAGTCGTGAGAAGATATTAACGAAACTCGAACGGCTTGTAGGACTCACGGTTTGACGTGATGAAGGGGCCACTCGACCGAGTGGATTGAGGGACTCGACCGAGTGGACCTCTGAAAATGCTTCTGTCCCATATTTTAGACCCTACTCGATCGAGTTATTGACCAACTCGACCGAGTACGTTGCCACTCGACCGAGTCACTGTGAGACTCGACCGATGGAGGTCGTAAGTGCATTATGTTTCGATTTTTGGGGTGCCACTCGACCGAGTAGGCCGAGTAGGCTAGGCACTCGGTCGAGTGCCCCTTGTACGAACTGCTATTCGTTTCGCAATTTTGTGTCGATTTCGAAATTGCTTTTGATTTTTGATAATTCGATGAGTTTATTGAATCGGGCATAAATATTGTGAAATTTATACTCGATTCTAACTTCGAATGCTCGTCGTATCCCATATTCAATTATTGAATCGATATGGAATACTAGAGTAAAAATAAAAGAAAATTGCTTTAAGTCGTCATAAATTAACTATCGCGATATGAGTGGATTTCCTCCGCGTTTAATAATGTCGTAATTCTAACGAATTGTATGACAATTATTTTAGCATCAATAGAAAATCGCGTTAGTTAATTAATTTGACTAGATCGTTAGATTCGACATCCAATTATGGAATTGGTATCGAATCTAACGGATCGACACTTTGCTTGAATTAGAGGACTTGATTCCCTCGACTTCTCCGACATCGAAATAAATCCCTAGAGATTGTGATGTCGGATCCGCGTCAACGGGTTTCGACCCTTAAAAAAAAGGAACTTGTTTTGAAAATAGGTTTTAGAATGGATGAAAATTGCGATAACGATGATAAAATAAGAGAACTGTGGTTGATGTTAATTCGTCTCAACAATCAAGCAATCGGGGTGATGGGATAAGCGACCGGCAACGCTGTGTGCAGTACACTTGTATATTCGGGTTTCCTTATCCCACCATTACTCATGCTCGACACGAATTGACGAATACTTTAATATTTTATACTAGTTATATTATCGATATTAGGACGTGATAATAACGATAAAAAAGACAACGACGACGACCTAAACGACGCATGACGCGAGAGAAGGAGAAGAGAGAAAAGATGGGATTTTGGCACCCTCAACCTACATGTTTCTTGTGCTCGGACGGGGACTCGTAGTGGCAGCTTGCACGGGAGTTTCGAGTATGTAGATTAAGTTGTGGTGGTTAGGGTTTCGATTCCTAAAGCTAGGTTTAGGGTTTGCTAGTGTAGTATATGGTTGAATTAGGGTTTTTCAAGATGTAAAAAGATGATTGAAAGGTTGTGCATGAGGGTGTTTATATAGGCTAGGCCATGACCCCCGTCTAGGGTTACTCGACCGAGTAACCAGCTGACTTGGTCGAGTGGCCCGGTGTGCCTGCAGTCGGGCCTGAATAAGGCCCACTCGATCGAGTGGGCTGAGCACTCGATCAAGTGGCTCAGCTGGGTCGCACGGTTCCATTGTTTTGGACCGTGACTTTGGATGTCTTTATGGGTTTTGAGTTTTACTTGGACTTTTTATGGCTGTTTTTTATGTTTCGGAGACGACTTTGACCGGGGTTGACCCAATTGCTAAAAGTCGATTTTATTTCCGGTGTCGGTTTTGACCCAAATTAGTCTTGTTTGACTGGAAACGACCCACTGGGCCTGAATTTGAGGTCAGTTTTGTGAGATTTGTACTCCGTAAGTGCATTAGCCAGCAACTAATGGTTTTGAGCCCATATCCGAGCGCGTAGAAACACGTTAGCGTCCGATCATCATCGGGTGTTTTTTGAAAACTGCCATAGACACCTGGCAGTCAAAATGTGGGTGTCTACAGAGCCCCCACTCTGACCGAGGCTTGGACAGGGCGAAAGTCAGAGTAGCTACCAAACCGATTAAGATCTGGTAGCCTTTCGATCGGGTCGTTTATAGTCCATTAGACTTGCGTAAAAGGGCTCGCCAGCCATAAGATAGAAGTCATACCTGAGTTGACGATAATACCTCCATGTGGAATTTGGACTTGTCGCGTAAGTCTGGGTGCGCCTTTATGTTGGCCCATCCCGTGCTATTCCGGGGAAAATGTCGCCTCGGGCTTTCAGCTGGGGAATTGGACTTGTTGTATAAGTCCCGGGTGCGCCTGTATATGGGCCCATCCCTGTGTAAATGCCGCCTTGGGCTTCCGCTGGGGGGATTTAGTGGGTTGCCTGCTCGAGTCGTACCTGTATAAGTCACATAAAATTTGCATGCAACACGTAGGTAGTAAAATGACTCGCGCTGGGGAAAAAAAAATGAATTTGTGAATTTTTTGAATTTTTGAAAGCTTTGAAAATTTTTGGAATTTTGAAATTTGGAATTTTGACTGCTGCAGTGGGCACTCGATCGAGTCACCCTGACACTCGATCGAGTGCCTTCCTAAAAAGCCCCCTGTTCGCTCCCAGGGATGCCACTCGACCGAGTCACCCTGGCAATCGATCGAGTGTCATCAGGCGGACGCCTATTTTGCCTTGGGAACTCATGTTTTTGTTTCCTTTTTCAGATTTGGCTATATGAGAGGCTATCAGTGATAGATCCTCCCCTTGATGCCGGCAACTACCGTCACAACCAATTGATGACGAGGAGACGGGCTATTGATTTTTCTCGCCAGATTACTCAGAAATACTGGGACGAGGTGCTATCAATCCAGGGTGGTTGGCTAATTCGATGGGTTGTGCCGTGGTGGCCCATCTACGTTTGGACCGGCTTGGACCCGAGGGACAGAGCTCGTTACCAAGTAGTCTTGTCTTTCAGGCAAACGGTTCATCTCTACCCGGATCGCATACTAAGGCAGTACGGACGGGCCCAACGAATCCCAGAAATTGAAGCAGTTGTGAGTGACCCTACCCAACCGACTGATGTGATGTGTGATACCTGGATGCAGAGATGGTACACCCGGCATACTTGGCCTATTTCCAAATCTCGCCATTCGATCTGGGTTTCAGACTCCTATGTGAAGTGGACTAAAGCAAGTGATGCCAAAACCCGAGCTGCTCTGAAGGTTGATGAGGCTTTTGATTTGCTGCGAAGGGAGCAGGCTAAAGACAACAAGGGCTTTTTTGATGAAGGAGACACTCCGGCCACCTTAGTTCGCCTAATGTCAGGTAAGAAAAAGAAGCCTAAGACTCAAGCTGAAGGGTCTAGTGCAAAAGGTGCACGGGGGAAAGTGAGCCCCCAGACTGACTTGGAGAGGAGACTGGGACCAAGATTAGCCGTGTAGGACCGAATTGGCCCACGGGATAGATTATCCGAGCATGTGCGGGCCCGACTTGGGCCGAAGACTGTTACAGAAGACCTGTTGTCAAAGAAACGGGTTCGTGCTAAGGAGGTTCCCCTCGTGATTCGGGAACGCTCGCCCCCACCCCGGCGACCTCGGGCTCCACGTGACCCAAAGGACAAAGGGAAGGGTAAAATGCCCAGATATTAGTCTCCTTAGTTTGTTATTTGAGTATTATTACTATTTTTTGGTGTGATTTTTTTGTGTGTGCCGATTTTGGCGTTTTTTTTTTTTTTTTTTTTTTTTTTTTTTTTTGTAATTCACGAGTTTATCGAGATTTAATAAAAGACATATTATTGAATACCGTTCCCGTCTTTTCGTTATTGCAGTGGTTGTACCCTTTTGAGGGGTTGCCTACGTATCCACAATTGAAGGAATCAAACCAAACGTAGTTCAAAATTGATTTGATTTTTTTTTGCAATTTTCCAAATACATCAAGATTATTAATTCGAGATTTGCGACAGTAGAATAATTAATTCTAACTTATTGACTTGTCTATAATTTTGAAAGTTTATAAAAAGACAGATTTTTATAAATTTTTGCAAATGACATTGAGATAGGGTTTATGGGTAATAGCGCTTCAACTGGTCCAAGTTGGTCGGGTTGACGAACTCGTTCCCGTCCAAGTCTGTCAGCATCACCGCTCCTCCTGATAGGACCTTCTTGACTAAGTATGGCCTAGCCCAATTGGGTTTGAATTTTCCTCTTGGGTCAACCGGTAGTAAGGCACGAACCGATTTCAGGACCAAATCCCCTTCTTTGATGTTTCTGGGTCTGACCCTTTTGTTGAAAGCCCGTTGGATCCTCTTTTGATATATCTGGATGTTGTTGATGGCCCGGGATCGTCGTTCGTCTAACAGGACTAGCGAATCATATCGGGCTTGGACCCAATCTGCCTCAGGTACTTGGCTTTCAAGTAAAATCCTGAGGGATGGCACCTCTAGCTCGACTGGTTGGACCGCTTCCATTCCATATGTCAGGTAATGTGGAGTTGCTCCGGTTGCAGTGCGGATTGACGTTCGATACCCCCATAAGGCAAAGGGTATTTTGTCGGGCTAGTCCCGATAATTCTCAACCATCTTTTTAAGTATGGTGACAATTGTTTTATTGGCCGCTTCTACCGCTCCATTTGTTTGGGGTCGGTAGGGTGAAGATGTATGCCTCTGAATTTTGTATTTTGCTAGCAATGTAGCAGTTTCAGCTTGAAAATGGGTCCCGTGATCAATGATAAATTCGTGAGGGATCCCATATCGACATATGATCTTATTCTGGATGAATTTGGCCACGTGCTTGGCGTTCAAGACACGGTGTAATCCGGCTTCGACCCATTTGGTGAAGTAGTCGATGACCACTAAAATGAAGCAATGACCTCCCGTCCCGGAGAGGTGCACCTTTCCAATTATGTCAATGCCCCGTGTCCAAAATGGCCATGGTGATGTCATGGTATATAATAGGGAAGATGGCATATGATGTACATTAGCAAAGATCTGACAGTTATGGCAGTGTTTAACATATAACTGACAGTCCGTTTCCATGGTGTTCCAGTAATATCCTAGCCTCATGATTTTACGGGATAGCATATGGGCATTCATATGCGGACCGTTTTCACCATCGTGTACCTCGGCCATAACCTTCTCGGCTTGTACTTTGTCAATACACAGAAGAAGAGCCCCCTGTGCCGTCTTTTTGTATAATTGTCTGTCGTCTGTATGAACAAATTGGGTTGCCAATCTTCGCAAGGCCTTCTTGGCCCGATTTTCAGTCCCTGGGGGAAATTCTCCCGTTGCCAAGTAGGTTAGGATGGCTTGATACCAAGGTTCTGGGTCAGTTATCTCGGACAGCCTTTCGACGCAGATCGGCATGCTGGTGAGATGGTCCGGTATATTTAGCAGGGATGCTAATTTGGAAAGTGCATCTGCGAACTGATTTTCTTCCCGGGGCAGGTAGATATATTCCACTTTCTGGAATTGTTTCTCTAGAACCCTTACTCGTGCCTGGTAAGCCACGAGATTGGCGTTCCGAGTTTTCCATTTTTGGAGTGCTTGATTGATGACCAATGATGAATCATCGTGGACCCGGAGGTTTGTTACCCCTAGATCAGCGGCGGCTTGCAACCCGTGAATGCATGCTTCGTACTCGGCTGCATTATTGGTCACGTCAAAGTCCAATTTGATGGATAACGGGGTGTGTTCCCCTTGTGGTGAGATCAACAGACTCCCGACCCCAAATCCTCGGAAGTTGGATGCCCCATCAAAATACAAATCCCATGTCTCGGTATTGGTATGGAATATGTCTTCGTCAGGAAAGGCCCAGGTATCGGTGTGGCCCTCTTCGGATATCGGGCTATCAGCGAGGAACTCGGCTACTACCCGGCCCTTGATGGCTTTTAATGGTACAAACTTGAGGTCGAACTCAGATAACATTAAAGTCCATCTGGACATTCTGCCGTTGAGGATGGGCATCTCGAATAGGTATTTGATAGGATCCATTTTGGATAATACATATACCTCGTGACTGAGCATGTAATGTCGGAGCTTTTTAGTGGCCCAAACCAATGCTAGGCACGCCTTCTCGAGCATCGTATACTTGCATTCGTATTCGAGGAACTTTTTACTGATGTAGTAAATAGCCCGTTCTTTCGAATCAACTGTCTGGGCTAGCATAACCCCCATGGCTGTCTCGGTCGTTGTTAGGTATAACGACAAAGGCAAGCCGGGTTGAGGTGGCATTAATACCGGCGGAGCAGACAGAATCTCCTTGATTTTGTCGAAATCCGCTTGACATTTGTCGTCCCATAGCACCCGTTCCCCGATCTTCAGTTTCTTGAAAATGGGCTCGCACACCATGGTTAACTTTGAAATAAACCGGCTGATGTATTGGACTTTCCCGAGAAACCCCCTTATTTCTTTTTCGGTCTTGGGTGGTTGCATCTCGGTGATGTCCTTGATTTTGGCTGGGTCGACCTCGATCCCGCGTTGGCTAACGATATGGCCCAGTAATTTGCCCGACGTTACCCCGAAACTGCATTTCTGTGGGTTCAGCCTCATGTTGTATTTGCGTAGTCGGGTGAAGAACTTTCTTAGGGCCGTTATATGCCCGCTTCGATCTTTGTATTTGACGATAATATCGTCCACGTAGACCTCCACTTCTTTATGCATCATGTCATGTAACAAAGTGGTGGCGGTCCGTTGATAAGTGGCCCCAGCATTAATAAGCCCAAACGGCATGACGGAGTAACAGTAAGTCCCCCATGGTGTGATGAAGGTGGTCTTACTCATATCCTCTTCTGCCATTTTAATCTGATTGTATCCGGCATACCCGTCCATGAATGATAGAAGAGCATGATCGGCCGTGTTGTCCACCAATATGTCGATATGTGGCAACGGAAAATCGTCTTTTGGGCTGGCCTTGTTTAGGTCCCGAAAGTCCACACATACCCGCACCTTGCCGTCCTTCTTGGGTACCGGCACGATGTTTGCAACCCAGTCTTGATATTCAGACACTTGTATAAAGCCCACTTTGAATTGTTTGTCTACTTCCTCTTTGACTTTGAGGGACCATTCGGGCTTCATCCTTCGCAGTTTCTGCTTTACCGGCTTGCACCTATCTTTGATGGGTATTCGGTGTTCAGTTATTTCCCGGTCTATCCCCGGCATGTCCTTGTAGGACCATGCGAAGACGTCTTTAAATTCTTGGAGGAGGTCTATGAATTCTTTTCTCTCCTCGGGATCTAAAGATAGGCCCAACTTAAGCATCTGGGGCTCTAAAGTGGTTCCCACATTGATGGACTCGGTTTTTTCGATTACCAGATCTCGGGACTCCCTTTATTCGAGCTGCTCGACCAGATGTGGAGGCAGTGGTACCTGTTCGTTGGGTTTCTCAATGTCATTGCATATAAAATTTTTGAAATTGAGAGAGTTTTGAAAATAAGACAAGTCGTAAGCAGAACGGTTTTCTTTATTATTATTACAGGTAAATTTTGAGAACAGCTCGAAAAGAGCGGCCATCTGATCATTGGTCAGTGGCGGGATAGGGAGAGGTCTTGGGAGAGGCCCCGAGACCTCAGTGGAAGTGGCTAAGGGAAGAGGGATTACAGACTCGACTCTAGCACCAGACCCTCTAGACTTGGACTCAGACTCCGACTCTGCCTTTGACTCAGACTCGGATTCGGACTCGGTATCCGGCATGTCTCCCTCGCCGGTGGTCAGCTTGTAGACCCATCCTTGATTGTCTGTCCATTTTATGGTCTTCCTCCAGGCTCTTTTCTCGGTGTTGGCATCGACTTCGGAGATCAGCTTTGTTGGGTCAAACCGATCGCTGCGGAGGATCAGGTTGACCAAATCATCTTTTGGAGCAGGGACAACCTTGTCTTCTCCGAATAAGAGCCCTAGCACGGGCTTGGAGTTGCTTTCACCTTGCTCGGACTCGGCCTGGACGATAGTGAATATATCATCGGGGATGAAATTGCATTCCCGAGCCGTTTTGGTCTCGGGATATGTGATTGTGGGTTGGTAGAGGCCCACTTGAATAGCTCCGAATACAGGGGTGACGAAGTAGTCAGTTAACTTCGGGCTATAAGGGCCTATGTAAGTACCCTTGAGGATGTTGGTGGCCTTGTGAATATCGGCCCGGACCACGTTTTCCGGGGTTATAGTGTACCCCAATCCGAACTGTGATTCGCCATCATTTAGGACTTCGATAATCTTCCCAGCTGGAAGATGTGGTCTCGAGGTAGCCCCCGATAAATAGCCCAAATTTTGTAGCATCATGTCGATGCTAGTAGTGAAGTAGGGCCTGAAGAGATATTCCTCCTCGATCATACCCACGAAATCGAATCCTCGTGGTTTGGCCCGACTTGTGGCATTACAGTAGCCACGATCATGGGGGTCGCCTCCAGTGTGATGACACCGTCCTTGAGTGGCATTTGACTTTTCTCTGGAGGGTAGAGGATACAGTCTTGACTGCATGGATCCAAGGCCTTCCTAGCAGCAGGTTGAAGGATGAGGTGACATCAATCACCTGAAACTCCAATTTTCGATTGGGCATGTTACGATGGTCAGTATGACGGTCCCGGCTACCGGTTTTGGGCTTCCGTCGAAAGCTTGGATAGTTTGTGCTGTCGGGAGATAGTCGGCATCGGTGATGCCGAGGGCCCTAGCGGTCCTTAGGGGAAGGACATTTACGGCAGATCCGTCGTCGATAAGCGTCATCGGGAGGTACTTGCCTCGGCAGATGACCGTGATGTACAGGGCCAGATTATGATTGGGCCCAAATGGTGGCAGATCGGACTCAGAGAAGGTTATGAGTGGGCCTTCATTCTTGGACTTGCCCTTGAGGTAGGGCATGATAGTGGCTACCATTTCAGCAGGGGTAGCCTGTGAGTCGACCTTGATCTCATCGAGAGCCTTAGTCAGTGCTTCCCGATGTGCTTGTGAGCTAACCAGTAGTTGCCATATGGTTAAGTCAGCTCGAACCCTCTTTAATTGTCGGACCAGAGCCGCGTCATTGCTTGGTTCTTCGAGGGTGGATCCCGTCCTGGCAGTTTCAGTGACGGGTGTTGGAGTAGAGGGCCCAGCGGTGGCGAGGTGGTTGGTGGCTAAAGCTTTGGACTTAGCCTTTCGAACTTCCTCTCTGGTGACAGGGACAGCTTCCCCCTTGGCTAGGTAAACGTCGTCCTCGTCGTCGAACCATATCCCGTTGATTTGTGGGATATGAGGGGAAATGAGATGAGAACAGTCGATTACCTCTCCCGTGAATATAGCGTGGGCACTGAACGGGTTTTCTTTGTTGCTCGGCTTGTCCCCGGGCAACGGTATCTTCCCGTTCTCGATGAGATCTTGGATCAAGTGCTTTAGCTTCCAACATTTTTCCGTGTCATGCCCATTACCCCGGTGATATTGGCAATAGGCTTGAATATTATAGCTCTTGGGCCTTTTATCCACTGGAAGTTCGGGAGTAGGGCCTATAGGTTGGATGGGGCCTTTTGAAGATAGCCTTTGTAAAGCATAGGTATAGGTAGTCCCTATATCCGTGAATACCCGATTTGGAATATTCTTCTTGGATGAGGTATCCATCAAGTTAACCTCATCGAAAATGCTGCGGGTTGCAGCTGCAGTTGTGGGCTTGTTTACAGATGAACTAGCCCCTTGATAGCCTTTGGTAGAGGCCTTAGTCAAGCTCTCTAATCTTAAGTCATCCTCGATCCTTGTGCCCATTTCAGTGAAGACAGCAAAATTGGGGATGATAGCATACCGGAGATGGACCCGGTAGGATGGGAGGAGGTTCTTGACAAAAGCCTCCACTAGGACCTTCTCACTGGGCTTGTCGACCAGCTTCACACTCTCAGCCCTCCATCTTTGCAGATATTTTGTGAACCCTTCTTTGGGCTCTTGGGCCATGACTTCCAGAGTACGCATTGTAGTCTGGATCTCGGTATTGTCGCCGTAATTACGAGCAAATTCGGTCGCCACATCATCCCCAGTCTTATATTTCTTGGAATCGAGCCTTTAGAACCAGGCCTTAGGATGCTTTTCGAGAGAGGAAGGGAATAGGTGCTTGAACATGGTGGACTTTACCCCTTTGACCGCCATGAAATCCTTGAAAGCCCGGATGTGGTGGACCGGGTCTTCAGTACCCTCAAACATAGGAATTCCCGTAAGGTTGAGGTTAGCCGGTAGCTCGTCATTCAAAGGTGCATAGGAACGAGCATTTTCAGTGTATATCGAGTTGTTCGTCGATAGGTGAACTTGTTCCTCGAGCCTGCGAACAACGCTGATCAGTTCAGCTATGGGCCCAGTGGGCTCAACTCCTTCAACAGGGGCTGTCTTCTCTATGGCGCTCAGGCGGGTGGCTAGCGTTGCTTGGCTAGCCTGGATGGTAGTCAGTTGAGTCTCAATCTTGGTAAGAGCATCTTTCAATTCGTCCATCTTGCGTTGGTATCTAGTCTCGGGTGGCCTGTCTGTAAGAACACTGCATGATCAGAAACTAGCCCAAATCCCGGAATAGAAAGTACATCCCGAACAAGACAAAAAAAGGGAAATGACTCGAAAAAGACACCTAGACGAGTGACTTGTGAAAAGTGGGCCTTCCTTAGGAACCGGCGGGTGGGCCGAGTCCTGTTCGAAGGAAGGTTCACGTGAGACATCCCCAGACTTTGGACTCGAATGTGTAAATGGGCCCTCCTTTGTAGGAGTATGTCCTACGTAGGTGGGCCTTGCCTTAGTCGAATAAGGCGGACTGGGATAGGGAAGAAACTCGTGATGTAAGATTGACGGAGTTTCGACGCTAAAGACCTTGACAACTTAAGACACGACCCGACACTGCTAAATACGGGAAGTCCTAAGGAGAGGAAGGTTTTGAAAGTTGATCGTTTTGGAAAACCCGAGAAAACTCGGGGAAAGGCCCGATTTTTCGAGAAAATCGGAAAGTGTATCGGGCCTCGGTTTTGAAAATTCGAAAGTATTTTCGAGTTTTGAATTGGGCAGCATACCGGCTAGAAAATAGGCTATTTTGAGTAAAATCATAAGTCTTAAATTCGGTGTACGTCCCGGGTTTTGAAATTGGATGGTTTGTAAAAAGATGCAATCTTTGAAAAAAAAAATGGTTTTCTGAAAACGACTCGGAAACCAAGTAGCATGTAATCAGGAAAGCATTATAACGACGCCATGTATGCTTTACACTAAGTCTCGGTCGGTCTATAGAGGGTCTATACCAGTGCACATAGTCTAGACGTTGATCGGGACGGACTTCCTAAGTCGAGTTGATCTTAGAACAAGCCGCGAAACCCACTCGAATCGACTATGGACACCTTTTGACATATCCATATTGGAGTAAATCAACTGTATAGTGGGACGTCGGTCGCGAGTACCGGCCCGGGAAAATAGGGTTATGCATGAACCGTAAAACTAATACGCGTATTGTACTAGTTGATAAGTGTAGTTTGTAGTGCCTAATTTGATGTGTTTTGGTCCCGTTTTCCTTGTGGAATCGCTCATTGGGAGCGGTTTATGGGTTACTTATGCTTTCTTTAGTTCGTTTTAGGTTCCCGAGACCATTTGTGAAGAATTGGAGCGAATCCGACTCGATACATACACTTTTTGGAGCTAACGAAGTGAAGGAACGATCACTCGATGCCTTGGATTCGATCCTGAGACCTCGGGACACATTCCCGAGCCTCTTAGACTCGATCCCGAGCCCCGAGAATCGACGAGAAACCCATGAGAGGCAAGGAGGGACCAAAAAGATCATATTGGAGGCCTACAAGACTCATCCCCGACGGGAAGGGCCTCATCCCGTCCGGGATGAGGTGCACAATTGAAGCAGCTACTGACCTGGGTCCGTCTCCGTCGGGACCAGCCCGTCCCGGTCGGGACCGATCCGTCCCGGTCGGGACCGTGGTGCTGCTGTGCGAGACTTATTCTTTTCTCCTCCTTCATTCTTGTAACCTTATAAATACTTCCCTCTTGTATTGTTTACACATCTTACATTACCCTAGACTCTCTTAGGCCTCTCTTAAGCATTCAAATCCTAGATTAGTGTTTCTCACATTAGTTTTAATCTTCCTTTAATCTTTAGTTAATCATTGTAATTAGTCTTGTATTAAGGAGATTCTTGAAGATTATTCCAAGCTTGACAACCTTGGAGTTTTATTCTGGTTTCTTATTAATTCAAGTTCTCATCTTTTTCATCCTTGTTAGTTTGGTATAATCCTCTTCTCCCTTTTACTTTTGTTCTTTGTTTATTTATCAAGTTTGAATCTTTACATATTGTTTATTGTTATTGTTTGTTTATTATGGATGTTTGGTTTGATTTCCCTTGTTCATGTTAGTTTTATCTTGATAATGAGTGAGTATATTCCTTGTGGGGTTAGTAGGGGGATTAGGTGTGGATTATGGGTGATTAGGGTTTGATTAGGGGTAAAGGTTGCATCTTTTGTTGTTAGTCACATATTGGGCACACCATGTGTTTGTTGAATTGCTTGTGTGGGTAGTAGTGGCCAATGCTTCTCATACTTGTTCTCATCTTCTCATTGTTTGACTAGTGTGTGTTTGTGTCGGGTTTAGTCTTAGTCACGAGAGTGCGGACTTGGGTTTTGACGTGAGAGCGCGGACCGACCTTGACCTAGGTTTAGACGCGAGAGCGCAAACCGACTCTAGCAATTAGGAGACACCTACACCCTTGATCACCCTATTACCCTTCTACACTTAAGAACCCGACCTAACCCTACTCCTTTCCATATTTAGTTCATCCTCCTAGTTAGTCGTCATTTCTCTAGTCTCATTGTTTAGTTAGTCTCTAGTTATTCCATTTAGCCTTGTTTTAGCTAGTTCGTTATTAGTCCACTTTCTTCATCTCCAACCACCATAGTTTACCAATTATCGTTCTCTTCGTGTTGTTTTGGTAGCATAGTCTCGTTTTTAGGTCGACCTAGTCTAGACTCTACAATACCGTCTCCGTGGACACGACCCGACTTACCCTAGCTACCCGTTAGGTGTAGTTGGTTGTTATTGATCGGTGGGGACCCACGACAAATCCCTACCATCAATTTGGCGCCGTTGCCGGGGACGGTGCATTGTTTAGACTTAGTTTACTTCTAGCCTGACTTAGTTACCCTTCTTTGTGCTCTTCTATCATCTCTTGTACATATTTGGTAGATTTTTCTTGTTTTCTTAGCTTCCTTTTCTCTTCGTTTTTCGTTGTGCTTGCTTATTGTCTTTGCCTAGTGCCCATAATTTTACGTTTGTTCAAGTGTGTAGTGTATGCCTAGGAGGAGAGGCGATTTCTTTCTCTTCAATCCAGAGCCGGAGAGACTCTTTAGAGCCTTTCGCCAACAGACGATTGATCGGGTTAGACACTCTCAACCGGGTACTAGCAATACCATTGAACAGCAAGCTCAAGGATCCGACTTTAACGAGTCACCTCGAGAGACGGCCGAAGGGATCTTCATAAATCCCTTTGGTTCATCTATCCATTCTTCTAGTCCTAGTTCCCCTTCTAGTTCTACATCAACACCGTCTACACCATCTTCTCCCGTATATCCAATCATGCCGAAGTTTTCATCTCACTCCACGTTTACCGAGGATGTCTTGCTGGGACCGAGTGCTTTACCGGATACTTATACCGGGAATTTCGTGGCAAAGACACAATTCATCCAACTTGTGGAGAGAAACCAATTTAGTGGTTTGCCCACTGAAGACCCGCACCAACACATGGAGACTTTCTCCGATTATTGCGATGCTATCTCTCAAACCGGGGTTACTCAAGATCAAATTCGTTGTGTACTCTTCCCGTTCTCTCTCATTGGAAAAGCAAAGCAATGGATCAAGAGTCTCGATAGGGCAATCATGGGTATCGATACTTGGAAGAAACTTGCATTGGCGTTCTACCAAAAATTTTACCCTCCGGAGAAGACAAATTTGCTTAGGGCCTCCATCACCGGTTTCCAACAATGGGATGAAGAGAGCCTTTATGAAGCTTGGGAACGGTTTAAATCTTTAGTTAGATCATGCCCCCATCATGGACTTTCGCAATGGTTCTTAGTCCAACAGTTTTGGAACGGTTTATATGAGGACTCAAGAGCTATACTCAACATGGGCTCCAATGGTAGGTTTACCGAGGTCGATGACGATCAAACTTGGGAAAGAATCGAGGAGATGGCGGTGCATAACTCCCAATACTCAAGGCCTAGAAAGGCGAATCGAGGAGGTAGGCACGAGGTCGATGCCATTACACAATTGAGCATTGATCTTGGAGCTCAACTAAGAACTCACATGGAGACTATTGACAAGAAGCTCCAAAGCCACCTCAACCAAGTTCAAAACGCTAGTTCCTCCAACCAACACTCGATTCATGAAGTTAATGCTTTGGGAGTTGTGTCTCCTACACCTTATTATGGGATGTGCGATACTTGTGGGATAGTTGGACATGAGCTCATGCATTGTCGAGGAAGTATTGAGCAAGTGAACGCCTTTCAAGCGTTCATTCAAGGTGCCTCCAATCCTAATACGTTCCAAGCTTCCCATCAAGTCCCTCAACAACAAGCTCTACAACCTCGTCCCTATGTTCCACCTCCCTTAAGGGACAACAATCAAGGATACCAAGGTTATGTGGGTAATCCAAGACCATTCAACAACTTCAAGCAACATAACCAAGGTACATTCAACAACAATCAAGGGTTCCAACATGGGAACTTCAATCAAGGAGGTTTCCAAGGAAACCAAAACTTCCAAGGAAACCAAAACCACAACCAAGGGTATCAAAACTACAACCATGGCAACAATCAAGGCCTTAATCAAGGCAACTCTCATGGGTTCCAAGGGAACCATCAACAACAACAAGCAACTCAAGGTAATAGACAAGAAGGCAAGCCTAGGAGCCGGTCTCCTATTCATGATTATGGTACTCCATTAGCCCTCACCGATACTCCGCACAATCCGCAATCTCCACCTCGGGATTTCAACATGCAAAAGCAAATTTTGGAGATGCAAAGGAGTCAATTGGAGACACAAAGGTCACAACAAGAGATCATTGCTCAAATCCTAATGGACAACAAGGAAACAAAAACTCATATGAAGATGCTTGAGACTCAAATATCTCAACTTGCTTCGGGAAGTTCTTCAAGACAAAGGGGGCAATTACCTCCTCAAGGTGAAACTCCGAAATTTGAGCATGTAAATGCTATTACCACGAGGAGTGGCGCATCTTATAATTCCCCCTTACCCCCTAGTGAGCAAGAACCAAGGCAAGAAGTTATACCCCCCTCTCAAGACAATTCAAGCTTTGAAAATCCAATGGAGGAGCAAGTCTTATGGGAGATTGAGAAACCCCATGAAGACAGGCTTCCCCCACTTCAAGGTAAAGACAAGGGAAAAAGGAAAGTGTCATTTGAAAAGTCCACCCCTATCGAGCAAAACAAAGTGCACATCGAGTTGCCTTTCCCAACAAGGCAAATGAAGACCAAGGTGGATGCTCAATATGACAAGTTCCTTAATATTGTGAAGAAATTGGATGTGAGTGTCCCATTCACCGAGCTACTTACCCAAATCCCGGCATATGGAAAATTTATGAAAGAAATCTTGGCTAGGAAGAGATCCATCGACAAGGAAGAGACCATAGCGTTCACGAGGGTGGTGAGCGAGCTTATTCAAGGTTCTACGCTTCCCAAGTTGAAGGATCCGGGTAGTTTCTCGATCCCTTGCACCATAGGCAACTTCAAGGTTGAAAGAGCACTTTGTGATTTGGGTGCGAGTGTAAGCATTATTCCCTACACCATTTGTATGCGACTTTGGATGAAGGACCTCAAGCGTACTTCCATTACACTCCACATGGCCGATAGTTCACTCAACCGACCATTGGGGATATTGGAAGATGTGCCGGTAAGAATCGGAAAGTTCTTCGTTCTGGTTGATTTCCTCGTACTTGACATGCTGGAAGATGCTATCACTCCCATTATCCTTGGGCGCCCATTTCTACATACCGCCGGTGCCAAGATCGATGTCAAGAAGGGTAGGATCACTTTTGAGCTAGGCGACGAATAGTTATTGTTTGACCTCCAAGGCAACACCTCGTCTACGAACGAGTCATGTAATATGATCCATGCCACGAAAGACTTTGATCTAGGGGATGAGTCGGGAGAAAGCTTGAAGAACGACTTCTATGAACTTGAGGATGATGACTCCGAGATTGGGGAGGATGAGTGCCCATATCATGGGTTTGAAGACAAGTGCCATGACAAGGAGAAAGATGAACCTCCCTTGGGGCCACATGAGGATCGATGGACGTTTGGGTATATACCGAAGGATCGCAAGTACAAGTTCAAGCCATTGAACTTAGTAGATCGGGATGCCCCGGGAACGTCGAAACAAGGTTGTGAAGAACCTTGGAGTGTGGATGCTTATACCACAAGCTTGATTGAAGACTTTCCTAGAGCCTTCGATTTGTTGCTTCGTGCCCTTGATGGCGATGGAAGTGGTTACGAGGTTGTTGAAAAAGAATTGAAAATTGCACCATCCTTGGTTTGACGGAGTTCCAAAAGAACCGTCTCATTGTATATATCTCTTTCTCTTGTAATTCCTTTTAGTTTTGTGAAATTCTTGATTATTTGGATTGTTGATGAGCGATGTGAGGGAGGGAATTTGATGTTGTATTTGAGCTTATTGTCATAGGTGTGAAGTGAAGGTGAATCTTAGAGAGGAATGACTATCGATAGAGCATGGATTGAGAGCAAGGGAAACGGGTTTTTGAAGCTTTGGATGAGCTTTTGGGGTTATGGAGGTCATGAAGACTCTTCCCGGGCGAGAAGAAGGCTTCCCGACCGGGAAGGAGCCGTCCCGATCGGTATGAGGGTGCATAATTTCGAGTTTCCTGGAGTGCCTTCCCGACCGGGATGAGGGCGTCCCAACCGGGACGGGTGAGGCATCCCGACCGGGACATTCCATCCCGACCGGTAGGGGTGAGCAAAACTGGATATCCGGTCCGGTTTCGTAAACCGTATCGGATATCCGGTTTTAAAAACTAAAATTTTTCCGATCCGTATCCGATCCGATTTTTTCCGGATATCCGGTTTTCGGATATCCGGTTTTTTCGGATATCAAGTTTTCGGATATCCGGTATCCGGTTTTATATTTTTCTTTTATTTTTATTTTTTTTAAAACAATTTTTTCATTTATAAGTAAAAGTAATTAATTGGTTTTTAAGCAACGTTACGTTTTATATAAATTGATATAATAAAAAAGCATAAAAAAAACCTCAAAAAATGGTATATATGTCTTACGGTACCATTATTCTAACAAAATATTACGTTTCATTACATAATATCATAAATTTAGTAATAGTTTTGTTTTTTACCTTTGAAAATAATTGGTGAGTTTTGAATTCTTTAATGTATAATTAATATTAGGATTATAATTTTCATAATTTTTATTGTTTTTAAAAAACCGGATCGGAAACCGGATATCCGGTTTCAATTTTCCCCGATACGTATCCGCTACGGTTTTAAGGAAACCCGTATCGTATATCCGGTTATTCGTATCGGATATCCGGAAATTCGTATAATTGGAAGCGTATACCGTATCGTATACTTATAATAACACCGCATCGTATATTTTTGCTCACCCCTACCGACCGGGATGGTCCCGTACCCCCCTTTATGCCTCTTCTTAGAAATTTAAGCCCACCCAACCATTTTATACCCCCTCCCAACCTCCCTACCTCTCGGTGCTCATATCATATGACCCATATACTTCATTTGCATACCCTCACTTCATTCCCTATTCACTTTACACCAAGCCTCACATCAAATCTCACCTCCTCACACCATTACAAGCATACTACCTCAACCATGCGATACTTTCAAGTTTGAAGCGGGTTGACAATGACGAAGACAAGCAAAGTGCCTATATCTATGAGACGATGGAGCGAGTGAGTTGCTAACCTATTGGTACGGCAACTATCCTTTCTTTTCCGTCTTTTGTCACTTGTTTTCCCTTGTTTGTCCCCTTCCCCATTTACACTTTTGTGTCATGGTGTCATGGTGGCCTTCGAGGCCTTGGTAGTTGTCGCTCCCGACTCTCGATGACGTGACTACATCGAGAGTCATTTCAAAATCCAAATTTACAAGTTTTTCACCCTTTTTTTTAGGATTTAGTCTGATTTGGGCGGAATCCGGGCTAGGTGACTTGATTACACCTAGTCCTCCCCTCACATTTCCTTTTATTTCCTTCTTTTTATTTCTTTTCTCATCCATATCTTTTCTTGTCTCGGCCCATGGTGACTTGATTACACCCCGGCCGGACACATTCTACCCTCTTCTCCGCTTTCTTTTTGATTTTTAGCTTTATTTTCATAGTTTCTTTTCTTTTCTTTGGGCTCTCCATACACTACGATCGAGCATGAGGACATTGCTCGATTTAAGTGTGGGGGAGCGATATTCTATCGTAGTTAGTTTTATTTTTGTAGTTTTTCGAAAAATCTTTAAAAAACCCTAAAAATTTGAAAAAATTTCACAAAAATCAAAAAGATTTTATTTTGTGTGTTTTTCCTTTTGTGTCGTTGTGTCGTATATTTGTTGTGTTGTGCGTGTTTTGCCTCCCTTTTTCCTTATAGGTTGCTTAAATCACCGATAGCTTTGGAGAACTTTCAAGACATCCGGTAACATCTCTTCACCCCTTTTTCCTCTTCATTCCTTGTGAAGTTTGGAGGAGATTTGTGATGTTGGGTGCTCGGGTGGAGCGTTGCGCATACTTGTGGTTGATTTGGTGACTTGTTTGGAGATTCGGGGTGGTGTTTGTTCTCTTTATGTGTTTTGTCTTGTTTTGTTGCTTTTGCCTTTTTTTTCGTGGAGTCTTTGTTTTGTGTTATGTAGTTGTGTCGTGTGTGTAAAAGGTTTGCGAAAACCCGGTTTTGAGGCTAGTGTGCAAGTGTTTACTTTCCCTTTCTAGTGGTATGAATCGAGTCTTGGACTTTAGTCTAGTAGAATGACCCTAAATCAATGATTTCGTTGTCCTTTACCTTGAGTCCACCTAGCTTACTAGGGATTTACTACAGGATCTGCACTTTTGACCATTATGACCACCCACGGTGTGAAAAGGCCTTGGTTGCCGAGTCCCGTCCCTTAGGTGACCGTGTTTAAAATTACTCGATTAGTCCATGTTTTTCCCCCTTTTTTTGGGTTTGAAGGGAAGGGCCCGTCCCGACTCACCCATTTCCCTACCTTCTACACATATCCACCCAATAAAGTTACAATTTGTTGAAATCTCTCTTTCTTGTTGCAAAGAAAGGCCTATCACTCAAATCAAGCCAAAAGGGAAAAGAGAAGAAAATGAAAGAAAGAAAAGATTGAAGAAAAAAAAGAAAAGGCACAAAAAGCCAAAAAGAAAATAGAAAAGATGAAAAAGAAATGGCATGGCAACAAACAAAGCAAAAATGCAAAAGAAAGAAAAATGCCAAAAAGAAAATCGTCTCACAAAAAGATCTTAACCCCACAAAAATAAACCTTTTTACCGACTATTACCGTGAAGAGCCTACCAAAGGACCGAGTCCCTAGGAAGGATGATAGCGGTAATGGTCGGTCTTCCCTCACTTTGCAATATTTTCCACCTTTTTACTTGGACTAGTTGAGCGGTTTTGGGCATGGGACGACCCTCTTGGTTCATCGCTAAAGGGGGCGGGGTCTCACTTACCTAAAATGTCGACTAACACCGTGGTTCATCCTTTTTCCATCTCGCCGATCGTCCCGTAGTACGTTCTTAGAAAGTTAGGAGGACTTAGGTAAGTTACCTACGTTTTTGTTGCTTTATCGTTATACTATTAGGGTTTAGTTCATCTTGGTTTGTATTATTAGCTCGGGAACGTTGTCACTTGCCTTGAGTCCTAAACCGGTGCTTCTTTCACCGCTTTTTAGAGGGAAGCGGTATTTGTTTCTTTTTGGGTGCAACCTTGTGTTTGTTTTTTTTTTTGTGGAATTGGTAAGTATTATATAAAAAGAATGATAATTACATCAAGTGCTCTAGAAAGCTAGTAACGAAATTACTATCCTTGCTACTAAACTTTTGATTACATTTGCTTTTGCAAAAAACAAATAACTCCTTACTAATTTGAGTAGCCAACTTCTCAGGATGAAGTAGTAAGCCCTCAACTCTCGCAGAATTCCTTTGTAACCAAATGTGATATGAGGAATTATTGGTCTCTCTGGTGATTTCCGACACCCCTGTTGCGATCTCCAGCGAACTCCGTTTTCCCAGGCGTGCGCAGGCCTCCCGTCGACAAGGCGTGCACGCGTTTCTGTTCAGATGAGGCAGAAATCGAAGGCCCTACCGAGAGGGTCAAAAGCAATGAAACCTATTACACGTAGGGCAAAAGAGGATTTGCTTCGGAAAGTGGTAAAAATTTCGAATTTAGATGACAGTGATGCGAGCAAGATGACGGCAATGAACAGTGACATCCCTGGCTTGAATTACGTGACTGATAATGATGATGAATTTCCGGACTTCGTGCCCGAATCAGGGCCGGAAGAGGAGATGGGCGGGTGGAAACAGAGAGAAGGGAAGAGGACAGTGGACACGCCTGAAGATGAAGTTCTACTCAAATTCACTGAGGAAGATGTTGATGACGAAATTGAGTACTGGAGTACGGCCGTTTTCTGCTTCATCATGGGTGCAAATCCACCTTGGGAGGTAGTAGAAGGGTTTGTACGAAGGATTTGGAAAGAGCACGGCATAGATAAGATATCATTCCTGCCTAATGGTGTTTTTCTACTTCGGTTCAAGGACAAGGAAGCTAAGGTAAAAATTCTAAACCACGGCCTGTTCATGTTTGATAACAAGCCTCTGATTGTTAAAGAATGGACACCTGATGCAAAGTTAGATAAAACTGATGTGCCTGAAGTGCCTGTTTGGATACAACTACATGACCTACCCTTAAAATTTTGGGGTAGATGTTTGCCAAGGATAGCATCTCTAGTTGGGCCGTATGTTAAGTCTGACTTAGCTACGGAGGAGAGGTCTAGACTGGGGTATGCGCGGGTGATGGTAATGGCCAAGGTGGGTCAGAAATTTAGGAATGAGATCAGCCTGTTGGATGAAAGGGAGAACATGGTTTATGTCTTCGTGAAATATGAATGGAAACCTATATGGTGTTCCAAATGTAAGGGATATGGACATGAGGCTCGGGAATGTCGGAGGGACGAGCTTAGAAAGGCGAGGCAGGAGGTGAAGCAAAAAAAGAATGAGGGAGGGGGTCTCGTGAAACAGCCCTCGGTGAGGTTGATCACGGGTCCAAAGCCTCCATTGAATAGTGCTGGGGCGAGCTCTAGCATCGCTACAATACGTGGGCAGGGAGAAGGTATTCTGAAAGAATCTACGCCTCCTAGAGAGGTGGACGCGGGGGTAACTTATGCGGATATGGTTATAGGGTCGCCTAGGAAAGGGTCGGGTTGAGGGAAAAGAGGGGGTTGGATTAGAAATAGTTATCCATGGAGATACATAATATTTGATGTTGGAACGTGCGGGGTATGTGTAATATAAATAAGCAACGTGCGATAAATGAGTTTGTTAGGAAGCAACAAGTAGTTATTTTTGGTCTACTCGAGACCAAAATAAAAAATAAGGCTTATGCCAAAGTCCAACAAAATGTGTTTTCGGATTGGAGTATAACTACAAATAGTCACTGTGCTGAAGGTGGTCGAGTTTGGTTATTGTGGAAGCATGATAAGGTGAGCATCACGATCTTAGATTATAGTGCTCAGTGTATCCACGTTCGGGTTTCTACTCCCTCGGGTTATAGCTACTTCCTCACCTTTGTGTATGCATATAATGCCATTGGTGAAAGGGGCGTGCTATGGCGTGCTTTGGAGTCCTATGCGCGTAAGGGTCCTTGGATGGTCTTGGGTGATTTTAATTGTGTCATTGATGCTCGGGAGCGCCTTGGGGGTTCTTCTTCGGACGAGGAGATGAACCAGTTCCGGGATTGCTTAGCCAATTGTGAAATTGGAGATTTTCGAGCGAGTGGGTCTTGGTTCACTTGGAATAATAAGCATCAGATTGTCGAAACTAGAGTTTTCAGTCGTATTGACAGATGCTTGGCGAACGATGACATGGTGAGGTTATTCCCGAGTGGATTTGCGAATTTCCTCCCGGAAGGTACCTTTGATCATTGTCCTTGCGTAGTTCAGTTGGGTAGCCCTCCGGGAAGGAGGAACCGGCCCTTCAAATACATGAATCTTTGGAGTCGGTCCCCTAAGTTCTTGGGGTGCGTGAATACGGTGTGGGGTGAGCAGGTTGTCGGGTCGAAGATGTTCCAACTCTGCACGAAACTGAAGGGCCTGAAACGTCCTTTGAAGCTGCTTAACGCTTCCTCGTTCTCCGATATCGAGACACGCTGCAGTATTGCTGAAACGAAGCTTGCTGACCTGCAATGTCGATTGCGGACGAATAAGTCTGCTGTCTTGTTACAGGAGGAAATGACCGTTAATGATGATGTCCGGCGTCTACAAGCTGCCCGGGCTGATTATTGGGCTCAAAAAGCGAAACAAAGGTGGATAAAAGAGGGGGATGTGAACTCTGCTTTTTTCCACGGCTTGTTGAGGGCCCGCCGTGCACATAACGCGGTATCCTTGGTTAATGACGCTAATGGGCGAGCCTGTACTTCAAAGGAGGAGATCGAATCAGCCTTTATTTCTTATTATTCCTCGCTCTTGGGTGATTCGACGGAGGTGGAGCCTATCCGGGCTGACCTTGTTCGACTAGGTAAGCTCTGTTCGGATGAGCATAAATTGCTCCTTGGAGCGAGTGTGACTGAATCGGAAATCAAGAAAGCTATGAGCTCTATTCATCGTGACAAGGCCCCGGGGCCTGATGGGTACACCAGTCAGTTTTTCATAGATGCGTGGGATATTGTTGGTGAGGCTGTGGTCAGCGCGGTTCAGGATTTCTTCCGTTCAGGTAAGCTTCTGAAACAGCTGAACTGTGCTACTATTACTTTAATTCCCAAAATGGGCAGACCTCAGACTGTGAGGGATTTTAGACCTATAGCATGTTGTAACGTGGTGTATAAATGTATCGCCAAAATTATTTGCTCGAGACTGGCCAAGGTCCTACCCCAGATAATCTCGCCCAACCAGGGTGGGTTTATCGAGGGGCGGAGCATTGTTGAAAATGTCCTTATTTGTCAGGATCTTGTTAAGATGTATAGGAGAGGTCGTGTTTCCCCTAGATGTCTCTTCAAGGTTGATATTCATAAGGCCTACGACAGTGTGGAATGGTGTTTTGTTGAGCAAATGCTCACAGCCTTGGATTTCCCGGAGCACTTTAGGCGTCTGATTATGGAATGTGTCACTACGGTTTCGTACTCCCTCAGTGCTAATGGCGATACTTTCGGGTTTTTCCGTGGAAAGAGAGGGCTGAGACAGGGAGATCCTATGTCGCCGCTGTTGTTCACTATTTGTATGGAATATTTCTCTCAGATTCTGATTTATGGTGAGGTTGATCGTAACTTTAGGTATCACCCGAAGTGTGGTCCGATGAAGCTTACCCACTTGATGTTCGCTGATGATCTGCTTCTCTTCAGCAAAGGGGACACAGATTCGATGAAATTCTTATGGAGGTCCTTTGCTTCTTTTAGTAGGGCATCGGGGCTGAATATTAGTTCTGGGAAGTCTCATGCCTATTTTGCAGGTGTGGACGATGACAAGAAAGCCGACATCCTGCAGTTCTCTGGCTCCGTGGAAGGTACGTTACCCTTTCGCTATCTGGGTCTTCCGATCCAATGTACGCGGCTTGGTAAAATTGATTGTGAGTCTCTGACTGCCCGAATCATTTCGAGGATTTCTAGTATTGGTGCTCGGAAGCTATCCTACGCGGGTAGACTGACGTTGGTTCAGTCCGTTCTGTCTCAGCTACATAATTACTGGGCGATGGTGTTTATTATTCCGTCCTATGTTATGAATAGAATTATTGCCTTATGTCGCAATTTCTTATGGAATGGCGGGGTTGAAGGGAATAACAGGGCCCTAGTGAGCTGGGAGAAGCTGTGCTGTCCTAAACTGGAAGGAGGGCTGGGGCTAAGAGATTTAGTTATCTGGAATCAGGCTGCAGTCGCTAAGTTGGCTTCCTGGGTCTTTCATCAACCGGATCGTCTGTGGGTCCGGTGGGTGAACTCCATATATCTGAAGGGGAGTGTGTGGGGGAGATTATCAACCTAATACGGATGTCGCGTGGGCTTGGCGGAAAATTTGTCAGGCTAAGGATAAAATCAAGCATATGTTCGTAGATGGCCGATGGCATGGAAATAGGGAGTTCTATAGCGTCTCGGAGGGTTATGACGGCCTTCGGTCTCATAAGCCGTTGGTCCCGTGGGCTCGCCTTGTGTGGAGTGGTTGGAGCATTCCTAAACATAGCTTTATTGTTTGGCTTGTTTTTAGGAATGCGTTAAACACTAGGATAAATTTGATGCGGTTTGGTATTTCTGAATCCGATCGGTGCTTTTTATGTGAAGGTGAGGAAGAAAGCTTGGATCATCTCTTTTTCGGTTGTGCCTGGAGCTCACAGATTGTGAACAGTCTGAGCCTGTGGGTGAAGAAGAGTATCCCGTCTGCTGGGTCCTTACTTTGGGCGACCAAGATGCAGGGATCGAAGTTACAGTGTAACATCATTCGTGCCTTGTTCAATGCCATGATTTATCATGTTTGGAGACAACGAAATTTGTGTAGGATAGAAGGATCGGTGCAACGACCTCACCATAGCTGATTCAAGCGGACATTCGTGATAGAATTCTGGCTATGATTAAGCATCCCTTACGACCTAGGGATGCTAGATGGCTACGTAACTTGACGTAGCCAAATTTGTAAATTTTGACATTATTTTTTAATACATACTTACCTTTCACCAAAAAAAAAATGTGATATGAGATCGAGTTGATTAATCCATTCTTTATAGCTCGCTGGAGTTTGGTCCCTCTCATTTTCTTCCTCCAATCATTCCCCATCTCATGTTTTGGGATGCTCGGCACCTTCTCACAAATAGCATTCAAGACCCTCTTGGCATAGTTACAGTCCACAAAAAGATGATGCAACGTTTCAGAGAACACACCACAGGAGATGCACCTGTCGTCTTCGATAATTCAAAGCTTGTGCAGTTTGTCTTTTAGATTCAATCCTCCGCGCTGTATCAGCCACGCCATCAGCCTGTGCTTCGGCACAGACCACCTGGACCATACAGCCGCACACCAGTCCACAGGTTCATGCTTATTTCTCAGCCATCCGTATGCTTTCGATATTGAATATCCCTTCACACCCTGCTTACTCAGTTCATCGCTGCTGATCACCTGTTTCAGCATGTCACGGCTTTGACAATTTTTTTTCCAATACCAACAAGAATCCGTTCCTGGGATATAATCCTCCCATTCTTTTCCCTTTAAGTAAACTTGATGAATCCATTGAACCCAAAGTCTATCTTGCTTACTAGTAATCCACCAAGCCATTTTCCCAATTGCAGCTTTGTTCCAAATCGCAGTTTGGTTTAAGTTCAGTCCCCCTTCTCTGTAAGGTACACAAATTTTCTCCCAAGAGACAAGCGGCACCCGATGATATTCGGCAGTTCCATCCCACAGAAAATTTCTACAGATATTATCAATCTGCCTCATCACCGCTGAAGGAAGGATAAAGATAGTGGCCCAGTAATTGGGGAGGGTGGAAAGAACGCTCTTGATCAGAATTAATCGACCAGCATAGGATAACTTTTTTGCTCCAAGTCTCCTAATTCTCTCCACAATCTTCTTAACAATCGGCTGGCAGTCAAGTAGTGAAAGCCTAGTTGTTTTAATAGGAACTCCTAAGTAGCGAAAAGGGAGAGTACCTTCAGAACAACCAGAAACCTTGATGATATCTGCCTTTAATGCCTCCGTAACTCCATTAAAATAAACACTCGACTTCCCCTTGCTCATACGTAATCCAGATGATTCAGAAAAAGTCGAGAAGGTGCGCAATAGGAGCATCATGGAATTAACATCCCCTTTTGAGAACAGAAGTAGATCATCCGCGAACATAAGATTAGTTAGTCGTAGTTCCTTGCATAACGGATGGAACCTGAACGGCATATTACTAGTTGTATATTTCAACAATCTAGTAAGGTAATCCATACAAATAGTGAACAGGAGTGGGGAGAGTGGGTCACCTTGTCTGAGTCTTCGCTTACCCGGAAAAAAGCCAAAACAGTTCCCATTCAGGCACAAGGTATATGTAGCTGTAGTAACACACTGCATGACTAAATCTCTGAACCGCTGCGGGAAATTTAACTGTATCAACATCTGCTTCAGGAAACTCCACTCTACCGTGTCATAAGCTTTTTGTATGTCAATTTTGAACATACATCGGGGTGAGACACTTTTCCTATTGTACTGTTTGATTAAGTCCTGGCAAATCAAGATGTTTTCAATAATGCTTCTACCCTTAATGAATCCTCCTTGAGCAGGAGAAATAATGTCAGGGAGAACAGTAGCTAATCTCGTACACATAATCTTAGAAATCGCCTTATAGATCACATTGCAGCATGCTATCGGTCTAAACTGCGTCACTGACATAGGTCTATCAACCTTAGGAATGAGGGTAACTGAAGTAGTATTAAGATGCTTAAGTAAACAACCCGAGTTGAAAACATCCTCAATCGCTGCTGTGACATCGTCACCCACAATATGCCACGAGTCTTTGAAAAATTTACATGAATACCCGTCCGGACCCGGAGACTTATCATCAGGAATGCTAAAAATGGCTTGCTTAATTTCTTCTTTCGATACAAGTCGGTTGAGAATGGTATGATGCTGTGAAGTACATACATGCCCCTGCTCAATAATCTTCCTCTTGACAGCAGTAGTAGTGGTTTGGGATCCAAGAAGCCGTTGATAAAATTCCATAAACGCAACCTGTATCCCTTCTTGATCCTCATGCGTCATCCCACTCTCGTCCATAATCTGATGAACCGCATTATTCACTCTCCTAGACTTCAATGCTCCATGAAAATAAGCAGTATTTTGATCCCCTTCCTTGATCCAAAGGCATTTAGCCTTTTGTTGAAGATATTCTGATTGCGCATTGCTGAGAAATTGATACTCTTCATGAGCATTCCTTTCCTGCTCCCTTAAACCCAGATCAGCTGGACTGCAAATTAGTTCATTCTGCAGACGAATGAGCTTAACCTGTGCAATACTTGCTCTGTTTTCAATATCAGAAAACCGGGAATTGTTCAGATGCTTGAGGACCTTCTTAAGACGCTGCAGCTTTTTCACAAGACTGTATTGCTTTGTGCCATTTATATTTGTCTGCCAATCTCCTGCTACTAAGTTATCAAACCCTTCTGCCTTACTCCACGTATTATAATATTTGAAGGCACATTTGTGACTGGATTGCTCCTCACTCCTCTTAATAAGACATGGACAATGGTCAAAGAGTCCCTTAGGCAAGAAATGCGCCTTATAATCTTCCTTCAGATCCATCCATTCCTGGTTTATCAAACATCGATCCAATCTACTGTAAACTCTATCCTCCGGTTTTTGTTTGTTATTCCAAGTGTAGAAAGCCCCTAACGCAGGATAGTCTAACAAGCAACAATCTGAGATGCATTCCCGGAAAGGTTCAGCTTCAGCCATTGTAAAACCCCCACCCAATCTCTCATCGGGTGTCAGGACGCAGTTGAAGTCACCCCCCACTAGCCACGGAGTGCTAATGTTAGCTGCCAGCAGCTTAAGATCAGTCCAAAGGGATTCACGCTTATGAACCTCGTTGAAACCATACACCATAGTGACCCAAAACATACCACCTGAAGTCAAATCTTTCACATGGCAGTGAATGAGTTGATCAGTACACAAATGCGGATACACCTCACACTTTTGATGATCCCAAAGGACCCAGATACGGCCTCTCTCGTGAATATGATTATTAGTAACAATACTCCAGCTATTAAAAATAGTATTCCTAATTCTATGCTGATTCACAACCTTTATTTTGGTTTCTAATAATGCAAAAAAAAACCAACCTTCCAACTAAGAAGAAGCTTATTTACCTCCAATTTCTTCTTCACTTTATTAAGACCTCTAACGTTCCAATAACCTAAGTTCATTGAGAGTTAAGGTTAACTGATACCTCCCCCTCCTTTCCAGCACTACTCCCATGAGCAAAGGTTGATCCCTCATCCTTGTCTCGTAGTTGCCCTTCTTTCATGCCTTGATATCTTACTCTGTCAAGGCCTTTGTTGCTCAATGAAGGGAACTCTTCTTCATTATCTAATCGAAGACTACCAGCATAGTTAATTAATCTAGCAGGGGGTTCAATCCTCGTAGACGTAATCAAAGTCGTACTTGCTGCAGGAACCGGATTAGCATTGTTATCAGTTGCTGGTTTAGAGCCTTTCTTTGGCCTCCAAACCAGTTTCTTTGACTTTGCTTCCTTAGTCTTAGTCTGACCTTTGCACTCTACCTTCTCATGACCCATCCTCCTACAGTTCGAGCAAGTCATTGGTTTCCAATCATATTCGAGTTGAATGGAAACCAATGTCCCCTTTTCATCCAAAAACTGAACAGTTGCAGGAAGCGATTGCCCTATCTTGACCTCAACAAGTACTCGTGCAAATCCCAGTCTAGACCTTGCTGCTGTGGCATCATCTCGTTTAATGAAAGGTCCAATTATCCCCGCTATCTTAGGCAGACTATCCCCCCAGCATTTCAGCGGTAACTGGTGAAGTCTTACCCAAGTGGGAAGGATTTGGACATCCTCCTTCTTAAGCTCAATGTCCGGTTGCCAAGCTATTATGATCATTGGTTTGTTATCAAACATATAGAAACTTTGTGTTAAGCACTATATTCTTCATCGCCTCCGTCTGAAATATTATCAAGAAAATCCCATTTGGCATGAAAGATACCTTGTCAATCGCGTGATGTTTCCATATTCTTCGAAAAAAAACCTTCTAAGACTGCCCGAGGAGGGTTAGCACCCACAATGAAACCGTAAACAGCAGTCTTCCAGTAATCAAGTTCATTTTTCACATCCTCCTCTTCCAGTTTTAGCAAAGGCCGCTCCTTGATAAATGGAACAACTTTCTTGCCCTGCTTCATCAACCATTCACCTTGATCATGCTCACCTTCATTCTCCAAGGCGTCATGATCAACACCAATTTCGACTTTCTCATCATTGGTCAACAAAGCATCTCCATCATCGTCTTCATCCTCAATTACGTAAGGCGGAATGTCCATGATATCCTGCATGGATTTTTCTTTCACAGGCACGTTCATGGGTGATCTGTCGCGTCCACTCAAAACACCTCCTTTTGGATCCTCATCCCTACGTTCATTCTTCCTCCTAGTAATGTTAGTAAGCGCCGGCGAGGCAGCAGCCGGCGACTTGGCCATGATGCCGTAGTCTCCAATCGCCCAGCCGTCGCTTCTCTTACTAGGGTTTTTTGAATGAAGTATGCTCTTGCTCTTGTTTTTTTGTTGAATGAAGTATGCTCTTAACCTTGTGTTTGTTTGTTTGTATGTTTGTTTGTTTATGTGTTTTGTGTCCGTTTGCATCCACAGTTTTGTCGCAAGACCTTACTTGCCTTGCGGAGTATATTTTTCCTCTAAAGTGTACTCGCATGAGTTGAAAGGGCGTAGGGTGCGCTAATACCCACTCGGCTAGTTTAGTAGTTAGTATGTGCTTACTCGAGGGTGAGTAAGGGTTAAGTGTGGGGGAGTTGATAAGTGTAGTTTGTAGTGCCTAATTTGCTGTGTTTTGGTCCCGTTTTCCTTGTGGAATCGCTCATTGGGAGCGGTTTATGGGTTACTTATGCTTCCTTTAGTTCGTTTTAGGATCCCGAGACCATTTGTGAAGAATTGGAGCGAATCCGACTCGATACATACACTTTTTGGAGCCAACGAAGTGAAGGAACGATCACTCGATGCCTTGGATTCGACCCCGAGACCTCGGGACCCATTCCCGAGCCTCTTAGACTCGATCCCGAGTCCCGAGAATCGACGAGAAACCCATGAGAGGCAAGGAGGGACCAAAAAGATCATATTGGAGGCCTACAAGACTCATCCCCGACGGGAAGGGTCTCATCCCGTTCGGGATGAGGTGCACAATTGAAGCAGCTACTGACCTGGGTCCGTCCCGGTCGGGACCAGCCCGTCCCGGTCGGGACCAATCCGTCCCGGTCGGGACCGTGGTGCTGCTGTGCGAGACTTATTCTTTTCTCCTCCTTCATTCTTGTAACCTTATAAATACTTCCCTCTTGTATTGTTTACACATCTTACATTACCCTAGACTCTCTTAGGCCTCTCTTAAGCATTCAAACCCTAGATTAGTGTTCCTCACATTAGTTTTAATCTTCCTTTAATCTTTAGTTAATCATTGTAATTAGTCTTGTATTAAGGAGATTCTTGAAGATTATTCCAAGCTTGACAACCTTGGAGTTTTATTTGGGTTTCTTATTAATTCAAGTTCTCATCTTTTTCATCCTTGTTAGTTTGGTATAATCCTCTTCTCCCTTTTACTTTTGTTCTTTGTTTATTTATCAAGTTTGAATCTTTACATATTGTTTATTGTTATTGTTTGTTTATTATGGATGTTTGGATGTTTAGTTTGATTTCCCTTGTTCATGTTAGTTTTATCTTGATAATGAGTGAGTAGATTCCTTGTGGGGTTAGTAAGGGGATTAGGTGTGGATTATGGGTGATTAGGGTTTGATTAGGGGTAAAGGTTGCATCTTTTGTTGTTAGTCACATATTGGGCACACCATGTGTTTGTTGAATTGCTTGTGTGGGTAGTAGTGGCCAATGCTTCTCATACTTGTTCTCATCTTCTCATTGTTTGACTAGTGTGTGTTTGTGTCGGGTTTAGTCTTAGTCACGAGAGTGCGGACTTGGGTTTTGACGCGAGAGCGCGGACCGACCTTGACCTAGGTTTAGACACGAGAGCGCAAACCGACTCTAGCAATTAGGAGACACCTACACCCTTGATCACCCTATTACCCTTCTACACTTAAGAACCCGACCTAACCCTACTCCTTTCCATATTTAGTTCATCCTCCTAGTTAGTCGTCATTTCTCTAGTCTCATTGTTTAGTTAGTCTCTAGTTATTCCATTTAGCCTTGTTTTAGCTAGTTCGTTATTAGTCCACTTTCTTCATCTCCAACCACCATAGTTTACCAATTATCGTTCTCTTCGTGTTGTTTTGGTAGCATAGTCTCGTTTTTAGGTCGACCTAGTCTAGACTCTACAATACCGTCTCCGTGGACACGACCCGACTTACCCTAGCTACCCGTTAGGTGTAGTTGGTTGTTATTGATCGGTGGGGACCCACGACAAATCCCTACCATCACTAGTCAAACGATTTCTATTCGAGTCTCACCCTGAGGATGCCGATGGTAAGTCACGCATCAGTTAATCCCCAGCGGAGTCGCCAAATTGTGGACATGACATAGGTCCACCCCGACGCGGCCACGCGCGGGTTTGGGGAGGCGAATGAATCTCCATATGAGAATGGATCGAATTGAAATCTAAATCGAAGTGGAGTCGCCACCGAACTTTGTGGGAGTTCGGGCCCGTTCGAACCCACTCTATGTCGTAGTGGGCCGTAGAAAGGACACCCAACCCCGCCTGCACATTAGCGGCCTCTACTAAGATATCGAATGATTTTTGAATACGCGCGTTAGTTGAAAGATGAAAATGCTTATGCAAACATTGTTTTCCCTAAGCATGTGAATGAAATTGAACGGGTTTCTATGTCGATTTAATGCAACTAAAATTAATGTCAAAGTTGTATTTTAGCATGTGGGTTCATTTTAGTAAAATAAAACAAGCGATAAATCAACAAGAAAAATAAAAAATGGTTAGTAACGGTATAACGAACAATAACGGTTTGCAAATTATTAAATGATGTAGACAAAGATGATGTAAAGTTTTGAAAAGTGAATTTTTCATGTGATTGATTAGACACGTGTTGACTTAAGTCGTGAAAAGATATTAACGAAACTCGAACGGCTTGTAGGACTAACGGTTTGACGTGATGAAGGGGCCACTCGACCGAGTCATTGAGGGACTCGACCGAGTGGACCTCTGAAAACGCTTCTGTCCCATATTTTAGACCCTACTCGATCGAGTTATTGACCAACTCGACCGAGTACGTTGTCACTCGACCGAGTCACTGTGAGACTCGACCGAGTGGAGGTCGTAAGTGCATTCTGTTTCGATTTTTGGGGTGCCAGTCGACCGAGTAGGCTAGGCACTCGGTTGAGTGCCCCTTGTACGAACTGCTATTCGTTTCGCAATTTTGTGTCGATTTCGAAATTGCTTTTGATTTTTGATAATTCGATGAGTTTATTGAATCGGGCATAAATATTGTGAAATTTATACTCGATTCTAACTTCGAATGCTCGTCGTATCCCATATTCGATTATTGAATCGATATGGAATACTAGAGTAAAAATAAAAGAAAATTGCTTTAAGTCGTCATAAATTAACTATCGCGATATGAGTGGATTTCCTCCGCGTTTAATAATGTCGTAATTCTAACGAATTGTATGACAATTATTTTAGCATCAATAGAAAATCGCGTTAGTTAATTAATTTGACTAGATCGTTAGATTCGACATCCAATTATGGAATTGGTATCGAATCTAACGGATCGACACTTTGCTTGAATTAGAGGACTTGATTCCCTCGGCATCTCCGACATCGAAATAAATCCCTAGAGATTATGATGTCGGATCCGCGTCAACGGGTTTCGACCCTTAAAAAAAAGGAACTTGTTTTGAAAATAGGTTTTAGAATGGATGAAAATTGCGATAACGATGATAAAATAAGAGAACTGTGGTTGATGTTAATTCGTCTCAACAATCAAGCAATCGGGGTGATGGGATAAGCGACCGGCAACGCTGTGTGCGGTACACTTGTATATTCGGGTTTCCTTATCCCACCATCACTCATGCTCGACACGAATTGACAAATACTTTAATATTTTATACTAGTTATATTATCGATATTAGGACGCGATAATAACGATAAAAAAAGACAACAACGACGACCTAAACGACGGATGACGCGAGAGAAGGAGAAGAGAGAAAAGACGGGATTATGGCACCCTCAACCTGCATGTTTCTTGTGCTCGGACGGGGACTCGTAGTGGCGGCTTGCACGGGAGTTTCGAGTATGTAGATTAAGTTGTGGTGGTTTGGGTTTCGATTCCTAAAGCTAGGTTTAGGGTTTGCTAGTGTAGTATATGGTTGAATTAGGGTTTTTCAAGATGTAAAAAGATGATTGAAAGGTTGTGCATGGGGGTGTTTATATAGGCTAGGCCATGACCCTCGTCTAGGGTTACTCGACCGAGTAACCAGCTGACTCGGTCGAGTGGCACGGTGTGCCTGCAGTCAGGCCTGAATAAGGCCCACTCGATCGAGTGGCTCAGCTGGGTCGCGCGGGTCCATTGTTTTGGACCGTGACTTTGGATGTCTTTATGGGTTTTGAGTTTGACTTGGACTTTTTATGGCTGTTTTGTATGTTTCGGAGACGACTTTGACTGGGGTTGACCCAATTGCTAAAAGTCGGTTTTATTTCCGGTGTCGGTTTTGACCCAAATTAGTCTTGTTTGACTGGAAACGACCCATTGGGCCTGAATTTGAGGTCAGTTTTGTGAGATTTGTACTACGTAAGTGCATTAGCCAGCAACTAATGGTTTTGAGCCCATATCCGAGCGCGTAGAAACACGTTAGCGTCCGATCATCATCGGGTGTTTTTTGGAAACTGTCATAGACACCTGGCAGTCAAAATGCGGGTGTTTACAGAAGGCCATTGAATGAGAACCAAAATTGCCCTGACTACGATATAAATCGAAATGAGCGTCGTCCCCCAAGGTCACACAACACTCCTAAAAGGTTGTGTACTCAACCATTAGGAGTTGGAACTCGATGGTATACGCAGAATTTATCAAAGAGATTTGGATGATGATATTTGATGTATGTGTCTCATGCTCATTCTCTTACATCACCTTATATAAGACTACATGAGACTAAAATCATAGGGTATCCAAGACAATTTATGATTGGTAATGAGTTATCATTACTATAAAGATAATGATATTCATAACCATCATGAATATTGGTGTCAATGTGCTACTTAATGGGAGATACCCTTACAATGCAACAATGATCAACCTATTGTCTTTGCATTATTTCCCAGAAATTGGTGTTTAGAAGGATACCAACAAATGTAATGACTATATTGGAAATTGTGCGGCATACACAACTTAGGGAGATAGGGAACACGTGTCGTTTCAGAGAGTACGTGTGGTGTAAAAATTATAAGTAAATGATATGTTACATAAGTGTCGTGGATTAAATTACGGACTTGGAAGAAATATTAGTGATTACTACTTTTATTTAACTCCCAAGAACGTGTCGCTTATGGTTCGGGTCCAGAATAACAGCATATCGTTAGTAAGCATAAGTATCGTAATAATGTGGGTCGTAACGGTTAAAAAAAGGTCGAAACCTATAATACAAAGTATTAGCTAACATATTAGTCATCAGCAAAATCCTCTAATAGATACACTTTCCCCTTCCCCAAAAACTTTGCCCCTGCTACCAACGTCATTCTGAAAATCATAAAAGATTTCTCAAAGTGTAGAATATCTTCGCGCATATGACGAAAGGAATTGCACTTCCCCTAATTATGTTGCCAGGAAATCTGGTAGGTGAATTGAGTAGTCAATTAGGCAATAGTGATTTCACAGCATTTTTGGTTGAGAATTGACGGCATCTCGCGGAATTAGGGAAGAACATCTGGGATGGAGTGCATCTTAGTTTAATCATTGTATTTGTTCCGGTTACGGAAGCAATAGACCCGACCTTGGATTCGGGTCGTACGATTACAATGCTTTCATGACGATAATGATGTGATTCCTTCTGATCCCTCCTTTCTCTCCCTCACTGTTCGGACCTTCCCGGCGGAGTTGGCCTGCTCCCTGTACACAGAAAGCACAGGGCCCCGGGAGTGTCCGGGGCAACCCTCTCCGATGCCTAAGTTAGTCTGTGAATAGCCTCGAGGAACCTTACTCGTGAGGAGTAAGGTGGCAGTTTTAGAGTGAGAGTCTAGAGAGAGAAAATCCAACCTTTTGTATGTGGGAAATGGCAAAGTATTTATACCTTTTCTCAAGAGAGAAGAAAGAGAAAGAGAGAGAGAGAAGGAGAATGAGTGGACGGGAAAGCGACACGTGGGTTCACCTCGTCCACTCATTTTCTTTTTCCTTAGGCAAACGATGGAAGGGCTCTTGGTCTTCCCATGGCCCTGCCTGGGGCAAGAGCGCCCAGGAGATTTGGCAGGCAGGGGGCCTAACAGCCCTGGCCAGCAGGTGGCATGGCCTTGTTGGGCAGCGGAGCGACAGAGGTCGCTTATTTAGAGGTTCCTTAGCGATCTTGCTTGGTGGCCTGCTTAGGCAGGTCTTTCCTTGTTCCTGGGTCGGGCTTCCTCGGGGCCCAAATGGCGGGCGACCCGCGGCAGGCTACTGACCCCCATCAATTGGCCCTCGCCAGCTGGGGGGAGCAGGGCTTCCTTTTAGCATGCGACTTCTTGAGCGGGATGGCGGGAGGTTGACTTCTTGAATCCTACCTTGGCATTAAATGCGTTGCATGTTCCCGAGGAAAGAGTCTTAATTACTCCGGGCATGCAAAGGGTTGGGATGTCTTTCCTCATGATTACTTTTTCTTGTGAAATGGTTTTTCGGGCTTCGCGCAAGACCATCGATTGGCTACTTTTTGCGAAAATGGTTGAGGTGCCATTTAATGCCCTGCTCTTGCCCTTGTATAAATTTCGGCCTTGCTTGATCATTTCCACAATCTATCTTCATCTTTCTCTACTTCTCTTCAAAGAAACATGTCTTGGGTGAGAAAAATAGTTTTTCGTTGTGGAGTTTTTGTGAACATCCTCTGTTTCAAGGGACGCCGAAGATTGAGGTACTCCAGGCTGGCTCATCTGATCCTTCGTCGTAGTAGACGGACTCGCTCCCGCCCTTCGCGGGCTACTAGGAGGAAATCTTCATTTAGGGCTGACAAACGCCCCAAAAGGTCTTCGCCTCCTGCTCGGCCCATGCCCAGACGCTGCTCCCAGGCGGGAGGTTGTTTTTACAGGGGATATAACCGATGTTTTCCTTGGTTACATCCAGAAAAATTCGATCCTGACTTCTCGAAATTAGGCTCTTTCCCCGAGTCAGGTCCTTCCTCCCCCTTGGTGAGGAAAGAGGACTATGGCTCCTCTAATGATGTCAGGGTGGTCCGTTATGGTAGGGACTGGGACGTGAGCAGTCACGACTCTGAGGATAGTGAACGCCAGGGCTACTCATCCGGCAGGGATGAAGGAGAGGGCCCTGATGACCCATTTGAAGGCTCCGACAGCTGGGACTTGGGGTCCGATGCTGGCGGCTATGCTAGCCCTGGGGACTACTCCCCGGGTTTTGATGATGACTAGGCCTGCCTCGTTCTTGCAGGTAGATTGAGCCGGAATATCAGGCTCCTTTTGTAATTTTCTTTTCTTGCCCACTCAGTTTGTAACTTTGGCCATTTTGGGCCTTTTTAATTAATGGAAAATCAGGCGGGCTTTTGACTTTTTATGTGTGTTTTGTTGCGTTTTTTTTTTTTTTTTTTTTTTTTTGCGAGTGATGTCATGCAATGACTTACTTCTGCCCTTTTTGCCTTCTTGAGGCTCCTCGGGAAGTGATGGGTGGTTGAATTTTTGAATGTGTGACACGTGGGGGGCTTTTCTTGGGGATAGCCTTTGATTGGGCAGCTTTTCGCCTTCCTGCACCTATAAAAGTATCAGCTCCCCCTTCATTTCCCCTTTCACACATTCGAATTTCACAAAACCCCCCTCTCAAACTCTCTCTTTGCCAAGCGATCTCTGGATTGAGGAACTCTTTTGCGTCTTCATCCGGCGTCTGCTAATTAGGTTAGAACCCTAATCCTTGTCCTCCTCATCTTTTAATTTCTTCGCTTTTCCCCATTTTCTTTGAACATCATGGTCAATCACTGTGCTCGGATTCTCCATTTTACCGGTCCTTCGACTGAAAGAACGGGGGGCAGAGACAAGGTTAACGCTGACCTTGCTTCCTCCTCCGGGGGACCGGGTGTTAGGGCGGCCAAGGAAAGCCATTCAGAGGACAGTGGGGTGCCAACTCCCCTAAGCCTGCTCCCCTCGACGTTATTGATTCTGACGATGAGGCGTTAGAAATTGACGCCTCCACAATCGCCGGCCCGCTTATTCCCAGGGAGCCAGGGAGGGCCTACTACCTAGATAAGACCAAATATAGGATCTCCCTGAGAACATACCTGGCCCCCAAGAACCGGGACCTAATTCTGGAGAAAAATGCTGGGGAAGCTATAGTCAGGCTTTATAATTTTGGGGAGGGATACACTGTTGTTGTTCCTAGGGAGAAGAACACAATATGCAATCCCCCTGCGGGCTGCATAGCTGTGTACCACAAATGCCTCGAATTCGGCCTGCGCTTTCCCCTTCATCCATTCCTGGAGGAGGCCTTCAGGCGTATGAACGTGGCTATCGCCCAGTTGATGGCCCTTGCAGTCAGGTCGTTGATTGCCTACACCTGGACCTGCCTGTTCTGGGGCGAGGAGCCATCCATAAATGCTTTAAGGTTTATGGTGGGCCTACAGATGGTGGCCTCTAATGAAGGGGATGGCTCCTCAGGGTATTTTTCCCTCCTCTGCCAGAAGAAAGGCTGCCCAGTTTGGCCGGTGTGGTCTGAAGGACTGGAAAGACAATTTTCTGTATGTACATAGTGCTACGGGATGGAGGATTCCCCGTCATTTCAGGAATCACGTCCACACTCGGCTGGAGACCCGCCAGGAGTATCACCCAGGGGTTGGGGGGAGAGCTCTTGAGGTCAGGCTGACCCGGAAGGAAAAAGATCTGGTCGTACGGTTTGCCTCCTCCAAGGATAGGAAAGGCTCATATGGGCCTGACATCTGGCTCCCCCATGCCGAGCTTATAGCGACCGATGACTACCTGACCTGGGTGGGCCTGAACACTGGTCTAAGTGCAAGTAGCTCGGGGATTTTGTCAGCAATTAGACTTCTTTTATCCTGTTTTATTGTGTGTTCGCTCAGTTATCTTTCTTAATTCTTTGCAGATCTTGCCACCTGCCTTTAGTCAAGGAAAGAGTTGAGAGCTCTTCGCCTGAACAAGGATTTCTTAGCCTTCGTCAACCATCCTCCCTTCCTGCTGACTTTAAAAAGCAAAGCCTCATGAAGTATGTGAAGAGCATATCAGTCAGCAGAGCGAGGTTTCCTCCTCTTCCTCCCAGGCCGACTCCTACAAAGTCTGCAGGTCCAATTCCTGCCCCCAGAAATGTGGAGGAGGAGGCTACATCAGAGACAACCCCATCCCCTGTTGGCAGGCATGGAGGCCCCTCTGCTGAGTCTCACCCTCCCGGGGGGTCAATGCCCACTGAATCGGAAGAGGCTGGGGAGGGCACCGCCCTGGTTGGCAGGAAAAGGAAAGCTAAGGAACTGGCGGATGTCGTCACGGTGGTCGATCTGGAAGCAGACGCCCACACACCCGAGGCAAAACGTCATGCCAGTGACATCCCTGACACCTTGTTTTCAGAGGAAAACGCTGAGTTCCATTTTACCGCTGGCGATAGTGTCGACGTCTCCGCCCTGCTTTCTGACTCCACTGCTCTATTGGCGGATCACCTTACTAAGTCCGTGACTTCCACTACCAATCGGGTGCTTCAGTTTATCTTGCGTACCTCCAGGGTGTTCCAAGCTTCCACCGAGCTGGCGGCCCTCAGCCGCTTGAGCGACAAAGAGTTAGTCGTTACTCCTGGGCTCCCTCTCCCTGAACGCCTAGCAATGGTTGAGAGGGATGTTACCCTAATCGCCAGCCTGAAGGATCAGCTGGCAAAGAGCGAGGGCGACCTGGGGAAGGCCAAGGACCAGGTAGCGCGCTGGAAAGCTTAGGGCGAAAGGCTGTGAGGGAGGTAGCTGACCTGGAGGCAAAGCTGGAGCAAGCAAGGAAAGGGGTCGCTGAGTTGGAGCAGGCCAAGAAGGTGGTTGCTGAACTAGAGCAGTCTAAGAAAAAGATTGCTGAGCTGGAGGACCGCCTGATCAAGGCTGACATGGATCTCCAGAAGGCGCAAGGCGATCTGAAGACACAGGGCGAGGAATGGCAGAAAGAGAAGGATACCATTATCCAGGAAGCCAACTCTGCAGTGGCGACGAATTTTAATGCTGGAGCCTTTTCCTCCTTACAGTTTGTTATGGAGGTTATAAGGGAGATGCTCCCAAACTTTGATGAGGATGCCTTTCAGGACCTCTATGCTGCCAAGAAAGATGCCCGGGCCAACAGATCGCCTAAGGAGGCCACTGATGCTGATCAAGATGCCCCCAATGTTTAACACGCGGGGCAGTCGTCCTCTAAGGGCTCTTGGCCCTACCCTGTTGCGCCTTTGCTTCCTCGTTAATACTTTAATCCTTTTGCGCGCTGGGCCCTAATGTGGTTGGCTGTCGGCTTGATGTAATATTTTAACTTTCTTGTGCTTGGATTTTTATTGCTCATGTTTGTTAAACTCCTCTGGATTTATTGTGAATGTACTTTTGTGATCGTTTATGTTATCGCTCTTTTTGAAGCTTGGCCTGACCCTGGCTTCTCGGGGAAGTCAAGGGGGCCTGCCTCCTGCCTGCCCAGAGGTAGGTAAAGGGGACTGTATTTTTTGTACAAGGTTGGGGGTTTCCCAGTCCTTGTCCTTTTTGGCACATGGGCCTTGTCCTGACCCTGGCTTCTTGCCGAAGTACAGGGGGCCTGCCCCCTGCCTGCCCAGAGGTAGGCGGGGGGGACTTTGCGTTTTTTATACAAGGTTGGGGGATGCCCCCAGTCCTTCACTACAAGAATGAGCATTCATTCCTACGGACCCGATTCGTAGGAAACATGTCCATTTCTGTTGGAATAAGCACGTTCCTACAGAAAATTAGTAGGAAACATTCCGTCGGTATACTTCGTCGGAAATAAAAAACTTCCTACGACATTTTTCGTAGGAATAAATTTCCTACAAAATGATCCGTCGGAATGGCTGGTGACGAGGAAGGGTTCAAATTTCCTACGGAAACTTCGTAGAACAATATCTTTCCGTAGGAGACATTAATTGAGAAAAAATATTATTAAATATTTCGAGCTACATATTTTCGTAGGAAACTGTAAAAATTCCGTAGGATAAAACCTTATTTTAGACATAATTTCACTGCTTAATGTCGTCCCTAGTATACGAAAACCCTATAAACATGAACGACATACGTTAACACTCCACCGCAAAGCGGGAGACCACAATTCCAGAAAACAAATGTGTGATACGAAAATATAATTTAAATTTGTCATAAAAGAAATAATCTCAAATATCACTTTACAATAAAACAAAAAGTATCTCATTCCAAAACTTCAAGCCATCAAAAACTTTCATTAGAGTGTCCAGTTGTTCTTGCATCTTCAAGATTCTTTCTTTCATTCTTTTATTCTTCTCGAACACCCTGGCATTCTCCTCCAGCACCTTAGCTTTATCCTCTTGCACCTCTAGCCAATGTCTAAAGTGTCATCGAGCTGATTACCCTTCATTGATCTTTTAATAAAAGATTACTGTCAGAACAAGCTTTATATGTCACTTAATATATAAATTAACTCTCAAAATCTTGATGGAAACATACACAGTCTACAACTGAGGAATGCTAAAAAAACTCCACAGGGAGCTGTCCTACATGTCCGGTCTGGTCCATCATTCTGCCAAAAGAATAGCTAACAACTTCAGACTAACAATCAGGGAGCACAAGAAAGTACACAGGGAACACAAGAATAGCTAACAACTTCAGACTAAATTGTTATTATCAAAAAGCCCGAAAAGGTTAATTATCTTTCAACAATAAAAAATTTAGCTAAACGATGTACTCCCTCTGAGTTCCTATTATTGTCCCACTTTCCTTTTTGGGCTGAGTTTGATTTTTGTCTCACTTTCCTTTTTAGACAATCAATATGTGGTTCACAATTACTCTTCCATTTCTCTCTCTTCCTTTTTCTTTTTTGAACCACTCATTTCCCCTTCCTTATTTTTCACCCCAAATTCCTTTGGGACAATAATAGGAACTCGGAGGGAGTATTTTTTTTAGTCACCAACATTTATAACTTTAGACTCAATTAGAAACAATGGAAGCAATAGAAAAACATAAACAATGGAAGCAGTATGTGAAAAAAAGAAACTGAAACTTTTGTAATCTATGAACAAAAACACAAACAAGAAAACAATAACAAGCTAAATTAATCCGAAAGCAATTACTGGAGAAGTTACTACTTGTATTTATTTTTCACCCTCCAATTAATGTAAGGTTCTTATTTATTCAAATTCGATAAAATCTTAACAGTAATATGCGCCTGAGTTGATAAACCGCTCATTGATGCCTTGGCGATCTTACCAAACTCGAATCCCGGCTAAACCCGATGTTGGTTAGCTAAACAATAGAAACCAATTATAAGTGAAAGACACAAGTTGCATTGTAAAGTATGAACATTCAGTCATTTTCCCAAGTAGTATACGAAGTATCAAACAACAATGATGAATTAAAGGCTTAAAAAGAAACTCATATGATTCAAGCAAAGTACGTTATGTTTAATTGAAATATTTACTAGGCTGTTGTTTTTGAATTTTACTTTTCGGTTAGTACAGTATGTTCCTTTAATGAATTGGTTCATATAGCTTATACCAATTTGGAGATGAATTTTGGCTATTTGTTGATCGAAGTTATAAATTCCTTGATTTTACTCAAGCTTTCTACCTTTCTACTCTTTACAGCTTGGTTGATTTGTTCCTATGGAAGATCAGTCATGAGATCAATCCAACTTCCTCACATCTATGGGATCAGACCATGAGATAAATTCTTTTATAATCAAGGATGAAAAGCTTATAGGGATTCAACTTATCGAGAATTCTAGATACCCCTAGCACAAGTTATAGGTTGGAATTCAATAAAGACACTATTATCAAAATACTAACTAAGATCAACTAACTATATACAATAATAGCTGTATTTTTTAGCATATAAGAATTCAAGAGAGTCAAGACTCTAGACTACTCAATAGTCTACTCAATAACTCGCTCATTCGATTAAAAAACCACAACTTAAGCCCGCCTGATATGTATAGTAGTAGCTTGATTATATTATCGAAGCAATTGACTTGATATGTATAGGTTAGTCAGATTGTAGGAATTGATCGAATACTACTGGTCCGAAAAAGAAATGAAACACAGAAACTAATTGAAACTAACTGAAACTAATTGCTCGGGTCTATAACAGTTCTATAAGAGGCTCTCTAAGACTAGAATTGTAGTAGTGAACGGCAGTAGCAGAAGAAGAAGAAGAAGAAGAAGAAGAAGAAGAAGAGGGAACACGCGCAACAACCACAGTAACGACAAAGCGTCAAAACGATAACACGCAGACAAAAATGCAACAATTGAACAGTTGCAGATGGTTGACATAACAGGGCAATAGAACGATGAATTGTAGAGACGACTATTAACAACTACAAAGACGAACAAAGGCACAACAGTTAACGATAAGAAGGAAATAAGACGGAGAAGGAGAAGAAAAGGGGCATTACTAAGTCAGGCAACGCAAGACGACAATAGTAGCAGCCACGACAAGAACAACGACGACGCAGGTGGATGAGGCCTGAGAATGCGACGCCGAGAAGAGGAAAGGAAGGGGAAAGAGAGCGCAGTTGAGGCGAGGAGGATGAAGGCAGATTGAAGGTGGAGATTGATGGTGATGGCTGAAGGAGGATCGAAATAGAGGATGCAAGGGGAAGGTGACGGCTGACTAAGTGAAGAGGAAGGGGGAAAAAGGAAACGTGACTCCTATTAGGTTAGAAACAAATTGGGTCAGAAATATTACCATGAGTCAGATCAAGTAAAATACTATTTAACATAATATATATATATATATATATATATATATATATATATATAAGGTCAACAATTTTTTTAAGTTTATATTAAAGTTACAGATGACATACGATAAAGTTGCATTTGTTCAAAATTGATATGTAACTATAACATTCATCACTTTTATCACTCATCTCGTGTAACTTTAAGCAGTTTTTGTGTGACTTTAACAATGGAACTTAGGAACTTAAAAAAGTTGTTGAACTTATTTGAACCTCTCTCTCTCTCTCTCTCTCTCTCTCTCTATCTATATATATATATATAATACTTATCGAGACAAAAATAAATATTTGAAATAAATACGTAGTTTAGAGATATCATATATTAGTTCGAGAGGATTTATAAAATGTATTTTAAAATTAAAATACAGGTTTACGATAAAAATAACGTTTCTTGAGAAAATTAACGAAGGTACGACGAAAGCATTGACATTTCGGGTTCGGTGAAATACGGGGCGAGTATATTTCGGGGAAAATATGTTTTTAAGTGTATAAAAAGAATAACCGTGTATGAGCGATAAAGTTTTTTTAATTTATGCATTGACATTAGTTAAAAAAATTCATGAAATTTGGACCTACAAAATTTCCTACGGAATATTCCGTAGCCCAACAAGTTTCCTACCACATTCCGTAACAATTTCGTAGGAGTGCTTTAAAGGAGTGACAGATTGGAATTCCGTAGGAAATATCTGTAGGAACTATTACTTTCCGACGCCTTTTAAGATCCGTAGGAATGTTTTCGTAGGAATTACCACTAATTCTAGTAGTGCTTGTTTATTCGGCACGTGGGGCCCGGCCTGACCCTGACTTCTTTGTCGAAGTCCAGGGGGCCTGCCCCCTGCCTGCCCAGAGGCAGGCTGAGGGACTTAGGATTTTTGTTGGGGGGTCCCTTTTTCCTCGGGTTTTGCAACAGGGAGGCCCTCCCCCTATTGCTCCTGCTCGTTTGTGTGTGAAATGCGAATTTGAACCGACAACGAGTATGAATTCGGAGATCTTTTCATTTCTTGAAAAAAACTTAAAACACCCATGGTCGGAGCCGTCGACATTCTTTCTTGACCGTTCTTCGCCAATTTTTGAATAAAAACAAAAGAAAAAAATCCTTTGTTCCTCAAGCTAGACATAGTACCTCTTCAGGGTATCTATGTTCCAGTGGGCGGCCAGCTCTTGTCCTGCAGGGTGGGCGATCTTGTATGTTCCTGGCCCCATGATCTGGGTGACTTCGTACGGGCCTTCTCAATTGGCGCTCAGTTTTCCATGTTCTCTTGATCTCCCAACTGCCTGCGTCTTTCTTAGAACCAGGTCCCCCACTTGGAAACTTCTTTCATTCACTTTCCTGTTGTATGCCTTCCTCATTCGTTGTTGGTAGGCAGCAATGTTAACGCAGGCCTCTCGGCTTACTTCACCGACCAGGTCCAGAGCCTCCATCATTACAGCTTCATTGCTCGCCCTATCATATTGCTGGGATCGCAGGCTGAGGACTTGTGCCTCTATATGCAGCAGGGCCTCAGCCCCGTAGACCAGACCAAAGAGGGTCTGGCCTATGGATTCCTTTCTGGTGGTCCTGATGGACCATAGTACGCTTGGTAGTTCGTCCGCCCATCTCCCCTTGAGCTCGTCCACCATCCTTTTTAGATCGCTTAGGATTTGCTTGTTTGCCGCCTCCGCTTGTCCGTTAGTTTGTGGGTGGCAGACGACGGAGTAAGCGACTGTTATGCCGTGGCTCTCCAGCCAGGCTCTCAAGGGGTCATTGTCGAACTGCCTCCCATGATCGAAGACTAGAACTTTGGGCAGGTCATACCTGGTTATGATATTCCGCCAGATTACTTTCCTGACCGCGGGCTCGATAATGTTTGGGACTGCTTCAGCTTCAATCCACTTAGTAAAATAATAGATCCCTACTATCATAAACTTCCTGCCCCTAGTCGCAACAGTGAAAGGACCCAGAATGTCCATCCCCCATTGAGCGAAGGGGATGGGGACTAAATTGGTATGAGCTCCTGGGCTGGGGCGTGTATTGTCGGGGCAAATAGCTGGCACTTCCTACACCTTCGGGTTAGATTTCTGGCGTTAGCGAGCAGGGTCGGCCAATAGTAGCCTGCCCTCAGGGCTTTATGTGCCAGCGACCTTCCCCCTATATGATGGCCGCAGATTCCTGAATGTATGTCGTCCAATACCTCTGCGGCCTGCCCTGACCCCAGACATTTGAGCAGGGGAGACGAAAATGATTTTCGGTACAATTCTTCGCCTACCAGTATAAACCATGCAGCTCTGGCCGACATTCTCTTTCTCTGGACTGGATCCTGTGGAAGGGTTCCATACTTCTTGAATTGGAAGATTGGTGTCATCCAGTCATCAGACTCCGGCTCTTCAATGATGCTGATTGTTTGGCAGGGTGCGGTGGATTTTTCCTGAATTACATCTACCCATACCGATCTTCTTATGTCCTGCAGACTGGAACTGGCCAGCTTTGATAGGGCGTCCGCCCGGTTGTTCTGGGACCGAGGGACCTGTTTGACTTCGTAAGATTTCAACCCAGACAATTCTTGTTTCACCTTTTCTAGGTATGCGGCCATAGTCTGGTCTTTGGCTTTGTACTCTCCATTAATTTAATTGGCAATAAGCTGGGAGTCTGTTGCTAGAACAATCCTCTCAGCCCCTGCAGCTTTGGCCAGATTAATGCCCGCCAGTACGGCCTCGTACTCAGCCTCGTTATTGGACGCAGGGAAGGTGAACCTGAGCGCGTGCTCAAAATATGCCCCCTCAGGGCTGGTGAGTACAATACCTGCCCCTTCACCATTGGCTGTCTAGGATCCGTCGGTGTATACTACCCACTCTCCGGCGGGTGGATCGTCTTCTTCAGAATGGGAACACTCTGCTAGGAAATCTGCCAAGGCCTGCGCCTTGATGGCAGTCCTGGATTGGTATGATATTCCCAATCCGCTAAACTCTATGGCCCATTTTAGCAGTCTCCCGGATTTTTCAAACTTTTCCAGGACCTTTTCCAGGGGTTGGTTAGTCAGCACTACGACGGGATGGGCGTCAAAGTATGGCCTGAGCTTTCCGGCTGCGATGACGACTGCGTAGGCTGCCTTCTCAACCACCGGGTAGTTCTTCTCTGCTGCCCCCAAGGCATGGCTCACGAAATATATGGGCTGTTGGGAACCTGCTTCCTCCCTTAGAATTACCGCGCTTACTGTTGAGTTTGTTACAACAATGTAAAGGAAGAGCTTCTCCCCTGCCACCGGCCTTGCCAGGGTAGGCAGTTTCTTCAAGTGCTCTTTCAATTGTTTGAAGGCCTCTTTCTGTTCGTCTTCCCATTTAAACTCTTTGTTTCCTTTCAATATTTTGAAGAAAGGAGTTGATTTGTCAACTGACCTGGCGATGAACCGTGCTAGGGCAGCCATCCTGCTTGTCAGGCGCTGGATGTCCCTTATAGTCCTTGGCTCTGGGAGGTCTAAGACGGCCTGAACTTTCTCGGGGTTCGCGTCGATTCCCCTGGGGCTGACCAAGAAGCCCATAAATTTTCCGGAGCGGACCCCGAAGGTACACTTCTTAGGGTTAAGCTTCATTTGGTACGTGCGCAGGGAGGAGAAGGTCTCATGCAGATCTTTTAGGTGCTCAGCGTCCCCCTTACTCTTTACGATTGCATCGTCTACATAGGCCTCCAGATTTCTGCCCTTCTGGTTCTCAAAAACCTTGTCGACCAATCGCTAGCAGGTGGCGCCTGCGTTCTTTAATCCGAACGACATCATCTTGTACATGTATGTACCAGAGCTGGTGATGAATGCGCATTTTACCCTGTCAGGCTGCCCGAGGTATACCTGGTGGTAGCCTGAAAAGGCATCCAAGAAGCTAAGTGTGGTGTACCCGCTGGTGGCGTCTACCAGCTGATCGATCCTGGGGAGGGGATAGCAGTCTTTAGGGCAGGCTTTGTTGAGATTTGTGAAGTCTACACACATTCTCCATGCTCCTGAAGACTTTTTTACCATCACCACATTGGCTAACTACTCGGGGTAATCGCAACTTTCTATGAAATCGGCCTTCAAAAGTTTTTCGATTTCTTCCTTGATGGCCTGATCCTTCTCTGCAGACATGTTCCTCTTTTTCTGCTTTACAGGGCGGGCTTCTAGACTTACGTTCAGCTTGTGAACGATATGTGCCGGATCGACCCCCGACATTTCGTCTGCCGAGTAGGCGAACACATCCCTGTTATCTCTCAGGACCTTGATCAATTCTTTGCGATAGGGATACTTTAGGTCAGCCCCTATGAGGACCTGCCTTCCAGGGTCCAGGTCCACCAGCATGCTCTCTCCCCCATGTTCAAGGTGGTCTGCTGCTTGCTGGCCAGCTGGAATCTCCCCTTCCCTGTTGGGGGAGCTGTCAGCCTTTCGCTTGCCTTTTCTCTCGGTTTCGTGGGTCTGCAGGGCCACGGAGTAGCATTGTCTGGCTGACTTCTGGTCCCCGTGCACCTTTCCCTCCATGCCAAAATCTGTTACGTAGGCAATGGCCAGGGCGCTGATTGATATGGCAGCCTCAATTTCATCTAGGGTAGCCCTGCCTATCAGGGCGTTATATGAAGATATTGCATCCACAACGACAAATGACGCTCTGATATTCCTGGCTGAGGCTCCCTCCCCGAAAGTCACCGGCAGATCGATGATCCCCATGGGAAGCACGCCTGCTCCACTGAACTCGTACAGCGATCCAGGGGCAGGCTTGAGGTGCCTCTTCTCTAAATTCATTTTGTCAAATGCGTCCTTGTACAGCAGATTGGTATAGGCTCCTGTGTCCACCATGCATCTTCTCACGATATGATTGCTGATGACAAGAGACAACACCAGGGGGTCACTGTGAGGGTATACCACCCGCCCTGCATCCTGGGAGGTGATGCTCAAGGTCAGGCCTCTAGGGCTCCCTGCCTTCTCAGCGTAGCATATCTAATTCCGTAGTTCACGGATCTGTCTTTTTTGGCCTCTTTTACTTGTCTGGCCTTCCGCATCTCCCGACACCACATGGATTATCGGGCGGTTTTGCGGTGAGCCTTTAGGTTTGTCCGCTGTCTCCTTCTGGTTCTTGTTTCTCGCAGCGTAGTTGCTCAACCAACCATTTCTGATGAGTTTCTCAATCTCATCTTTTAGGTGGCCACACTCCTCGGTGGTATGCCCAACGCAGTCATGGAACGTGCAAAATTTCTTTGGATCACCCTTTGGGCTGCGCGGCTTACTGGGGCGGTTCCACTTAGCTGTCTCTTTTTTCATATCGAAAATTTCGGCTCTTGACTTATTGAGAGCTGTGTAGCTGTCAAACCTTGGCTGATAGGCAACGCACACGCTCTTTTCTCTGGGTGTCGCCCTCCTCAGCTCTCTGCTTTCCTGCCTCACCTCTACCGCGTCCACCCTGCGGTCCCCCCTGTGGCCTGGAAGGCCCTGTGGGGGTATCCGACAGGTTGTGGAACTTCTCCTGCAGCATGAAGCCCTCGGCAATCTTTCGAGCCTTGGCCAGAGTTTTTGGCTGGGCTCTGATCATTTGATTCTTCATTTCCCTCGGGAGTAGTAAATTTGTTAAAGCGTACGCTGCAGTTGGGTCGTCGATCTCTTTGACCTGCTGGAAAGACAGGTCGAACCTCTTAAAATAATCCCGGACAGTCTCGCCCTTCTTTTGCCTCAGAGTCATTAAGTCGAACCGGGTTAGCCTGCGTCTCTTGTTACCTGCGTATTGGTCACAGAAAGCCTCGGCTAGCTCTATGAGATAGCTAATTGACCCTTGTGGTAAGTCCCTAAACCACCCCTGAGCCAATCCTACGAGGGTGGTTGGGAAAATCTTGCACCATACTGCATCATCTGCCTCGTACATGCCCATATGGCTTTCGTAGGCGACAAGATGATCCTCCGGGTCGGTGGTTCCGTCAAACTTGATAGAGGGCATTTTGATCTTAGGGATAGGATGACCCTGAACCTCAGGGTGGAGCGGAGTTTTGGTGGGTCTACCTACCATCTTTTACCGGCTTCCCACGGAGTGGTAACCGTAGTCGTCCCATTTGCCTGGGGTCGGTTTCCTAATACTGGGGGAGCGGTGCCTGGTGGGGTGCCTACTTATAGCCCCATCATCCCTCGCGGGGGATTGGCACCTGGGCCGTTTCCTTTGGGGCTGCTCGAGGTTATCGTCTTGCCGGTGCCTTGACCCTACTGGTTGTCCATGGTTGAGTATGGATTGCAAGCTCTGGGACAACCCTGGGGCTTGCTGGGACTCGGCTGGCGTTAATCGAGAAAAGACCCCACCCTACTTTTCTCCCAGACGTTTTGAGGCGGGCCCCCTGGGTCTCTTCCGATCTTGGAGGTCCTGGGATAAGCCCCTCTTCTTGATGGCTGACGTGGACTCAGTGGTATGTATGGAGAATGGTTGTTGTTGGGCTGGCTGCCCTTGATTGTCGGCGGTTATGCGCTTTTGGGCCTGCACATACCTCTGGGCAGTCTTTTTCGCCTTCCTTTAGGCATTCCTGGCGGCGGTTCGCTTTGTGCCCCCAGCACTTTCAAAGTCAAGGTGCCTGGGGGTTGTGGCGATCCTGCCTAACAAGTCTTCTGGAGTAAATTCCTGGTTGAGCATGGCAGAAATGAAGGCTGCAATTTGGACAACCTGGGCAAGGGTGAGGTTCAAGCTAGGCCTCTGTTGACCCATCTGCCCAGCTATAACTGCAGTCCCTCTGCTGGGAGCCCCTTAGAGACTGGCCCTCCCTACCCCTGGGATCGTGGTTGCGGGCGTTATATCTGGTAGGGGCATTCCGTACAGGGGGGTCACCGGTGGTACCGTCGGACCCGCCCCAGAACTGGCTTCATTAATTTCAGACATGTTTTTTGGTTATGGTTGATTTTTGTAGGTGTGAGCACAACCGAATTCTTCCCCACAGACGGCGCCAAATTGTTCCGGTTACGGAAGCAATAGACCCGACCTTGGATTCGGGTCCTACGATTATAATGCTTTCTTGATGATGATGATGTGATTCGTTCTGATCTCTCATTTCCCTCCCTCACCGTTCGGACCTTCCCGGCGGAGTTGGCCTGCTCCCTACACAAAGAAAGAACAGGGCCCCGAAGTGTCCGGGGGAACCCTCTCCGATGCCTAAGTTAGTCTGTGAATAGCCTTGAGGAACCTTACTCGTGAGGAGTAAGGGGGCAGTTTTAGAGTGAGAGTCTAGAGAGAGAAAATCCAACCTTTTGTATGTGGGAAATGGCAAAGTATTTATACCTTTCCTCAAGAGAGAAGAAAGAGAAAGAGAGAGAGAAGGAGAATGAGTGGACGGGCAAGCGACACGTGGGTTCACCTCGTCCACTCATTTCCTTTTACCTTAGGCAAACGACGGAGGGGCTCTTGGTCTTCCCATGGCCCTGCCTGGGGCGACAGCGCCCTGGAGATTTGGCAGGCAGGGGGCCTAACAGCCCTGGCCAGCAGGTGGCATGGCCTTGTTGGGCAGCGGAGCGACAGAGGTCGCCTATTTAGAGGTTCCTTAGCGATCTTGCTTGGTGGCCTGCTTAGGCAGGCCTTTCCTTGTTCCTGGGTCGGGCTTCCTCGGGGCCCAGATGGTGGGCGACCCGCGGCAGCCTACCGACCCCCATCAGTATTATTGGAATTCTTGAAGATTTCTATCAAGATTGACAACCTTGGTGGATGTTTTTGAGTTTTCTCTATATATGGAAGTTTTCATCTCCTTTCTAGTTTGGTATAATCCTCCTCTTCTCTTTTCTCTTAATCTTTCTTTGGTATTCAAGTTTTAATCTTTGTTCATTGTTCATTGTTATTGCTAGTTTCTTTTTTTATAATGAATGTTATGGTTATGTTGATGTTTCCTCTTGTTTGGGTTAGTGTTAGTTTAGATATGATTGAGTAGATTCTTGTGGGGTTAGTAGGGGGATTATGTGTTGATTATGGGTGATTAGGGTTGATTGTGGGTAAAGGTTGAATCTTTGTTGCTAGTCACTTGTTATGCATACCATGTGTTTGATGAAATGTTTGTTAGGGTGGTAGTTGCAAATACTACTCTTGCTTGTTTCCTTTTTCTCATTGTTTGGTTGATTGGTGGTTGAATCCTCTTGTATTGAGTAGCATCCTGCTTGAGTATTCGGTTTGTCTTTGACGCGAGACCGCGGACCGACCATAGTGACCAGGTGAAACCTACACCCTCGATTACCCAACTATCCTACTACACTTATTAACCCGACCTAACCCTTTCCTTATTTGATTTCCCCATCTTCTTAGCTATTGTTCCTCTAGTTAGTTGAATCTTTTAGCTTTAGTTGTTATGCTTAGCTTAGTCATAGTCATAGTTTTATCCCCTTCTTTGTTCTAGTTGTTTAGTTTAGTTGACCTAGTCTTGTATTTGGGTAGACCTTAGTCTAGACACCTCTTACCGTCTCCGTGGATCGACCCGACTTGCCCTAGCTACCTAGTTAAGATTAGTTGGTTTTATTTGTTGGTACGATTGACGGCAAAATCCTTTCCATCAGTGGCAACTGAAGATGACATCGTGTACACGAAGAGGGAAACAGCTTGCAGGATGGTGCCAGATGATGACAAAGTCGGTGGTTATTCTGATGCTAACAAAGATCCAGTTTCGACATATGCGTGCGTGATGAGCGTGCTTTCCGGTGAGTATCCAGGGTTTTATCCAAGGAATGTCTAGTGGTGGTTAAATCTCCGGTTGTCAGGTAGTATGTGATTAGTAGCAGAAGTCGGTACTCCAGGATTGGAATATATATATATATATATATATATATAGGTGGGTTCCGGTGAGGCAGGGTAACTCCTTACACCCATTGAGGCACAATCTAGACCATTAGATTAAGATGGGACATACATCCAAATAAGTGTTATATACACTAAACAAACTCATTATATACGTTATTTAACTCACTATATACACACACTTAAGAACTCAATATATACAGTAAAAAAAATGTTATATACACTCAAATAAAAAAATGTTTTATACACTAAAATTGTTATTATGTACACCAATTAATCAACAATGGAACATACATCAAAATAACTGTTATATACACTAAAAAAACTCATTATATACGGTATTAAACTCAGTGCATATATACACTTAAGAACTCAATATACATATACAGTAAAATAATTGTTATATACACCCAAATAATTAATATGTACATCAGTTAATCAACAATGGAACATACATCAAAATAACTGTTATATAAACTAAAAAAACTCATTATATACGCTATTAAACTCACTACATATATGTATATACACTTAAGAACTAAAAATATATACAGTAAAATAGTTATTGTTATATACACCCAAATGGTTACTATGTACACCAATTAATGAACATATATACACTGAATTAATTGCCATATGTACTTAATTATTTGATATAATAGAATTGTTATATACCTTAAAACAGTTATTATGTACACTGAAATTGTTTTTATATACAACAATTTTATTTTAAATTCCGAATTTTTTTTTTCGGAATTTTTTTTTTTTTTGGAAAAATAATTTCGAATTTGTTTTTTCGAAAAAAAAAAAAAATTTTGGAAAAAAATATTCCAATTTTTTTTTTTCCCGAAAAATATCGTTTTTTTCCCCGGGAAAAAAAATTTGGGAAATTTTTTTTATGTATGAGTTTTTGTTTTAATCTTAGCCTTTAATTTGATTTTAATCTAATGGTTGAGATTGTGCCTCAATGGGTGCGGCGAGTTAAGCTGCCTCAAAGGATCCTATATATATATATATATATATATATATATATATATATAGAGAGAGAGAGAGAGAGGGGGGGGGTGGGATCAGGTAAGTCCATCTATATATGTTGAGTCCATGAGTCCCCATCTTAGCCCTTGATTCAAGGTTAGATTAATGAACAAGATTTAATCTCATAATTAAGGAAATAACTAACAAATTTGATAAATATATCATTTCTCTCTCTCCTCCTTAATTATCTCAATCCAAATCTTTTATCTCTCTTATCAATCTTTTTAAATGTTTTTTCTCTCACACAACAAGTTTTTTCAAAATTAAGTTTTTTTCATTTTCACCAAAAAATCATTATTTTCTTACTGCCATTGTACGTATATTACTATGTTACTGCCATAATCCATAAACTATGTTACTTTAACTCATATAACGTGTTACTTTAATTCATGAACTGCGTTACTTTAACTCATAAAATCTGTTACGTTGTTTAATATATTCTCCTGCAAAAACTATTACTCTAACTCATACAATGTGTTACTTTAATTCATGAACTGTGTTACTTTAACTCATAAAATCAGTTATGTTGCATAGTAGTCTCTTGCAAAAACAGGAGTTCCAATTAACAAAAAGAACAATGTTTGTTTTTATTAAGATACTCCAAAACAAAAAGTGGTACAAGGTTCCAACTAAATCAACTTCATTACAATTCCAATGTTTCAAACTTGTTACTCATAATGTCCTACTTATAATTCTGCTTCTTCTTCATCCTTCTCGTTCTCTCCGTCTTCTTCTTTTTCATCTTTTTCATCATCATCTCAGAAGCTTTGATTTAATCTCATCACCGCACAATGGAGGAAACTCTCACCCACATCCCTACATCATTCATGTGGATTAAAGTAACAGATAACAAGAGTTAAAGTAACAGATGAAGTGCATTGAAGTAACATTGAATTAAATTAACAGAGTATGCTTATACACCAGATATAAAGTAACAGAGGACAGACATTAAAGTAACAGATAGTATGAATTAAATTAACAGATAATGTTCATTAAAATAACACCAGATATAAGTTAGTGCAAAAAATTCATATAATGATAAAAATTAGAGTATGACGCAGTATCTTACTATTTGATATTGTTTCCTATTTTGAAGTCATCACGTCCCATAATTATAGGAAGTAGTATATTTTTTTTCTTTTTTTTATATGACGTTACTCTTTGATATTGTTTCCTATTTTGGTGGCAATCACGTCCCATTATTATAGGAAACAATATCTTTTTTTTTAATATTTTTTTAATATGGCAGTTTCCTAAATTCTTAGGACACTACAATGCACTACAATAACAGATGAAAAACACTAAAGTAACAACTGGAGTGTATTAAAGTAACACGACATATAAAGTAACAGATGGTAGACATTAAAATAACAGATGCTCTACACTAAAGTAATGCAGTATATGAACTAAAGTAACGCAATATATTGTAAACGTAAAAACTAATAATTGAGTAGCATCTCAACGACTTCCATGGCGATTCCAGTGTAAATTACAAAACATATATACTCACCGTTTGTGTGTTCTACGATTTGCATATGAATCTATGATGAATAACACGACCATGAAAACAATATCAACATGAAAATTGACGCAAAACATGAACACAAATTGACGCAAATTAATCAAGATAATGAATAAAAATTGACGCAAAACATGAAAGCAATATCGAAACTCACCATTGTTATACTCGATGAATTGCTTATCAACAGTTAATGAAGATGTCGCGATCATTGAATTCATAGTAACGGAATTTCGAGCACATATTTGATTGAATGAATGAATGAACGTGATGATCGATGGGAGCGTTTTTTTTTTTAAGGTTTTGATGAACCTGTAACGTGAATGAATGAATGAGGAATGATTGTGATTATGGGAGTTATTGTTTCCTAAAATCATGGGAGTTATTTAGTATCATCTTTAATGGCTCCCACTATTATAGGAAACATAACTTTTTTAGTATCATCTTTAATGACTCCCACTATTATAGGAAACAATATCTTTTTTTATTATTATTTAGCAATGGCGGTTTCAAATATCCCCATGACTCACTAACGCGTTACAATAACAGACTTTAAGAACTAAAGTAACGTCTTCGATAAACTAAAGTAACATATCATAAAAATAATAAAAGTTTGTCATTAAAATAACGGACATTCTACACTAAAGTAACACAGTATCTGAACTAAAATAACCCAATACTTTTTCTGTGCGCAGACATCATATGATTAAAATGCAACATTACTATAGTTCAACGTAGAAAAGTAGAAATTAAAAATTTAGTATCATCTTAATGACACCCATATCCTTTCAAGTATAAACTACAATATATATACTCAAAGTTTGTTTTTTCCACGATTTGCATATCAGCCATTGAATGAAAAGTAGAAGCCGGATTGAATGAAAAGCAGCGCGATGAAGACGATTATTGACTGAATGTGTTATTGATTGTGTCGTATTGAAATAAATGGCAGCGGCGCGTTGAAGATGATGAATGATTGAATGTGATTTTGTAGAATGAATGATTGAATGAGCGAGAGAACGATGAAGAAGGTGGTTGAAACGGAATTGATGAAAGAGAGAATGAATTATTGAATGAATGAGAATGTTACTTTACTGAAATATTCACCTTCCAATTTTGGTGGATTCAGTATCTTTTTTTTGTTTTTTTTATTAAAACAGTGATTTTATCTCGTCCCTTGATCCATCTCCCGGGATGAGGACTCAAGGACTCAACACATATATAGGGACTCATTAGAACCCATCTCTCTCTCTCTCTCTCTCTCTCTCTCTATATATATATATATATATATATATATATATATATATAGGTTCACATAAGGCCAACAACTCTTATAAGTTCATAAGTCCAAGTGTTAAAGTTACACAAAAGGTGCTTAAAGTTACACGAAATGAGTGTTAAAGTTGCACTTTATCACTTGAAGTGATAAAAGACCTGAATGTTATAGTTATATATCAATTCTGAAAAAATGCAACTTTAACGTATGTCATCTGTAACTTTAATATAGACTTAATGACATATGGTGAACTTATTTGATCTTTTCTCTAAATATATATATACACACACACTTAAGAACTAAATATATATACAGTAAAATAGTTATTGTTATATACACTCAAATGGTTACTATGTACACCAATTAATCAACATATATACACTGAAATAATTGGCATATGTACTTAATTATTTGATATAATAGAATTGTTATATACCTTAAAACAGTTATTATGTACACTGAAATTGTTTTTATATACACCAATTTTATTTTAAATTCCGAATTTTTTTTTTCAGAAAAATTGTTTTTTTTTTTTGGAAAAAAATTTTTGGATTTTTTTTTTTGAAAAAAAAATATTTTTTTTTTGAAAAAAATATTCCGAAATTTTTATTTTTTCCGAAAAAAAATAAAAACAAATTCAGGCCTTGGTAGCTACTCTGACTTTCGCCATGTCCAAGCCTCAGTCAGAGTGGGGGCTCTGTAGACACCCGCATTTTGACTCCAGGTGTCTATAGCAGTTTCCAAAAAACACCCGATGATGATCGGACGCTAACGTGCTCTAACACGCTCGGATACGGGCTCGAAATCAGTAATGTCCGGCATGGGCTTTTTTAACGGGATACAAACCTCACAAAACCAACCTCAAATTCAGGCCCAGTGGGTCGTTCCGAGCAAAATAATACTAATTTGGGTCAAAACCGACACCAAAATAATTCCCGTCTTTTAGCGATCGGGTCAAAACTCGGTCAAGACGAACTCGACACACAAAAAACGACCTGGTACATCCCCAAAAGTGGCGCCCAAAATTCAAAAAACCAAAAATCAATCAAAATCAATCAAAGAACAATCAAGGTCAATCGTCCCAAAAATAGCTCATCCTAATTGATCCACTCGGTCGAGTGGATTGACCCACTCGATCGAGTGGAGCCTCAAAAAACCGGACCAGGTTCATTTGTCAGGGCACTCGACCGAGTGCACTAGGGCCACTTGGTCGAGTGACCCTATGTCGTGGGTTTTTCTATATAAACCCCATCAATCCACAACTTTAAAACAACTTTTACCCCTTCAATTTCAGCCAACTTTACACTACAACACCCTACATTTTGCAACACCATTCTCGACATCACGATACACACAAACCAAGCAATACATACATACCATCAACTCCTCCTACGTATCTCGACGTTCCCGTGCCATTGCCGCCATTTGACGAACCGTATCCCGAGAAGCAAGAACATGTAGGTTGAGGGTGTGACGATTCAACACCGACTTCTCCTTCTTCATCCTTTTTCTCGTTCCTTTTTTATGTACATTTATATTTATGTTTATAGTATTATATTTAGTCGATAGTAACGACATGATTACTAATACTAACATTCTACTTTTTTCAATTATCGTTATTTACATTTTATCATAATATCGTATGTACCGTGTATATATATATAATAATTTCAAAACTCGGATCCAAGCACGTTTGACTACGATGGTCATTTTTTTTTAAGATCTGTTTAATAATGCGATCATGATCATTCGTAGTTGAACGCGTATACATCCATTTCTAAGATTGGTATGGAACCCGTTGACACGAAAACCGACGTCACGTAATCCGTAAGGATTAATATTGATGTCGTGACGTAGAGGGACGCAATTTCGTCACCAATCAAAATTTCAATCTAACGATAACGTTTTTATAAAATTCCGATAACGGTATTATAATCGTATGCATACACGATTATAGTACCGGAAACCAAGTTAAATACAAATCGTGCGATATTTGTATTTGATTTGGCCAATCATCGATTTTAAACTCAAAAAATAAACGAGTCACAACTCGTATAGGGGCTACTCGACCGAGCACATAGGCTACTCGATCGAGTAGCACCCAAAAAACTGGGCAGTAACCACGTTTAAAGACGCACTCGACCGAGTCAGACCACGACTCGGTCGAGTGGGTCCTGTAACCCAGAAAACCGAGAGCCTCGACACACATTTCGAGCCTCGTCTTTTTATGACTCTAGTCATCACGCTCGGGTCCTATGTCTCCGTCCTCCGTTTAATGCACAACATAATGTGCATTTAACCGGGGTTCGTCCACCTACACAAACTCACGGTCTAGTTTATACACGGGTCCGTTTATAATTATTGCTTGTCATTTCGATTATATATTTTGATTGTTATATTTTATTGTTCGTCGTATTGTGAATTCCGGGTTGTATTCCGCCCGTGTAACTTGTAACCAATTTATTGCTTTGCTTTATTTATTTACGTCTTACCGTTTTTAAATGAACCCTCGCATGCTAAATCACTTCGACAATAAATTAGATGCATTAAAATGACGTAGCTCACATTTAATTCGCATGCTTAGCTAAAACGCTGTTTGCATATCATTTCACCGAATCACTAACGCGCATATTAGAAAGTCAAACGATGTCTTAGTTGAGGCCGCTAAGTGCGGGCGGGGTTGGGTGTCCTTAGTGGGCTTCCCAACACGTACCCTCACCCCTTACTCAGAACCTCGTTTTCCGGATGCCCGAAATCGTTGGCGCACGAGAGTCATTCTTTACACGATTACCGGTATAGATGGTATCGGTATCGCAATGCAAAGGGACGAGCCCAATAAACTCTAAAACCGAAATGGGCCATACTTTGTGTATGGTCCATAGCGATATAGAGTGGGCTCGAACGGTTTCCGAATAACCACAAAATTCGGTGGCGACTCCATTTCGACTTAAATTTCAATTCGATCCATTCTCATATGGAGGTGCATTCGCCTACCCAAACCCGCGCGTGGCCGCGTCGGGATGGACCTACGTCATATCCACAATTTGGCGACTCCGCTGGGGATTAACCGATGAGTGCCTAACCATCGGCATCCTCAGGGTGAGACTCGAATAGAAATCGTTTGGCAAATACAATATGCGTTTTAGTTTTACGGTACATGCATAACCCCTATTTTCCCGGGCCGGTACTGGTGACCGACGTCCCACTATACCACGATGTATTCCGCCTTGGATACGTTAAAGGTGTTCATAGTCGATTCGTATGGACTTTGCGGCATGTTCTAAGCTCAACTCGACTTAGGAAGTCCGTCCCGTGTCTCGTCTAGACTATGAGCACTGGTATAGACCCTCTTTAGACCGACCGAGACTTAGTGTAAAGCATACATGGTGTCGTCATAATGCTTACGTGACTATGTGCTACTTGGTTTCCGTGTCGTTTTCAAAAACCGTCATTTCAAAAAGTGCATCTTTCCAAAAATATTCAAATTTTCAAAAACCGGAGTGCTACCGAAATTAGGACTTATGGTTTAACTCAAAACAAGCCTATTTTTAGCCGGTATGCTATTCAAAAATTCAAAAAATATTGACTTTTCAAAATATTCGAGCCTCTCGTCATTTTCGATTTTCAAATCTTCGGAAATTCATTTTGGATATCCAAAATTCCGAAATTCCAAAAATGCATCTTTTCAAAAATATCCAATTTTCAAAAAACTCGGAAAGCTGCCGAAATTTAGACTTAAGATTTGACTCAAAACAAGCCTATTTTCTAGCCGGCATGCCGCCCATTTCAAAATTCGAACTTCCGATCTACCATTCGATTTTCGAATTTTCAAAATTCAATTTCAATTTTCAAAATTTCCGAGATGCCATTTTCAATTTTCATATCTTCGAGATGCCGTTTTCGATTTTCAAATCTTCGGGATCTCATCTTCAATTTTCAAATCGTCGGAAATTCTTTTTTCCAACATTCAAATTTTCAAATTTCAAGATATCCAATTTTCAAAACCCGGGACACGTACCGAATTTAGGACTTATGATTTTACTCAAAATAGCCCACTTTCTAGCCTGTATGCTGCCCAATTCAAAACTCGAAAATATTTTCGAACTTTCAAAATCGAGGCCCGAAAGACTTTCCAATTTTTTTGAAAAAATTGGGCCTTTTCCCGAGCTTTCTCGGACTTTCCAAAAATAATTCTTTTCAAAACTTTCCTCCCCCTTAGGACCTTCCCGTATTTAGCAGTGTCGGGTCATGTCGTAAGTAGTCGAGGTCTTTAGCGTCGAAGCTCTGTCGATCTTACATCACGAGTTTCCTCCCTACCCCAGTCCGCCTTATTAGACTAAGGCAAGGCCCACCGACGTAGGACATACTCCTACAAAGGAGGGCCCGTCTACACATTTGAGTCCAAAGTCTGGGGACGTCTCACTTTGACCTTCCTTCAAACAGGATTCGGCCCACCCGTCGAATCCTAAGGAAGGCCCGTCATCCACGAGTCACCCGTCTAAAAGTCTCTTTCAAGTCGTTTTTTTTTAGTCTTTTCCCTGCTCGGGATGTATTATCTTGGTTCCAAGGTCCGGGTTCAGTTTCTGATTACGCGGTGTTCTTACAGACAGGCCGCCGGCAACCAGACACACCCGCAGGATGGAAGCTACTTTGAACAGTCTGAAAACCTCTGTGGACACCATGGTCGACAAACAGGCCGATATTGAGGCCCAATTGACGGAAATGAGGGCCGGTCAAATTGCTATCGTTGCTCGTTTAGCTGCAGTGGAGCAAAGGACTCCAAATACCGGGGTTACGGAACCTCTAGCTGAACTAGTTAGCTCGGTTCGCCGATTGGAAGAACAAGTTCACCTAACTGGAAGTAACAATATCCATCGTGAGAATAGCCGGGAGTATTCCCCGGTAAGTGACAAACTGCCCGCGAACCTGAATCTCACGGGCTTACCCATGTTTGAAGGGACTGAGGACCCGTTACTACATGTACGGGCCTTCAAGGAGTTCATGGCTATTAAGGGAGTGTACTCTTCTATGTTCAAAAACCTCTTTGTTGCATCTCTGGAGAAACACCCAAAGGCCTGGTACTACAGGCTAGATCCCAAGAAGTTCTCGACATGGAATGATGTGGCTACGGAATTCGCTCGGAACTATGCTGACAACACCGAGATCCAGACCACAATGCGGTCTCTAGAGATTATGGCCCAAGAACCTAAGGAGGGCTTTACCAAATGCCTCCAACGCTGGAGGGCCGAAAGTGTAAAACTGGTCGATAAGCTCAGTGAGAAGACCTTAGTGGAGGCCTTTGTCAAAAACCTCCTCCCTTCCTACCGGGTCCACCTCCGGTATGCTGTCATCCCCAATTTCACCACTCTTACTGAAATGGGCATGAGAATTGAAGATGATCTGAGACTAGAGAGCCTGACTAAGGCCCCTAGCAAGGGATACCAAGGGGCTTTCTCATCTACTACCAAGCCCCCGGCTGCAACCCGAAGCATCTTTGATACGGTTAACCTCTTGGATGCCTCATCCTAAAGAAATACCCCTCCTAGGGTATTCACTGATATAGGGACTACCTATACATATGTGATAACACGCAAATTTGGACCGTTTTACCCCCTATTTTCACTCGTATTTGACTCGATTTTGTGCACTTCAACGTCAATTTAACTCATTTTTGACTACATTTCGTATTTTCTAGTTTGAATCTAATTTTTTTCGTATTTATCGTCTTTTTCGTAGAATTTCGTACTGCTTTTGTGTGTTTTTGTGTTTTAGGTACGTGTTCGTGAATAAAGGGGCGAATTGAAGCGAGAGGAGCCAAGGCGAGAGATCGAGTCAAAACCCCAAGTCAAACCCGACTTTGACCCAACCTATTTCACCCTTATAACTCACTTAAACCCAAATCATTCCAACTTGGCCCAACTACAACACAAACCCAATCACTAATAACCCAACTTCACAATTCAATCCAACCCTAACCCATTAACCAACTCAAGTCAAGGTCAATTTGACCTTGACCCTTGACCCTCAACCCCCAGCCAACTCTGCCCGGATTTCGGCGACCACTTCGCCGGAGCTCCGACGCAACTCCCTCCATACATCACCTTTAACCACCACCATCATTCACCATCACCGGCTGTCAACTCCGGCGACCCACAACCACGCTCCACCACGATTCACCGGCAACCTCCACCTTCACCTCCAAACTCCACCTCCTTTCCGACCACCTTCGACCCCCACCTCGCCGGAACTCCAGCAAACCCCAAACACCACCACTAACCACCGCAGCCAACCACCACCATTAAACACCGAACCCACCTTCGACCCAACATCCGCAACCACTGACCACCCGACCTTCATTCTTGTCCCACCTTCGACCCTCACCTCTCGATCTTCTCCGACGGACCAGAGCTCGGACGGCAACAACAGAACACCAGCAGCGGCGATCCAGTAGAGCCGACAACGACGACGCGAGACCAGCAGCAGCCGAGCCCCAATCTCACGCGCCCCTACTCCTCCTTGCCTAAACCTCGCGCGCGGCAGCATCTCCCTCCAGATTCCGGCGACTTTCGCCGGCGTCGACACCAACTCCGGTGTCGACCCGGTTCGACCCGGATCCGGAGTTCGTGAGTTTCGGAGTTCGTGACTTATTGAAGGCTCGAAGATTGAATTGAAATTATGGGCGTAGTGTAGATGTGTGTCGAGTTCGGGGATTAGAAACCGTCAATTGAATGGAGACTCGAAGAGTTTAATTGGTATGAACGGTGAGATCTAATTTGGATCGAGAAGGACGGGTGAAATCTAATTGAATCAAGAATTGATGAGTGGATGGGAGAGATCTAATTGGGTCGAGATGCAATTGAATTGGAATGGGTAAAACAGTAAAGAGCGTGGGGTTATAAAGTGATCGGGGGAAGTTAAAATGATCGGGCGAAATTGGGAAAACCGTGGAGCAAAGTTTTGCCCGGTGATTAATTATGCAAAACCAAAGGGTGAAATTTCACCGGATGGGTTTCATAGGGTGAAATGAAGGATATGGGTATTGAAGTATTGGGCTGCCACTATTGGGCTTAGAAGATTAGGGTTTTGGTACCCTCTTTTCTCTCCTCTCTCTATATATATATGTAACCCCTCATATTTTAGGAGGCACCATTCAACATTACGACACACCACCACAACACTACCTAAGCTATTAGAAAATTAGTAGTAGAATATTATTAGTTTATTAGTAGATAAATTAGTAGGGTGATTGTTGGAGGGTGACAATCCAAAAATCCTCACTATTTCTAGATCTAATCAATTAGTGTAAAGACTTCATCTTTTTATTGAAGTTCTTTTGGAGATTTTGAAGGGGTTAGTGACAAATCCATTGTCATCTTCATCATGTTCTTCTTTTATTATTATTATTATTATTATTATTATTATTATTATCATTTTCCTCCATAAACGGTATATTTCTCTTCCTCTCCCTAATCTCTAGTTATTATTTTAGTAGTTTCCATTATGAATTTTGAGTAGATTTCTTGTTAGGGGTTAAGGGAGGAAGATTTTGGGTAATTTGAATTGAGGGATGTTGGTGGGTTGTTTGCATGTTGATTTATCAAGTTTGAGTTTTTGTGTCTTTGTTGACCTAGACTGCAGCTAGATTGACCTTGACTCATTTCTACCAATATGGGGAAACTCGGGGTAGAAATTATCTTAACTTGAGACTTACCCTTTCGCCGCGAAAGCGGGTATAGGTGGGTTGGGTGAAGAAACCGAAAGGTGGCATTTTCCCTTATCGACGTTGTGACTAAAACTCGATTCCGAGACTCATAGAACCCGATTTCCGATTCCCGACTCCCCCTAACACCTTCTCCTTATTAAACTCGCTTCTCGTAGTAATAGCTTCTTAGTGTAGACTTAACCCGAAAAACCCCAAAAATAGACCCCGAACGTCCAAACGTGCTTAGACATTGACTCGACCGACTTTACCTAGCCCGTCCCTGTGGATCGATCCCCGACTTACCACTACTACGTAGTAGTTAGTTGGAGTTTTTAAATTTTGTTTGATCGTGTTAGATAGGCGACAATCTGACGCGCATCAATATGCCTTACAAAGGCTGTCTTCCAAGGGCCTGGTCCAACCGATAGGCCCAACTCCCAGTTGAAAAATGCTCCAAAAGCTACAATGCCCAATCCTATTGTCAATATCATCGGGGCAATGGGCATGATGCCGAGAAGTGTTGGAAGCTGAAGCATCTGATTCAGGATTTAATTGAGAGCGGGAAAATACCGTTACCCGGGGACAAGCCAAGCAACAAGGACAACCCCTTTAGCTCTCATGCTATCTTCACCGGTGAGGTGATCGACTGTTCTCACCTTATCTCTCCTTTCATCCCACAAATCAATGGAATCTGGTTCAATGATGAGGAAGATGTGTACTTCACCAAAGGGGAAACTGTCCCTATCACCCCCGAAGAAATCCGGAAGGCTAAGTCTAAAGCTTTAGCCAGTAACCACCTCACCACCGCCGGTCGTCCTTATTCAGCCACTAGCTCTAAGGACATTTCAGTCCCGGCAACCATCACTGAACTTGCCAGGACGGAAGAGGCCATTGAAGAGCCAAGCACCGATACGGCTCTTGTCAAACAATTGAAGAGAGCCCGAGTTGACCTCACTATATGGCAACTTTTGGTTAGCTCACAAGAACATCGAGAGGCACTTACTAAGGCTCTCGATCAGATCAAGGTCGACTCCCAGGTTACCCCTACTGAAATGGTAGCCACCATCCTGCCCTACCTCAGGGGCAAGTCCAAAGAAGAAGGCCCATTAGTCACCTTCTCAGATGCCGACCTACCACCATTTGGGGCCTCTCACAATCTGGCCCTATATATCACGGTGATTTGCCAGGGTAAGTACCTCCCGATGACCCTAGTTGACGACGGGTCAGCTGTGAATGTCCTCCCTCTAAGGACTGCCAAAGCCCTCGGCATCACCGAGGCTGACTACATACCAACTGCCCACACTATCTAGGCTTTCGATGGAAGCCCAAATGCGGTCTCTGGGGCCGTTAAGTTAGCAATTACAACGGGTCCAATTGAAAAAGAGCTAGAATTCCAGGTGATCGATGTCACCTCCTCTTTCAATCTTCTCCTAGGAAGGCCTTGGATTCATGCTGTAAAGGCGGTGTCTTCTACTCTTCACCGGAAGATCAAAATGCCCTTGCAAGACAGCATTATCACCCTAGAAGCAACCCCTATGACTGTGGCTAGCTGTAACGCCACGGACCGCACCGACCTGTGGGGATTCGATTTTGTAGGGATGATTGAAGAAGAGTACCTTTTCAGGCCCTATTTCACCACAAGCATCGACACGATGCTGCAAAATTTGGGGAATTTACCGGGGGCTACCTCAAGGCCATATCTTCCAGCTGGGAAGATTATTGAAGTCCTGAACGACGGGGAATCTCACTTCGGCTTAGGGTACGCTGTGACCCCGGGAAATGTGGTCCGAGCGGGCATTGAGAAAGCTTGCAACATCATCAAGGGTACCTACTTGGGCCCTTATAGCCCAAGGTTGGCTGACTATTTCGTCAAACCGGTATTCGGGGCTATTCAAGTCGGCCTCTATCAACCAGCTACCACATATCCCGAGATTGAACTAGCTCGGGAATGCAACTACATTCCGGATGACATATTCGCCCTCATCCAATCTGAATCCAAAGAGGGTGCTGACAATGCCGAGCTCGTGTTGGGGCTCTTATTTGGGGAAGACAAAGCTGTCCCGACCCCTAAGGAAGATCTAGTGAACCTGATCCTTCGAAGCAACAGGTTCGATCCTTCAAAGCTGATCTCGGAGGTCGGTGCTGATACTGGGAAAAGAGCTTGGAGGAAGATCATCAAGTGGACCGACGGCCAGGGTCGAGTCTACAAGCTGACCACCGGGGAAGGAGACATGCCGGACACCGAGTCTGAGTCTGAGTCTGAATCTAAGTCAGAGTCAGAGTCTGAGTCTGTATTCGAGTCTAAGGGGTATGGTGCTAGAGTCCAAACTGTAACCCCCCCTCCCTATAGTCACTGCCACCGGAGCCTCGGGGCCTCTCCCGAAAGCGCTCCCAATCCCGCCTCTGACCAATGATCAGATGGCCGCTCTCTTTGAGCTGTTTTCCAAATTTACCATCAATAATAACGAAAACCGTTCCGCTTATGACTTGTCTCATTTTCAAAATACTTCCAATTTCAAAAGTATTTTTTGCAATGACATTGAGAAACCCGATGAACAGGTATCCTTGCCTCCGCATCTGATCGAGCAGCCCGAGACCCGGTAATCGAGGAAACCGAGTCTATCAATGTGGGAACAACCTTAGAGCCCCAGATGCTTAAGATAGGGTTATCCTTAGATCCCGAGGAGAGACAACAACTCACAAACCTCCTCCAAGAGTTCAAAGATGTCTTCGCATGGTCCTACAAGGACATGCCGGGGATAGATCGGGAAATAGCTGAACACCGCATACCCATCAAAGATGGGTGTAAGCCCGAATGGTCTCTCAAAGTCAAAGAAGAGGTAGACAAACAATTCAAAGGGGCTTTATACAAGTGTCTGAATATCCAGACTGGGTTGCAAACATCGTGCCGGTACCCAAGAAGGACGGCAAGGTGCGGGTATGTGTAGACTTTCGGGACCTTAACAAGGCCAGCCCAAAAGACGATTTTCCGCTGCCACACATCGACATACTGGTGGACAACACGGCTGATCATGCCCTTCTATCATTTATAGATTGGTATGCCGGGTACAACCAAATCAAGATGGCGGAAGAAGATATGGGTAAAACCACTTTCACCACGCCATGGGGTACTTATTGTTATACCGCCATGCCATTTGGGCTCATTAATGCCGGAGCCACGTACCAACGAACAGCCACGACCTTGTTACATGACATGATGCATAAGGAAGTGGAAGTTTACGTCGATGACATGATTGTTAAGTCTAAAAGCCGAGATGGGCATGTTGCTGCCCTAAGAAAATTCTTCACCCGATTGCGAAAGTACAACATGAGGTTGAACCCTAAAAAGTGCAGTTTCGGGGTAACATCAGGCAAATTAATGGGCCATATCGTTAGCCAACGGGCATCGAGGTCGACCCAGCTAAAATCAAAGCCATCACCGAGATGCAACCACCTAAGACCGAAAAAGAAATAAGGGGGTTTCTCGGGAAAGTCCAATACATCATCCGATTTATTTCAAAACTAACCATGGTGTGTGAACCCATTTTCAAGAAACTGAAGATAGGGGAACGGGTACTATGGGACGATAAATGTCAAACGGCTTTTGACAAAATCAAGGAGATCCTGTCTGCTCTGCCGGTATTAATGCCACCTCAACCCGGTTTGCCTTTATCGTTATACCTAACGACGACAGAGACAACCATGGGGGCTATCCTGGCCCAGACAGTCGATTCAGAAGAACGGGCTATTTACTACATCAGTAAAAAGTTCCTAGAATATGAATGCAAATATACTATGCTCGAGAAAACGTGCCTAGCTCTGGTCTGGGCCACTAAAAAGCTCTGGCACTACATGCTCAGTCACGAGGTACATGTCCTGTCCAAAATGGATCCGATCAAATACTTGTTCGAGAAGCCCATTCTTAATGGAAGAATGTCCAGATGGACTTTAATGCTAGCTGAGTTTGACCTCAAGTTTGTACCGTTAAAAGCCATCAAAGGCCGAGTAGTAGCCGAGTTCCTCGCCGATAGTCCGGTATCTGAGGAAGGCTATACCGATACTTGGGCTTTTCCAGATGAAGACATATTCCATACTGACACCGAAACATGGGACTTGTATTTTGATGGAGCATCCAACTTTCGAGGGTTCGGAGGCGGTATTCTCCTTATATCACCACAAGGGGAGCACACCCCGTTATCCATCAAATTAGACTTTGATGCGACCAACAACGCGGCCGAATATGAAGCATGCATCCACGGGTTACAAGCAGCTGTTGATTTGGGAATTACAAATCTCCGGGTTCACGGGGACTCGTCCCTAGTCATCAATCAAGCCCTTCAAAAATGGAAAACTCGGAATGCCAATCTCGTGGCTTACCAAGCGCGAGTAAGGGTTCTAGAGAAGTAATTCCAGAAGATAGAATATATCTACCTCCCACGTGAAGAAAATCAGTTCGCAGATGCACTCTCCAAACTGGCATCCTTACTAAACATCCCGGAGCATATGGCCAGTATGCCAATCTGCGTCGAAAGACGGTCCGAGCCGGCATATGTTAATGCCATTCAAGATATCGAGATCACCGATCCAGAGCTTTGGTATCAGGCTGTTCTAACCTATTTGACTACGGGAGAATATCCCCCGGGAACTGAAAATCGGGCCAAAAAAGCCCTGCGGAGACTGGCCACCCAATTCGTTCGCACAGACGACGGTCAGTTATACAAAAAGACAGCACAGGGGGCTTTACTCCTATGTATCGACAAAACGCAGGCCGAGAAAGTGATGGCTGAAGTACACGACGGTGAAAATGGTCCACATATGAACGCCCCTATGTTAGCCCGAAAAATCATGAGGCTCGGGTACTACTGGAACAGTATGGAGACTGATTGTCAATCATATGTCAAACACTGCCATAATTGTCAAATTTTCGGCAATGTTCAACACATGCCATCGTCCCTACTGTACACCATGACCTCGCCATGGCCGTTTTCGACATGGGGGATCGACATAATTGGAAAAGTGAACCCTTCCGGGACGGGAGGTCACTGTTTTATTTTGGTGGCTATCGACTATTTCACCAAATGGGTCGAAGCTGAATCATACCGTGTTTTGAACGCCAAGCACGTAGCCAAGTTTATCCAGAATAAAATCATATGCTGGTACGGGATCCCACACGAGTTTATCAGTGATCACGGGACCCATTTCCAAGCCGAAACCACTACTTTGCTAGCGAAATACAAAATCCAGAGGCATACAACTTCGCCTTACCGTCCCCAAACAAATGGAGCGGTGGAGGCTGCTAATAAGACAATTGTCACCATACTTAAAAAGATGGCTGATAATTATCGGGACTGGCTCGACAAAATACCCTTTGCCCTATGGGGGTACCGGACGTCGATCCGAACTGCAACCGGGGCAACTCCATATTATTTAACGTATGGCATGGAAGCGGTCCAGCCAGTCGAATTGGAGATACCGTCTCTCAGAATTCTACTAGAAAGCCAAGTGCCCGAAGCAGATTGGGTTCAAGCTCGATATGACTCGTTAATTCTCTTGGACGAACGACGGTCTCGGGATCTCAATAACATCCAAATATATCAAAAAAGAATCAAACGGGCCTTTAACAAGAGAGTCAGGCCCAGGAACATCAAAGAAGGTGATTTGGTCCTAAAATCGATTCGTGCCTTACTACCGGTTGACCCAAGAGGAAAATTCAAACCCAATTGAGCTGGGCCATACCTAGTCAAGAAGGTTCTATCAGGAGGAGCAGTAAGGCTGACGGACCTGGACGGGAATGAATTTGTCAACCCAACCAACCTAGACCAGCTGAAGCGCTACTACCCCTAAACCTTGTCTCAAATGTCATTTGCAAAAATTATTTAAAATCTTTTTTCCAAATTTATAAGCAATTCAATAAGTTAGGATTATTTATCCTACTGTCGCACATCTTGAACTCATAGTCTTGGTGTATTTCGAAATTGCAAAAAAAATCTACGCCCGAACTACGTTTGGTTTGATTCCACTAACTGTGGATACGTAGGCAGCCCCTCAAAAGGGAACAACCACCGTAATAACGAAAAAGACAGAAGCGGTTTCACTAATATAGTACTTTTATTCCAAAAAAAAACAACACCAATAAACTCGGTAATTCAAAATTACAAAAAGGCAAAAAAAAAACAACACAACAATAATAGTAATAATATCTAAATAATAATAACGGAGACTAGTATCCGGGCATCTTGCCCTTGCCCTTGTCCTTCGGGTCTCGTGGAGCCCGAGGTCGCCGGGGTGGGGAAGAGTGTTCCCGGATGACCACGGGAACCTCCTTGGCCCGAGTCCTCTTCTTCGACAGAGGATCTTCAGCTATTGTCACAAGCCCAAGTCGAGCCCGTATGTGCTCTGGTAACCTGTCCTTAGGACCAAGTCGGTCCTGGACTAAAGACATGGCCCCTGGTCTCCTCTCCAAGTTTGTCTGGGGGCTCACTTCCCCCCAAGCAACTCTAGCGTCGGACCCCCTAGCTCGAGTCCTGGCTCCTTTTCTCTGACCCAGCTTTAGACCGGCTATCGGGGCCGGAGTCTCCCCTTCAACAAAGAAGTCCCTGTTATCCTTGATCTTCTCGCGCCGAAGCAGGTGGAAGGCCTCATCAACCTTCAGAGCAGCATGAGCTTCGGCAGTCTCGGCTTTGGTCCACCTTTCATAGGAATAAGACACCCAGGTAGAATGGAGCGACTTGGGAACGGACCAAGTAACTCGAGTGTACCACCTCTGAATCCAGGTGTCGCACATAATGTCGGTCAGCTAGGTAGGTGCACTCACAACTGCCTCGTTCTCCGGGATGCGGTGAGTCCACCCATACTGCCTGAGTATGCGGTCAGGATAGAGGTGAACTGTCTGGCTAAAGGACAGAATCACCTGGTAGCGTGCTTTGTCTCCAGACGCCAAACCCGTCCAAGCATAAATAGGCCACCATGGAACCACCCATCGTATCAACGGACCACGATGGAATGTTAATTCTTCCTCCCAATATTTCTGGGTAATAAGGCAGGATGAGTCGGTAGGCCGTCTCTTTGTCATCACCTGGTTGAACCAATATTGACTCGGGTTGGGAGGAGGCTCAATCTTCGACAACATCTCAAATAGCCAGAGCTGAAAAGAAGAAGCAACGCTCGTAAGGATTCCGGAGCAACCTAGGCATTCGCTTGAGGGCACTCGATCGAGTGCCAGTGTCACTCGATCGAGTGACACCCCTAAAACGAGGCAGTAGACCCCTCCACGAGGGCACTCGATCGAGTGCCAGGTTGACTCGGTCGAGTGCCCCCTGTAGGAGTATATCGCGATCGAAAAAAATGAAAAAAAAATCGAAAAATCAAGGGAAAAGCAATATACCTGCAGCAGACGGGTGCTCCCAGTGAAACGGACTGACTCATCCCTCTTTCGGTTGTCCAAGCCCTGAATGATTTCCCCCGTGATCAACCATGTGGGACTACACTCCGTCTCCATAAGGTCAGCAATGACGAGAAGACGAACGCTACCCATACAAGACAGCAGGTCCATATGGCCTTCAAAGGCATACACGTGCAGCATACAGAAGGCAAACGCCCTACGGCTATGAATGGGCGTAACCCGGATGTCGTACGGGTTCATGAACTTCTCAGCTAAGGCAAGAAGAGAAACGGTATCCCCTTCAAGCATGCGGGATACTTCAGCATGGGAGAGCCCCAAAAACTCCTGTAATTTCCTCCTGGGGTCCCGAACTGAGAAAGGGACAGCAGGACGGAGCAATGGGTTCCACCGTCCTATGGCAGCATTTTCCTCAGGGAGAGGACAGATTTTGCCCCGAAGGAAGGCGAAAACATGGTAAGTGTCATCCCAGAAGGTCAGACAGGCGTCAAGAAAATGACGGTCCATGTGCATTTGACGGAACGTGAACAATTGAAATATGCCTGACTGCCTTAAGGCTACCTTGCTCGCATCCCTAAAACGGTGGGCCCAGTCTTGCAGCATGTCAATCAGACGGTCAATGGCCATGATAAAATTTCTTGAAGGAGATAATTTTTTTTTTAAGGAGAAGAAGAAGTTTTGAGGGTTGTGACAAAGAAGAAACCAGGGTGATGTATTTATAACATCAAAACCCTGGTGCATCCCCTGCAGCTGTGCCTCCTTGGCCCAAGTAGGCCTAGACATACAGCCCCGACCCATGACTCTTCCCCACAGACACAGGAATTTAGTCATCCCGAGCATTCTGTCAAAATTCAAAAAAATATATATATATACATGATTGAAAAATTTCAAAATTTTTCAATCATCCAAATTTTTTTATTCCCCAGCGCGAGTCATTTTTACTACCTACGTGTTGCATACATTTCATGTGATTTATACAGGTACGACTCAAACAGGGACATGCAACCCTCTAAATCTCCCCAGCGGAAGCCAAAGGCGACACTTTCACGGGATGGGCCTACACACAGGCGCACCCAGGACTTACGCGACAAGTCCAATTCCCCACAAAGGTACTATCATCAGCTCAGGTATGATTTCTAACTTATGGTTGGCAAGCCCTTCACGCGAGTCTAATGGACTATAAACGATCCGATCGGAAGTCTACCAGGTCTTAACGGGCTTGGTAGCTACTCTGACTTTCGCCCTGTCCAAGCCTCAGTCAAAGTGGGGGCTCTGTAAACACCCGCATTTTGACTGCCAAGTGTCTATAGCAGTTTCCAAAAAACACCCGATGATGGTCGGACGCTAACGTACTCTAACACGCTCATTTACGGGCTCTAAATCAGTAATGTCCGGCATGGGCTTTTTTAACGGGATACAAACCTCACAAAACAAACCTCAAATTCAGGCCCAGTGGGTCGTTCCGAGCAAAATAAGACTAATTTGGGTCAAAACCGATACCAAAAATAATTCCCGTCTTTTAGCGATCGGGTCAAAACTCGGTCAAGACGAACTCGACACACAAAAAACAACCTGGTACATCCCCAAAAGTGGCGCCCAAAATTCAAAAAACCAAAAATCAATCAAAATCAATCAAAATCAATCAAAGAGCAATCAAGGTCAATCGTCCCAAAAATAGCTCATCCTAATTGATCCACTCGGTCGAGTGGATTGACCCACTCGATCGAGTGGAGCCTCAAAAAACCGGACCAGGTTCATTTGCCAGGGCACTCGACCGAGTGCACTAGGGCCACTCGGTCGAGTGACCCTATGTCGTGGGTTTTTCTATATAAACCCCATCAATCCACAACTTTAAAACAACTTTTACCCCTTCAATTTCAGCCAACTTTACACTACAACACCCTACATTTTGCAACACCATTCTCGACATCACGATACACACAAACCAAGCCATACATACACACCATCAACTCCTCCTACGTATCTCGACGTTCCCGTGCCATTGCCGCCATTTGACGAACCGTATCCCGAGAAGCAAGAACATGTAAGTTGAGGGTGTGACGATTCAACACCGACTTCTCCTTCTTCATCCTTTTTCTCATTCCTTTTTTATGTACATTTATATTTATGTTTATAGTATTATATTTAGTCGATAGTAACGACATGATTACTAATACTAACATTCTACTTTTTTCAATTATCGTTATTTACATTTTATCATAATATCGTATGTACCGTGTATATATATATATAATAATTTCAAAACTCGGATCCAAACACATTTGACTACGATGGTCATTTTTTTTAAGATCCGTTTAATAATACGATCATGATCATTTGTAGTTGAACGCGTATACATCCATTTCTAAGATTGGTATGGAACCCGTTGACACGAAAACCGACATCACGTAATCCGTAAGGACTAATATTGATGTCGTGACGTAGAGGGACGCAATTTCGTCACCAATCAAAATTTCAATCTAACGATAACGTTTTTATAAAATTCCGATAAAGGTATTATAATCGTATGCATACATGATTATAGTACCGGAAACCAAGTTAAATACAAATCGTGCGATATTTGTATTTGATTTGGCCAATCATCGATTTTAAACCCAAAAAATAAACGAGTCACAACTCGTACAGGGGCTACTCGACCAAGCACGTAGGCTACTCGATCGAGTAGCACCCAAAAAACTGGGCAGTAACCACGTTTAAAGACGCACTCGACCGAGTCAGACCACGACTCGGTCGAGTGGGTCCTGTAACCCAGAAAACCGAGAGCCTCGACACACATTTCGAGCCTCGTCTTTTTATGACTCTAGTCATCACGTGTAAAGACAATCACGTGACCCTCCTTTCTTCAAAACTCACGCATATCACGACACCTAGGACAACTTTGATCGATTTTTCGACATGATAAGTTGGGACAAGGCAACGAGGCATGGGATCGGGCTAGCATCACGCTCGGGTCCTATGTCTCCGTCCTACGTTTAATGCACAACATAATGTGCATTTAACCGGGGTTCGTCCACCTACACAAACTCACGGTCTAGTTTATACACGGGTCCGTTTATAATTATTGCTTGTCATTTCGATTATATATTTTGATTTTTATATTTTATTGTTCGTCGTATTGTGAATTCCGGGTTGTATTCCGCCCGTGTAACTTGTAACCAATTTATTGCTTTGCTTTATTTATTTACGTTTTACCGTTTTTAAATGAACTCTCGCATGCTAAATCACTTCGACAATAAATTAGATGCATTAAAATGACGTAGCTCACATTTAATTCGCATGCTTAGCTAAAACGCTGTTTGCATATCATTTCACCGAATCACTAACGCGCATATTAGAAAGTCAAACGATGTCTTAGTAGAGGCCGCTAAGTGCGGGCGGGGTTGGGTGTCCTTAGTGGGCTTCCCAACACGTACCCTCACCCCTTACTCAGAACCTCGGTTTCCGGATGCCCGAAACCGTTGGCGCACAAGAGTCATTCTTTACACGATTACCGGTATAGATGGTATCGGTATCGCAATGCAAAGGGACGAGCCCAATAAACTCTAAAACCGAAATGGGCCATACTTTGTGTATGGTCCATAGCGATATAGAGTGGGCTCGAACGGTTCCGAATAACCACAAAATTCGGTGGCGACTCCATTTCGACTTAAATTTCAATTCGATCCATTCTCATATGGAGGTGCATTCGTCTACCCAAACCCGCGCGTGGCCGCGTTGGGGTGGACCTACGTCATGTCCACAGAACTAAATTAGAATCAATAAACGACAATGCAAATTGATGTCTTACAAAACTGAAGGTTATGTCTAAAAAATAAAGTGAATAAAATATTAATACGAAGTCCTCATTTTTTTTATCTCTTCATTGCTTTATATAATTTTTTTGGTAAGTATTTATATTAAATTTGATTGGTCGATCATTACAACAGAAATGAATTAAATGCTGAAACAACCAAATTATCAAAATTTATTTTTAGAAAAATATTAAGTTTTTCCAAGAATAATAAATTATGTTTTAAGTGAAATATTAAGTTTTGTTTGTCATTTCTTACTATTTTTTTATTGATGATTTACTTTAAAATCAAATATTAAATACACCAAAATAATTATCATTATTAGTATGTTACTTTGAATAACATTCAAAATTTTGCAACCTCTTCTCAATCAAAATATTTCAACTTTGAACATAAATAAAATTTTGCTGTTATGAACACAAAACTCATGAGATTTAAAGTTACTCGAAATTTATTTATAAAATAATCAATATAAAGATCTATTGAAATAAGATTACTATACCTGAAAAATGAGAAACTGTAGACTTGATTATTGGTTTCGCACAAGTTCTCTGAACAAAAACAAACGCAAAAGATAAAATTAGAAATAAAAATAGAATCAACAAATAACAATGCAAATTCATTTCTTACAAAATTGAATTGAGTATACATAAAATAAAGCGATTGAAATGTGAATAAGATTTCACAAAATAAAAATGGTTTTTCTCATGTCTCCATTATATTACTTTTATAGGTATAATATGAAGTTCTTAATAATTAAAAATATAATTAATAATATTAAATTTGATTGAACATTAATACTCCCTCCGTTTCTATGATTTCTTCCACCTTAAAATTGGCACATTTCTTAACAAAAACAATAAAATAAGTAAAAGTAGAGAGAGAGAGAGAGAGAGAGAGAGAGAGTAAACTAAGTGGCCACCTAGGTAAGAAAGAAGTGTGATAGAAAAAAGAAAAGTGAAAGAAATCAAAGAAATGGTTGAAAAAGGAAATGTGGAAGATATCAATGAAACAGAGGAAGTACATAAGTAGATGAAAAGATGTAACACCTAAATTAAATGACTTAGTAATATTTTCTTCAAAACCATTTAGTTTTAATACTAACAATAAATTTATACTTTAAATGAAATATAAATATTTATTTTCCATTTCCTTAAAAAAAAAGGGCAACCGAAAAGTTTGTAACCCCCAATAATGTGATTATCTATAAATTTAATAATAAAACTAAAATCTTGTAACATAAGTATTTATAATCAAGAAAACAAAATGTACTAAGAATAAATTTGAGCAAAAGGTAAGAAATTGTAAAAACAAAAACATTAAATGTAAAAGGGTTGCTTAAACATTTAAATTTAATAAATATATAAAACTAAAACTTTAAAACACATATATAATTAAGAAAACAAAATTTAATAAGAATAAATTTGATCAAAAGGCAAAAATTGTACAAACAAAAACTTTTAATACAAAAGATTGTTTAAACATTAAATATACGCCTTGTGGCAAAAAAAATTAATGTTCAAATAAATCTTTTAACTATATATATGTAGATATAGATAAAATGAATCATATTTGTCGAAAAGTATAAAAACAAAGTAAAAAATGAAGTAACTTAAACGCAATGAAATTTGAAATCTTCCATTCTTTACGAATGAATATTATTTTCTATTTGATTATTATATAATAAAAATTAATTAATTAAATAAGGTAACCGAAAAGGTTTCGATCAAGTGCTCATATAATTAATTACAAATTTAATAAATATAAAACTTAATATAACATATAATAATACAATAAATTATTAAATTTAAGTAATAATGTAACACATCGAAAACGCAATAGAAATAAAACAACAAACCAAAAAAAATTAGGGTAATTTATCAACAATAATACCAACTGTAGGGCGTCTTACAAAAATAATATCAATTTTAATAAATTTGAGAATAATACGTGTTATTGGAGTAGTTAAACCAAAGTAGTATAGATGACCAGTTAACGGTAGAACTCGTTCACCTTCCTTTTTCGCCTTTAATATATTTCATGTTCATTCCTTTTCACATACTCAGTGTAGGAGGCATTAAACGTAATTAATGTCTTCCGTCTTTCTCTTCCTTCAACCTCACCAAATCTAGCTAACAACACAATCCTACACCAAAATCAACACGTTAATCTAAATGAAACGTATAGAAAAAAAACGAAAGAAGGATGAAGGGTAACGGAGAGAGAGGATGAAGGAGAGAACTAAGGAGGAGTATACCTGACAAAATTAACCCAACCCAAATAATCCAAACCGAACCCGACCCGACACCCGAACTGAAGACGAGATTTTGACCCGTAATCCGAATTGACCCGAGCTAACCTGAAACTGACCCGACTATTATTATAAAAAACTAGTCGATATCCCTAAAAAAAGTTGAAAACAACAAACCGAGAATGACACGAACCCGAAATTATCTGACCCGACCCGAAGTAAAACCGATTATTATAACACGGAAGTGGCCTAACCCGAAGCTGACCCGACACGGTTCACCCGTTATCCAGGCCTAAGGAGGAGGATGAAGGATAAGTAGCAGGTTACATATTAATTAAGTGACCTGATGTAGCAGGTTATAAAGTCACTTATACTACTCTTGTTTAACTACTCCAATAATACGTATTATTCTCGAATTTATTGAAATTGGTATTATTATTTTGGGAAGACACCCTATAGTTGATATTATTAGCGTTAAATAACCCAAAACATTATTCCCGCAAACTAAAATTGCGAATAATAAAAATTCAGTACTATATATAACCAATTAGCAAGGTCAACCAAAAAGTATGTGACGCTTACTAATGTGATTATCTATAAATTTAATAACAAAACTAAAACTTTATAACATATCTATAATTATAAGAAAACAACACATATAAGCAAGACAACAAAATGTAATAAGAATAAATTAGAGCAGAATGCAAGAAATTGTAAAAATAAAAACATTAAATATAAAAGGCTTTTTAAAACATCTAAATTTAATAACTATATAAAACAAAAACTGTATAACACATCTATAATTAAGGGAAAAAGGAATAAATTTGTCATTGTATAAAGCCAAAACTTGATGACACATATATATGGGGAAAAAAATTAATAAGATTAAATTTGACAAAAACGAAGAAATTATAAATAATAATAATAATAATAATAATAATAATAATAATAATAATAATAATAATTTTCTCTCTCCTCTCTCTCCCTCTCTCTAGGGAAGTTTCCCTCTCGCGAAGGAAGCCATTGATGACGAACAACACCATGGGAACGGGAAGGGGGAGGGGGAGACAAAGAAAGATAGTGCGAATCGATTTCAACAAAATTAAACAACAATCTGAAGAGAAAAAGGAAACCCAGCTTGTCGAAGAACAGGGGGTACCAAATATTAACGACTTAATACTTCAGGCTTTTCAATCCGCAGCTAAATCGAATAGCCTGGGCTCTAAAATGAAGGATGGGAAGGAAACTAATGAAGGAATTCAAGATAATGGGGGATGTGACAAAACCCAGACTACCGTAAAACGGAATGAAATGGAAACGAAACCAATTATCTTGCCAGAGCCAATGCAAAGTTCTTGGTTGCACAAAATGACGGAAAAGAAGGTAGGAATGGGCCTCTTCTTTGATGAAGAAAGTGCCAATTCCACAGAAATTTCAATTGAGGCGGAGGATTTTGAAGACGAATTAAGGCTTTGGCGCAATACTTTGATGGGGAATGTTCTTGGGGCCAAACCAACACTTAAGCAAGTCACTGAATTTGTTTCGAAAAAATGGAACCATGTTCAGCAACCTGTGGTGCAATATTTTAAGAGGGGATGGTTCTCATTCCGTTTCGGAAATCAGGAAGATATGGATACCATTCTCAAGGGAGGTCCATGGCAGATTGGACAGCATACAATCATTCTCAAGAGCTGGAGTCCAAGTTTTTCTCTCGAAATGGATAGAATTTCCAAGGTTCCAGTTTGGGTGTTACTCCCAGATTTGGATCCCTTTCTATGGACAACACCAGTGTTGAGCAAAATCGCAAGCAAAATAGGCAAACCCATGTTTGCAGATACCACTACTACGTTCAAGGAGAAACTCTCTTTTGCAAGAATAATAATTGAAGTGAATGTATCATCTAAATTACCCAGAACTGTTGTGATCAACACACCTTATGCTGAGAATTTTGTACAGCGTATCGACTATGAATGGTTGCCCTTCTATTGTTCTGGATGCAGGAAATTAGGTCACCTGAAAGCAAATTGTAAATGGGAGCGGAAGAAAGCAACCATAGAACCAATGGTGATGCGAATCAACACTCGCTATACACCCAAGAAGAATAATCCTCTAGGGATAGGTGGTACCTCAGCCGGGAATGCACAGGGGCTTGAGACGGTGTCTAACCTAGTCATTCCTGCAGCTGTAACGCACTCAGCACCCCCAGAGAAGGAGCTCCCCGGAGGTCTAATTATCAATAGCTAAGGACCCCATGGGCTTGGTGGGAGTGCAATGGGGGATTTGGGGTCAGCACACATGATGGATCGCTCAGGATGCGAGGAGCTAGGCCTCTCTCCTCATGATGTCCTAGACCCTGGATTTACTCCTGTCACTTCGCACCATGGAAGCAATGGGAAAGGCTTTAAGGTGAAAGACTCCAGTCAGATGCTTAAGGACAATGGTCTGGTAAAGGGGAATGAGGCAAATCTTGAACAACTTTATTCCCCAAACAGATTTGAAGTCCTGCAGAAGGAATCTAGCTGTCAGAATGTGGAGGAAACTGTGTTTCCAATAGTAATACCCCTTCCACTAGATAAATGAGGATGAATATCGCAACATGGAACATAAGGAGGGGGGGGGGAATGAGGACATTAAACAATTGGAAGTCTTGAATTTAATAAAGACAAGAGGGATTGATGTTATGGGTCTCCTAGAAACTAGAATCAAGGAGGATAGGGCAATACCAATAATTAGAGGAAATTTCACAATTTCTCGGTAGATACTAACTACAAGCACCATTACAATGGACGAGTCTGGATAATTTGGAACCCTTGTACAGTGCGGGTCCAGACAATAAGTGCACATGCTCAGTTCATGCACTGTCTTCTGCATCACTATGCCACAGGTCGTGAATTTCATATGACTGTAGTATATGGGAGTAACGATGCTAGAGAACGTGAGGATTTATGGAATCAACTAAGAAGTATTAGTTTAATAGTCTACAATTGGATTGTTATTGGTGATTTCAACATTGTGAGGAAAGCAGAAGAAAAGATTAGAGGGACTCCTCCTGACGAAAGAGATATGGAGGCATTCAACTCCTGCATACTGGATGCTGAACTTCAGGATATGGTAGGGCATGGTAGTGAATTTACTTGGACGAATAAGCAAAATCCAGAGTCTAGGGTATGGACTAAATTGGATCGAGCTTTAATTAACATGAATTGGGTAGACTCATTCCCTGATTCTTATGCAACATACCTTGAATCAGGCATTTCTGATCACTCCCATGTACTCATCACGTTGTTTTCTGGGGGAAAAAACGGGCTCGCTTTAGTTTCCTTAATTGCTGGACAAAACACTTACAGTACAATGAACTGGTTAAGCGGGCATGGACTAAAAAGGTCTATGGCACAAAGGGTTTCTAGTTATTCGCAAAATTAAAGAATGTAAAGCAAGGTCTGAAACAACTTCATAAGCATTACTATTCTGGCATTGCTTCTAGAATTACTGAACTGGGTAAGGAATTGGAGTGCCGCAGTCTAAACTACAGTTTGCCCCTTTTTCTTCAGAGCTTATAAGGGAGGAAAAGGAAATTTTGAGACAATATAGGGCGCTCAAGGAAGCTGAAATAAGTATACTTCGACAAAGGTCAAAGATGGATAATATAGCATTTGGGATGAATCTACAAAACACTTCCACACTCGTATAAAAGAACGTCGTCATCAGCAAATAATTGGAGCAATTCAGGACTCTAATGGCAGTAGCAGAGTAGGATTGGATGATGTAGCAGCAAGTTTTATTTCGTACTTTGAAAGTTTTCTGGGAGAAGAGCATGCTGTTACAGGTATCGATTCCTCATTCATTAACATGGGTAGCAAGATAAAAAAAGAAGAATGGGAAAATATAGTAGCATTTCCTTCTGAAGAGGAGATAAGAAGGGTTGTATATTCTATTGGGTCGGAGAGAAGTCCGGGTCCGGATAGATTCTCGTCGGAGTTTTTCAAATCTTCCTGGTGCACTATTAAGAAGGATTTTTGTGAAGCAGTCTGGAAGTTTTTCACTAAAGGTAAGATGATAAAACAAGCCAACACAACTATTATCACCTTAATCCCAAAGAAAGAGATTTGTCAGAGTGTACTTGATTTTAGACCCATCTCATGTTGCTCCGTATTTTATAAAACGGTAAGCAAAATACTCACAAACAGGATTCAGGTGGTACTCCAACAATTAGTTGGTCAAGAACAAGCAGCATTTGTCCAAGAAAGGAGCATACATGAAAATATTGCTTTGTCTCAATCATTGATTAAGAACTATGAGCGGAAGTATATCACACCTAGATGTCTAATGAAAGTTGATCTTCGAAAGGCTTTTGACTCTCTACAGTGGAGTTTTATTGAGAATATGCTAAAGGAGTTCAATTTTCCTCCTCAGTTTATAGGCTGGGTAATGGAATGTATCCGGGGATCTTGGTTTTCTCTAAAAATCAATGGCTCAACTCATGGATTTTTCAAAGGGCGAAGTGGAGTACGGCAATGGGACCCCCTTTCACCCTTTCTCTTTGTTCTTAGCATGGAGGTTTTGTCTAGGCGGTTAAGACAGATTAACACTCAACCATTGGTGTCATATCATCCCAAATGCACAAACTTCAGCTAAATCATTTGATATTCACAGACGATCTAATGATATTCATCAGGGGGGATAGTCCTTCGGTAGCTGCAGTATCTTCTGCTCTGGTGTTGTTTGCAGCGAAATCTGGGGTTAATTCAAATAAGGATAAGACCAATGTCTTCTTTGGAGGAGTGGCAGATGACGTTAAGAAGCTTATATTAAAGGAATCAGGGTAGAAGCCAGGTTCCTTTCCTTGCAGGTACTTGGGCCTGCCACTGAACTCGGTGAATAACAAAAAAGAACAGTATCAAGCACTCATAAATAAGATCCACACGCATATTGGGGGCTGGTCTTCTAAATTGCTGACCTATGCAGGACGGGTACAGCTCTTGAACTCAGTTGTTAATGCATTGTTCCCAGTGAATATTGCAAAGCGGATAGACCAAAGTTGTAAGAATTATTTCTGGAATAATAGCAAAGATGGAGGTAAAATGGTGTATAAAAGTTGGAATAGCATTTGCAGCCCATGGAAAGAAGAGGGATTTAATGTTAAAAATCTTAAAGCTTGGAATAAGGCAATGATAGAAGGCTGGCTTTGGAAAATCATCAATAGCAAAGGAGGAATTTGGGGCAGGTGGAATCAGCAGTACGTGATAAAAGGAACAAGCATCTGGCAAATTAAGAAGCAAGAGAGATATACTGCAACTTTTAATACCATACTGACTATAAGGCATGAAATATTGCATTACAGTGAAGATGTAGATGCAGCGCAGAGGCTCATCCAGAGTTGGACGCACAAGGGGCAATACAAAGTCGGAATTGCCTATGATTGGTTCAGGCCCAAAATGCGCAAGATCCATTGGATGGAAAGAATTAATGATGGAAGGGTGATCCCAAAGCATGGCATCGTAGCAGCAATGGCTGGACAAGAGCGGCTTGCGACCGTGGATAATATTCAAAGACGAGGACTCTATCTAGTCAATCGGTGTGCTCTATGCTGTAATGATTCAGAGACACACCAACATCTATTCTTTACATGTCCATTCTCAAGACTGATCTGGCAAGACTTACTCAATTGGATGCAAATTATGGGTAGAAGTAGTGCATTGATGGTGGAGCTGAAGTGGAGTGCGAGTAGGAAAACAAAGAAGCATTGGAAAAGCGCATGGTATAGTTGTTGTCTTGCAGCTGCGGTATACCACATTTGGAATGCACGGAACAAAAAAATCTTTTCAAACAAGAGCAGTTCTCAGCAGATTATAGTAGGGCAAATCAAGTTTGAAGTCTACACAAGACTTAGGAGTAAGGGGATAGACTTAGCATGTCAATTAATGTAAATAGTGAAAAGGGTGGATGGATTATTCATCTATAGAGGATAATTCTTTTTGTAAGATTTAGCCATATTTTGAAATAAATAAGGCATACCTTTTCTTGAAAAAAAATATAATAATAATAATAATAATAATAATAATAATAATAATAATAATAATAATAATAATAATAATAATAATAATAATAATAATAATAATAATAATAATAATAATAATAATAATTGAGCATTTAATATCTGCCACATGGCAAAAAATTAAATACTCAAATAACCCTTTTAACTTTATATATAGATATCAAAAAAATCTTTTATATATCTTTTATTTAAAAATCTTTTATTTTGAAGAACATTTGAATATTGCTATTAATACAAATACATTAGTTGTTTAATACAATTTATTTACTGGATGATATAAGTGTCCTAGATTAGTCCAACTACAAGATCTCATAACTGCAGTATAACGTATATTGAGTTGCTACACAAACTGCTTCAAAGACATTATTGAGTTGCAGTTTGCAATAGTCATTAACTGCCCTTTGGAGACAAAAACTACCAAAAAAACAATCAACTGAAAAAAATAAAAATAAAGGAAAAGTAGTCATGGTAACTACCCACTAGCACCACTTAACCACCATTATCTTCTTCATGGTTTAACTCCCACTAACATAACAGCAACCGTGTATATATATATATATACCCATTTGATTAACCATTCCAACCAAACAAAAAATCAGATTACAAAAATACAATTATTGATTACATCTTGGATTCACCCAAATCACCATTAAGTCCATCAATGAATCACTCAACAGCAAATTCGTGGAAGGTAAGATCGTACGGTTTTGGCGTGGCAAGAGTCCCTTAAGGAAGAACTTCAATCCTATGAGTTGTTAATCGTTGAGGATAAGGTATGTATTGTATCACCCTTTTATTCTATTTTTTTGGATTGTCTTTTATTATTATTATTAATATTATTATTAACTTTAGAGATTATCCGCAGGGATTTGTTATGCAGTGTAGCATACAAGAACATTTAATGCAAATATTTGGAGATAACCTTATTGAAGGGAGGGCATACAAGATTGGAAGATTCTCATGTGGATTGAACAATGGTTGGGACATTGCTACACCTCACCGTTGCAAAATTTTATTCAACGATTCCACCATTGTTGAAGAATTGGATGCACCTTCCTCAGAATATGGCTTCAATTTCTTAACTGTCAATGAGATCAATCAAAACCAATTAGGAAATCGTACCCTTATTGGTAATGATTTCTTATTTAAAGTAGATTTTCGACATTTATCATATCTACGTATTTATTATTGTTTCTTTTAATATTCTACTATGTTAGATTTCATGGCTGAAGTGGAGGAATACGAGATACCCTTCGGTGGATCACTACCATATTCACGTTTGAAATTGGTGGACAAAAAGTAATTATTATTGTAAATTAATTTTTGTAAATTAGTTTGTTCTCCATTTTTTTTATTGTAATTATTATTTACATAACTTGCAGTGGGGACAAGATCACAGCCTGGATATGGAAAGATATTAGAGCTCAACTATCTGAACTTGGAAATGCAACAAAATATTTCAGTGCCAAACCGATTTTAGTCTTCTAGTGTGTAAAGATTAAGTTCAGTGGTAAGAAATTGAACCATCTTTTTTTTTTTATGTTTTTTTAAACTCATTAAAATCAATGAAAACATTCCTATTCATCGCAGACTATACAAGTATTGAATCAACAGATGTATCTAGAGTTTTCATTGAGCCAAATATCCCAGAAGTCGTTAATTTCCGTGCAACTACGGGTGGAAGGCAACTTCTCAAAGTTAAGTGGGCATGATTCAACAAGAATGACTAGCTATATCAAGTTTAGCACTTTGCGTTCAGCTTTCGTTAAATTTTAGTCTGCCTCAGAATTTAGTTAAGTTTTAGTTTCACTGTAATGTCATTACAGTGCTAATGTTTTTTACTTTCAGTCAATTTTACCTTTTAAGTACGATGAAGAACAGTTCTTATTTTCAATGAAGTAAATCTTTACGGTTTTAGCAATTTCTTTGTGTAGCTAAATTGACAAAGATTATGGAGAGATTTTGGATGCAAAAATTTGTCATGTCTTTGTGAATTTTATAATCTGTGAATCTATAAACAGTAAAGCTCTCCATAATTACAGATTTTTCCAATATCATATCAATTATATTTATTGAAATGATGTTAATAAATCCTCATTAGTTTATAGGATACATAAATATATAGGATGACGATTAATAAACAATGTTGATAAACAACATATTATATTAAGTTAGTAAGATATATCATATGATAGATATCTATCTATATCTATATAAAAATATAAAAAGTCATTCCAAAATGTTAGACTTTACAAGTGATTGACAAGTGGCACCACTAAAATGTTAACTCAACAATATGTAGTTTATGTGCTTTTATTAGTTGTAATTAGTAATCCGTACAAAGTAATTACCGTACATATTAGCATTTTCTGCATTTTTACATTTTTTTTATATAAGTCGTGTTTATAATTTTGATCACACAACTTTAATTTCATACCATTTTAACAATTAAGATATCTTATATTAATAAAATTCTTACATGTTAATTGGTTACTCCAGTACAAATTATGTATCAATTTTTTGTTTACGTTTTTATTTCATTTCATTGATATTTTTTGGGCCGGTATGGTTTATTTTCATTTTATTTTTTGCAGACGTTGTAACATCATTTTATAGATGAGAAAAAATAAGAATGGAATCATAAACTTCCTACAACGAGTTACGGAGTAAATTTTGTGTATTATTTTTAGTTTTAGATTTAAGATTTGTATTACTAAGATTTGCATAATTAATATTTTCCCATAAAACGAATGTTTTGCAAATTAAAAGTACTATGGATAAGTACACCAAAAAATTATGTTAATTAACGCGAATATTCATCTAATATTCTCAGATTTATAAAGGTAATGTAGTCTTAGGTTATGATATTAGAATTAAAAATACACAATTTTCATATAAATTTGGGTAGCGTAAGTTATCATGATATGTTACTACATAATTTATATTTACCTTACTTTTACACCATCTTAATCTTTGTCAAACAAAACAATAAAATGTTGTTTGATTATTGTTCTTAGCTAGAAAAATAGATGAATCACAATTTATTATTCCATTAGATTGTTATATGTATGTCGATGTAGATAACATGACGTCACGAGACTACAATGATATAAATACTCTCTTCCAGTCAATTTCGTTGTTTATAACAGTATATGTTGAGATTATATTGTTATATGAATTTAGGAGTATTACGATTAATATTCACATAAATAATGTTATTTGTTTATTCAAAACAAAGCACGCGAATTACAGTTCGTTCATGCACATAAGTTTTTGCATACGAGTGCATACAACACGACGACAATTTTATTTTAGGTTAAGTTTGCACAATTTACTTGAAACGCACCCGTGATTTTCACGGGTAACGAAACTAGTTAAAGTAATTATTAAACATATGCAATGTTTAGTCATAGAAATAATATCACTGTTATTTTCTACTGATGTTGAGTGGAAAAGTGAACTTTTACAAATATGTTTTCTAAGAATCATTATATTCATATAATGATATGTTTTCAAATAATGTATATTATCTCTGTAATTGAATCATTATATTCATATATTAATTTAAGATATGTTACCTTCGTCAAATCTACATCATTTATCTATCAAATATACAAAAATAGTTAATAATGAAAAATTGAACTGAACCTTTACAATTTTAAAATATTGTTATGTATTCATGATACAATATCCAGTACTCAAAATTAGATCACTAATATATTCGAAAATTACATATTATTTATGCAGTAAGTTATGATGAAATAATAAAAATATTGTGCTAAAATTTATAAAATAGTGCAAGTTATAAAGGTAAAAAATTTAGTCATTATCATAAATGTAAGTTTTCAAGTTGTATGCACATTAATATCATAAAATCCACAACATCTCAGTCAAATATTCAAGATAAACAGATTATTTATCATCAGTAAAATACTCACTAATCATTTATTTTAAGTCATTTTTTTACTTTATACTTTATAATTTACAATACTAATTAATAATCACAGGGGAGAGAGACCTGAAAAAAGAGATTAAGTTCACTAGCATATACCTTTGTAAGTATACCCCTAAGAGAGTCATACCATGTTTCCTGACCTATGTATACTCTTCGATTAGGAGTCACTTTGTGTGGTTCTTTAACTCAACGGTAACTTATTGTCCACGTACTATTTCTAGCTGTCCCGTTTCACTGTTTGCAACTTTGTACACTGTAGTGAAACCTGCAAATAAAAAGGCTGTTAGATGGAGCTGATATAATACTTTACAAGACATGGATTCAAGTGTGTCAAGTGGATCTAATATAATATTTTGTATTAAGTGTGTATTTTCTTATAAACTTGCATATTCATTAGTCTAAGTGCTCTTCTACAGCATCATTAATCCACAACACAGCAAAAGTGACTCCATAGACTGAAATTTCATAACAGCAACTTTAATGTTGCAAAAATCATGAATTAAATTACGAACAGGTTCAAAGTTTAGCCTCTCCACATTCACCCACTTCATGTGGCACATCATATCCAACATAGCGACTAGCAGGCGCACAGTTTACGTTCCATTCATTTATAAAAAAAAATAAAAAAGGAATGGCAGTTATACACGAACTGCTTACGTTCCATTCATTCAACTGCTTCCCACCACTACTTGATTAAAAATAAGTAAATAACTCCATGGACTGAGATCCCAGAACAGCAGCTTTGATGTTGCAGAAATCAAGAATAAGCTGCTGCACAAATCACGAATTAGATTACTAACAAGTACAAAGTTGTAACAGCCCTAAATTTTCGCGACCAAAATAGAAGAATAAAATAGGAAAATTTAAAGTCGTTACTCCGCATTTAGCTCACAAAGCCAAATGCAAGGCAAAAGAATATTATAAGAATTAAATATAAATCCGATAAATAATTAAATGAAAACGTTGCAGCGGAAGACTTAAGTCCCACAAAATCTAAAACGGTTTAAAACAGCTTCAACCCAAAATTCGACATAAATATAAATAGTTCGGAGGTGATTGTTAAATGATAAAATCTTTCCTCGCTCGGCATCCCGAAACCAAATGCACCCATGCAGCATATTAATTGTACCTATCAACTGTACCCAAAACACAAGTAGGTACAGGTTCCAGCGGGGGAACGACCCAAAACAAAAGGACGTCAGCAAAGTTGAGTGAAATATATTATATTGAAAATGTAAAATAATAATTATAATTTGTAGTAAACTGAAATCAGAGTTAAATATCATTGTCTCGATACCAAACCAAAAGTATTGTGAAAACAGTAGTCAAAACCAAAATCAACCAAAATATATTGTCACCACCTGTGTGCCAAGGTCCTACCCTTTTAGCACGGTCTAGAGGTACCACCTATGCTTAGCTAGACTTACTATAGTGTGCACTACTCACATTTGGGCAGTCAGTAAGATGAGGCTGCCAAAGAAGGAAGTCTAACTACCTAGCAAGTGGGGGCCGGAAACCCCACTTAACACAACTCGGGCCAGGAGTTCAGTTTCGGGACGGAATCCCAGGGACGTCTCAGACGCACCTTAACCTCGTAGACCAACAGAGCTCCCAGAGTCTGTCATAACCACCAAAGATTGTACCAAAATAATACCAATACGTGACTTGTGTCACAAAGTTCCAATATCCAAAATATTACGAGAGTATCGTAAAAATTCACAATTGACAAAATAATTATAAAACCGTTTGAAAAATATAATTTAAACCGAACATGCTCTTTACTTAAAGGTGAAAAGGTCAAAACGTCCTTACCTCTCAAGACGGTCAATCCAAGCTAATATTAATCCAAAAAGTATTTCTCCTCGAACCCACAAACGTCTATATATAGTATGCAAGCAAGAGCAAAGACGGATGGCCAAATTGTAGAAACTGGAAAACAAAGAAGGCAATTGGAGAAGGCAATGGTGCGTCATCCAAGTTTGGGAAAACGTGTGTATTTTGTGTTGGAAACATATTTGTCGGGTTTAAATAGGGATTTCTAGGTTTTTTTTTTCCTTATTGTGTTTGACTCGAAATTGAATTCGATACAAAGTCGGTTTATAAAATAACGTTCTACTTTAAGAAAATCAAAACCGATTTATTATAAGACGGCCCAAAATACTTTAATATTATAATGACATTAAAAATATTTTTCCAACTTAAAAACCCGATTTAAATAAAAGTAGGAAAGTCAAACTTATAATTGACTCGGAAAATAACGAGCTGTTACAGACTTCCCTCCTTAAAAAAAACTTCGTCCTCGAAGTTTAAACTTATCCTAAAAAAATAAAGTCTCACATTATTCACGAATGTCCAAAATGACCCGCTCACTCCATATATCCAAAATCCCCCAAAATTCTTCATATATCTCCAAAATAAATCTTTTACTCCATATATCCAAAATCCGTCAAATTAAACACAACCTTACAGATATCTCACATTTCTAATTCCTCAAAAATCCAAAGCACCTAATTCCTCACATTTCAAAGTACACAGTTTCACCACCACCTAAATCCACAAGATAAGATCACCTAATTCCATAAGATAATACCAAAGTTCGAAACCACCACAATTCTCATACTCCTCTAATGTAAAGTATCACTTGCCAAGTTAAGAGCATATCGGACCAAAATATTTAAATAAATTTCATAGTGCGTACAGTACAAAGTCAATCAATCAAGTGCGTTTAGCACAACCAAACCATCAACATGTACGTTGAGTAGAAAAACCACCAATATGTACGTTGAGTACAAAAACCACCAACATGTGTAAACAAGTCAATTTCAAGTAATAATAATAACCAATGACATTGTGCTTATTAAGCACCGACAATAGCCAAAATATTCATATTTGTGACCAATAAATAGATATTAGCGTGAAATCACACAAGAACATACTTAGTTTACCACCAAAACAAGTAGTCATGTATATTTCTACCCACCTTTAAATAAAGCTTCGTCCTCGAAGCACGAAAAATTTACCTTAGACAAAAGATGAGGGTATTTGTCTCTCACGGTTGGCTCAAGTTTCTCCCAAAATATTGGAACACATATGCTCGCTACCTAATATAATATCCTTTGAAACCCCATGATGTCCTACCACATAAGTATCAGCAAGTTGTTTCTTCTCTCACATATATCCTTCATGAGAATAAAATGTCACTCTTATTTAATCTATTAATTATAACCCAAATCATATTATTACCTTCCTCTGATCTCGACAAACCAACTATAAAATCCATAAAGATTAAACTCCACTTCCTCTCGGAAACTCCTAAAGGATCTAACTCTCCCTGATGTCTCATATGTTCACTCATAACTTTCTAATATATCAAGTATTGAGCCACAAAATTTGTCCTTTGTTTCTTCATACTAGTCCACCAAAATCCTAATTACAAATACGTATACATTTTATCAATTCCTAAATGAACATAATACAGTGTTGGATGTGCCTCATACATTATTCTTTCCTTTGTTCTTGTGGTTAGATACTTAGATACACAAACTCAATTTCGGAACTTAATCAATACACTCTATCATCACGCTTGAACAAAGCAAACTCATTCATCAACTTATCCTACAAAAATTCATTCCCACCTTTCAACTCTTTAATACACTCGTCAATTCTCTCAACAGATAACACACTAGATGGGGTTGCTAATTTTGCCATTTTGATCCCAAATATCAAAAACTCTTCCCTCAACTTATCACGGTGCATCACTAATAGTATTGCATGGGAAAGAAAAAAATAAAATAAAATAAACATATATATTCAAGGCATCGGCCACCACATTGGCATTTCCTACAAGATACTGAATCTCGATCTTATAGCCCCCAATCAAATCCAACCCGCACCTTTATCTCACGATTAGCTCCTAATGGGTAAATATATATCTTAAAATTTACGATCATAAAAACTTCAAATGGTCCTCAAACTGTATGTCTCTAAATTTCTAAAGCAACTACTACGGCTGCTTAGTCTCATAAGTAGGGTAATTTTTTCATAAAGGTTCAACTTCCTAAATGCATAACCAATCACTTTCTTATTCTACTGAAAAATACTAACTAATCCATTCTTAAAATGCATAGGTTAAACTTCAGAAACTTCATTTCCATCCGGTAAGGCAAATCCTAAAGTAGCGGTCAATTTTCCTTTAAAATTCGAAATGATTCCTCACACCCCTCATCCCAATGAAATTTTATGGCTTTCTACGTCAGTGCAGTCATTAATCTATCTATTTTGGAAAAATCCTTCACAAATCTCCTATAGTAACTAGCTAAACCCAAAAGATACGAATTTCAGTCACAGAATCCGAGTTAGATCACTCCTTACCAACCCTAGCAGGATCTACTGATACTCCATCCTTAGATATAATATTCCCAAAAATTTCTCGTACCGGCAAAAAATCACGCCTCGAAACTTTAGCAAATATTAATTTCCTCTCAAGATGCCTAAGAAAATTCGTAAATGTTCCTCATGCTCTTCTTCATTCTTTGAATAATCACTATGTTATCAATGAATATCACAATAAAATTATCTAAGTAATTCCTCAAGGTTCAGTTTGTTAAGTCCATAAAAACATCAGGTGCACTAATCAACCCAAAAAGCATCACAGTAAACTCACAATGACATTATATAGTAGAAAATATAGTCCTAGGTAAATCCTCAAGCGCTATCATTAATTGATGTTACCCAGATGGTATGGCAAACTCATAGTCCACAATTATTTCAATAGGTTCAACATTTATTTTATCCACAAACTTAATTGAAATAAAAGAGTGGGATGCACCAGGATCAAATTGAACATGAGATAAAATAAAATTCACTAGAAAATTACCCGAAACGATGTCTGTGTTTTCGGCTTCCTCTCTATTCATGACATAGAGCTTCCCAGTAGGTTTTTTGCTATTCTGTGCAGCATTTACTTGGCCCGCGGGTTTACTAGCTACAGTAATGTTAGTCTGAGTCGGAGCTGGATTCCTAAAATTATTGTTAGTTGTGGACCTACCAAAATTCTGTGTGTTCCCCTGACCCTCAAATCGGTTATTCTGATTCACAGTAGCACTAGCAGATTGTGTAGCACAAGGTTTCCCTGCCTTCTTGTTCCTAAACTCAAATTCTCGATGTCCTAACTTCCCGCACCAGTAGCATGTCACCTTATTTCCCTGACAGTCAACGCCTGGGTGATCTCCCTTGCATAACTTACAGTAGTAGTGAGGTGTAAAGTCATTAGTTGTTCCCTGGTTTCTACCTCTCCAACTATTTCCTTCTTCCTTCCCATTCCCTCCAAAAGATCGGGACCTTTGTTGATTGTTATTGTTAGTATTGAAATTCCCTCTCTTCGTTGGGGTGTCAGATTGACTCCCCTGAAACTCCCTCTTCTTAGTCCCAGTACTTACCATCTCAGTCTCCATCTTTTGGTTACTCCTCTCAATATTAACAGCCCTAGCATAAACATCTCTTAATGAAGTGAATGTCTCTCCAGCAAATCTACCCTTAATCTTCCAATGTAACTTATCCTCAAACCTAGATGCTTTAATCCCCTCAGTTGGCACTAGCTCCTTAGCAAAACGACTAAGCTCAATAAATTTATTATAAAATTCTTTCACACTCATCTCATCGGTTTGTTTTAGGTCTCCAAATTCAGCTAATTTTTGATGTTTCACATGTTCTAGGAAAAAATATGCTTCTAATATCTCCTTAAGAGTATCCCAGTCCTTATCATATAGTGTGTGTGTGTGCCATTTGGATTTCTAATCCTAATTGGTTTCATAAAGTCCTCTTTCACAGTCTGCCACCAAATATCCGCCTCTTCTTTCAGATAGAAGACAACGATCCTAGCCTGAAATTCATGTGGACACCCTACAGCTAGAAAAATTTTCTCCATCTCCCTAACCCAATTATCTAGTTCATTTGGATCCCCTTTCCCAGTAAAAGTCGGCGGTTTATTCTTCTGCACCGCTTCAGACATTCCAGCAACAGTGGGTGTAGGATCATTCTCATTCTCAACCCTATCATTCATATTCCGGGTAACAGCGGTCATTTGTTCCACAGCTTGGACAAGAGCTGCATTCTGAGCTATCAATTGTGCCATCATAGCGACCACATCATTGTTTTCATTTTCTCTTCGTGGAGGCATTGTTACTATAGATATAAACAATATTCTATTAAGTCCCAGTATAAGAAGGTTCAATCTCAAATATTAATGTAAGTAGCATTCGTCACTATCATAGTTCAATTAGGCAAAGATATTAACAGTACTAAACCATGATAAATATAAATATATATAGATATAAATAACATAATTCATGCGTATGCAATGCACTTAATCCACCCATCACTCTCGGTTTATAAAAAATTTGTTTGTTTGTTTTTTTTTTTTTATAAAGTAGTAATTTTTTTTTAAACCATTTCACATTTTGCAAAACATTTGGGAAAGACTTATTGCTCTGATACCAACTGTAACAGCCCTAAATTTTCGCGACCAAAATAGAAGAATAAAATAGGAAAATTTAAAGTCGTTACTCCGCATTTAGCTCACAAGGCCAAATGCAAGGCAAAAGAATATTATAAGAATTCAATATAAATCCGATAAACAATTAAATGAAAACGTTGCAGCGGAAGACTTAAGTCCCACAAAATCCAAAACGGTTTAAAACAGCTTCAACCCAAAATTCGACATAAATATAAATAGTTCGGAGGTGATTGTTAAATGATAAAATATTTCCTCGCTCAGCATCCCGAAACCAAATGCACCCATGCAGCATATTAATTGTACCTATCAATTGTACCAAAAACACAAGTAGGTACAGGTTCCAGCGAGGGAACGACCCAAAACAAAAGGACGTCAGCAAAGTTCAGTGAAATATATTATATTGAAAATGTAAAAAAAATAATTATAATTTGTAGTAAACTGAAATCAGAGTTAAATATCATTGTCTCGATACCAAACCAAAAGTATTGTGAAAACAGTAGTCAAAACCAAAATCAACCAAAATATATTGTCACCACCTGTGTGGCAAGGTCCTACCCTTTTAGCACGGTCTAGAGGTACCACCTATGCTTAGCTAGACTTACTATAGTGCGCACTACTCACATTTGGGCAGTCAGTAGGATGAGGCTGCCAAAGGAGGAAGTCTAACTACCTAGCAAGTGGGGGCCGGAAATCCCACTTAACACAACTCGGGCCAGCAGTTCAGTTTCGGGATGGAATCCCAGGGACGTCTCAGACGCACCTTAACCTCGTAGACCAACAGAGCTCCCAGAGTCGGTCATAACCACCAAAGATTGTACAAAATAATACCAATACGTGACTTGTGTCACAAAGTTCCAATATCCAAAATATTACGAGAGTATCGTAAAAATTCACAATTGACAAAATAATTATAAAACCGTTTGAAAAATATAATTTAAACCGAACATGCTCTTTACTTAAAGGTGAAAAGGTCAAAACGTCCTTACCTCTCAAGACGGTCAATCCAAGCTAATATTAATCCAAAATGTATTTCTCCTCGAACCCACAAACGTCTATATATAGTATGCAAGCAAGAGCAAAGACGGATGGCCAAATTATAGAAACTGGAAAACAAAGAAGGCAATTGGAGAAGGCAATGGTGCGGCATCCAAGTTTGGGAAAAAATGTGTATTTTGTGTTGGAAACATACGGGTGGGGTTTAAATAGGGATTTCTAGGTTTTTTTTTCTTATTGTGTTTGACTCGAAATTGAATTCGATACAAAGTCGGTTTATAAAATAACGTTCTACTTTAAGAAAATCAAAACCGATTTATTATAAGACGACCCAAAATACTTTAATATTATAATGACATTAAAAATATTTTTCCAACTTAAAAACCCGATTTAAATAAAAGTAGGAAAGTCAAGCTTATAATTGACTCGAAAAATAACAGGGTGTTACAAAAGTTATATCCTCAAATAACGTGCATTTAGTCTATAATGAAATTACGAATTTAATTACAAGAGACAAAAATCAGCCATTATAAAAATTTAACGATGATAACAGCCACGTAAAAAATAACATAAAAAGTTTCGAAGAAGTTTGAAACTAAAATAAATCTCCATAAACTACCCCACTAATAGTTAGAGGCTTCTCACTAGTCCACTATCACTAATAACCTCCAATAACTTGAATAAACTACCCACACCTTAAAACAAAAAAAATCACCAAACTGTCAAAAACCCCTTAAAACCTGTCAATCCTCACACTATAAATAACAAAGGCAATGCAAACCAACAATCACAACAAACACAAGCAGCATGAAAACAAAAAATTCAGAATTAATTCAACCTTTTGTTGAGGGCCGAGTTGTTAGTAAATGGAAAGGAAACCCTACCAATATCCAAAATCAAGAATCGACATCACTTGAAGTTTTAATGGTGGATAAAAACGTAAGTTTGATTTGTATTATTTTTTAAAGTGTTGTTTTTTAAATGTAATTACGTACTAATGTAACTAAAAACTTAAAGGGATCAATGATGCAAGCAACAATTCTGCACTCATCAAGACATCGACATGAAGGAAGTTTCAGTGAAGGCAAAGTCTACCGAGTGAAGAATTTTACATTAGTACCAAATTCTGCGAGGGAAGCAGCCACACAACATATATGGCGTCTCCTTATTCAGCGCATGACATCTGTAGAAGAAATTCAGAATGATCAAATCCCAATTTTTGGTTACAACTTTGTATGTTTTCAAGACTTAATTGACAGCAAAGTGAATGAACGAACATATCTTGGTACAGTACTAAATCTTTTTCAATAATAAGTCAATAAATATTTATTATATTTAAGTGGTGTGCTTAACAGTTATTTTCGTGCAGATATTGTTGCTCAAGTGGAAGAATATCGAGTAGTTCTCCAAAGTGGACCCTTAATATGCTCAATTCTAGAGTTGCAAGACATCAATGGTATAAACATGTCGATGTGGGTGTGGGGACAACTTGCTGAGGATATCAAGATAATGGTATCAGATCCTAAATTTTACACCGAAAAGCCAATCATAGTGTGTCAGTGTGTGAAAAGGTCTCCACGTGATGGTACATATCTACTCTATTTGTAAATCATTATACTTTAAAACCGTATACAAACACGTATATAATGTCTTTAAATGTCGTAGGTGTAATGCGGTTAACAACAAAAGATGCAACGAAAATTTACATTCAACCAGATGTACCTCAAGTAAACGAATTCATTGCTAGGTAAAATTCATTTTAATATCGAAATTATAATTATTGATTAACTAACATTTCATCACCTATATAATAAATTTTGATAAAAAAAACAGAAACGCAAACCGTGGAGCAACACTTAGGGACATCACGAAGGCAAAATGAAAATATATAGAAGAAGACGAAGAAAATGATGAACTCAGAAATTTGGGATGCAAAAGGATAAAGCTAGGAACAGTTGACGAAGAAAATAATGACCATAGCCCAATTTAAAATTAACTGTCTTCTTAAATGTTTTTAGATGATGTTCTTTTCAAATGTTTTTAGATGATGTTCTGGAATGATGTTTTCTTTTACAGAACTACTGGATGTTTTTAATTGTTTTTTAGAAAACCTACTGAACTTAACTTATTTCCGTATTCATGTTTATTAAAGTATTAGATGTTGGTGTTTGTTTAGTATGTACATGCATTATCACCATGTTCAACAGATTTGGCAGCTAGATAAATGAGAGAATGCAGAATGGCAGAAAAAGTCAACATAATGGAATAGAAAGGCAACGGAAAAGGAAAATCATTGGCTATAAACTACAAGGGCATTCGTCAACAAATAGCGGAAGAAATAACTTAGTGTTGCATAATTTACTTTTTAGATTACCACTTGGTGTTGTATATGCTATTTTGTTCCTTAGTGTTTGCTGTTATCAGTTTAAGATTGTCTATAATGACAAACTTTAAATAAAAACGTGTTCAAGATGCACGTATATTAATTTGTACTAAACATATCAAAATTAATATTGTTTCAAGTATTAAATTATTAATTAAGTCAAAGAAACAAACATGATAAGAAATCAACTGCACAAATTCTTCCAACAAAAACATTGTAAACGTAGTATGTATCTTATTTGGTAGAATGTATATATCTTATTATTTCCATATACAAATAAAACGCAATAATATTATTTTAAGAATTTTGCTTAGAAAGAAATTTTTATATAAATATTTATTTGTACTAAACATATCAAAATTAATTATTCTTTAAAGTATTAAATTATCCCCTATTCACTAAAACAAAAACCAAAGGGCAAAGTAGTCATTTCAATTTTCCCGCCTAATTTCAACCCTTCATTACATAAATCCCCTATTCACTAAAACAAAAACCAAAGGGCAAAGTAGTCATTTCAATTTTCCCGTCCAATTTCAACCCTTCATTACATAAATTGAGCTTGAATTTTTTTTGTCTAGATTCATTACAAGCCCAATTGTGCAGGTGTAATATCAACCTATACAATAACCAAAGCTCTTATTTAACTATCAATAGATCAATTCAATTAATTGAAAAATATTAATCATATTTAATATCATAATGCAATTAAATTCAATAATTAGTACTATTGTTTTTATTTAAAAAATTGTATTTTAAATATTAATCATGTAACAAGTATAATAATTATACTCCGTATAAAATTATTATTTTTTAGTTTACAATATATATGTTAATACGGAGTCATTTTTTTAGTTATTATTTAAAATATGATATACTCACATATATACTAATATCGTAATAAAAATAATAACACGTCATCAATCCAACGGGTTGACCCGTTCGATGGGTTTTGATCCTAAATTAATGGATCATACCGGGTTTGAGCTAAACTGGTCGTGGGTCAAAATTTTAGAGTCTTACTCTTGAACTTACAAATTAAAATGGGTCGACTTTACGAGTCAAGTCGAAATTTGATGGGTCTATTTTCAAATATAAATGTCCGCTATCTAATCATAATCACTTAAATTTAAAACAAATTAGTTCCAAAAAATACTCTAATAAACGTTAAATATACAAAGTTCTGTGTAATCTTTTTTAATATAGGTAGGATAATTAATTAAGGCATCCAATATTATTTCAGACTTATTTTTTACTCCGTAGTCCTCCCAACCTAATAGAATGCTACTACGTACTGTATACCGAAAGATAGGGTAGTGACTAATTTTACCTAGATAGTGACTAATTTTTTAGTCATTTCATTCAAATAGAATGTTACCCCATACAGAAAAATAAAGTAGTGACACCATATTTTTTATTATGGTTAAAAAAAAGTAAAGGTTAAAAAATTTACCAAGAACAAAAATATAAACAGTAGACTGAAACATTAAAGAACGAAAAAAAAAAAGTAAATTATTGACACAATCGAAGGGAATAATTTTGTCAGTAAATAAAAAATTTATACAAACAAAAACTAATGAAAAAATCGTGCTTAGGCACGGGTTTTGTACTAGTTAATTAAGTCAAAGAAAACAACAACACAAATTCTACCAACAAAGGATTGTAGACGTAGTACGTATCTAATTTTGTAGAATATATATATCTTATTACTTCCCATATACAAATAAAACTCTAATAATATTATTTTCAGAATTTTGTTAAGAAAAGAGTTTTACTATGAATATTAATTTGTACTGAACACATCAAAATTAATTATTGTTTCTAGTATTAAATTATTAATTATGTCAACGAAGCAAACATGATAAGAAATCGATCAACTGCACAAATTCTGCCAACAAAGGAATGTAAATGTAGTATGTATCTTATTTTGTAGAATGTATATATCTTATTACTTCCCATATACAAATAAAACTCTAATAATATTATTTTCAGAATTTTGTTTAGAAAAGAGTTTTAATATAAATAGAATTCAAATCTACATGGAAAACAAGATAGACATACATCTATAAATAGAACAAAAACTATATACCGAAGAAAAAAAAATCGATGGAGCCACAAAATATATCATTCTCAGACATTACAAATAAATTGAAAAAAAATTACTTTGAGGTTCGAATGATAAGAATATGGGAAGTCAATTATGAGCACACGCACCATTCATTGGAGTGTCTTATGGTTGATAGAGAGGTAACAAACACAATAGAGTCCATTATTTTTAAAAATTACAATAATTTAAATACATAGTTAAATGGCAAACAATAATTTTAATTACAATAGTTTTCATATTCAGTCTTTAATGGTCATTTTCATCTCAGGGATCGGTAATGCAGGGAAGAATTATTGAGGAATTAATACAACAATTTCACGGAAAAATAAGTGAAGGACAAACATACAAGATAAGCAAATTTGCAATATGTTCAGACTTAGGAGACTATAGTGCTACATCAGAATTGTGGTGTGTACAATTTACAAGCCGAACAATAATTGAAGAGATTATTGATCCAACTATCCCAAATTTTGGATTTACGTTCATGAGTTTTGAAGATATCTAAGATAACACAACAGAAAGAACTCTATTCGGTAAGTAAATATATTTCATAATATTGTTATATAAACTTACAAAAAACGACTTATATTGCTACATATACAAATTTAATTGGAAGCCTCGAATATTATGAGGTAATTTTTGCAAACACCGAATGGGCCACAACACACCTCTATATATCAAACATGTCGGACACAAGGTAAACTACATTTAAATATTGTGTTAAATAACTAGGTAATATATTAGATTATTACACTAATCTTTTTTTTGTAGTCCAAACATTATACATATATCAATTTGCGATGATGCTACAAAGGAAATTGCTGATCTTGCAACCGATGAGAAATTTTTTCAATGGAAAACCAGTTTTAGCTTTTCAGTGTCTAAGCAAACCACATCACAAAGGTAATACAAAAATAATAATTTCCCTACCGCATATCAGCACTTTTTAAAATTTAATTTTAGACTAATTCTTATTGTAAAGGCACAATCGAACTAACAAACAATGTGGCAACAAAGATATTAAAAAACCCGGACATTGAAGAAGCTCTTGAATACTACAACATGTAATCAAATTCAAACATCTCAACTGTTTAACTTTTATTGATTATAGTGAATATTGATGATTTACTTAAACTAACAAAATATTTTAACAATCAAACGCAAGAATCAGACTCAAGGGCCATTTGAAAGAGTCATTTTAAAAGCAAAATGGAGTAAAGCAGATTCGGAAGATGAAGAACAGATGGACCAATACTAACAAATTAATAACAAATTTGGTGCTTAGAAAACTATCCCAAGCATGTTGTGCAGCATCACAACTTTTAAATTAAGTTTTTGTTTTGGTCAACTCATTTAGTATTACAAAATAATTCAAATAAATTTATGTAATTTATCATTAATATTTCAGCATTAATAATAAAAGTTCCATCATTAATATATAAAAGAATCATATTATTATTGTGTTTAAATTATTAAATATTCATTACTAACAAAAATCAGCAAATATCTTATCATTATTTTACTACACTATATAGAAAAATTCATGTCATCTTAACATTATTAATTAGGTATTACCATATATCTAGTACTTAATAAATTAAAATTATGCATTGATAATAAAAGTTCCATCATTAATATATAAAAGAATCATCTTATTATTGTGTTTAAATTATTAAATATTTATTCTTAAAAAAAATCAGCCAATATTTTATCATTATTTTACTACACTACATAGAAAAATTCATTTCATCTTAAGGTTATTAATTAGGTATTACCACATATCTAGGACTTAATAAAATAAAACTGTGAACACAAATTATGAGAAGAATGAAATTTTTAAATCAACGACATCAATTAAGTTATTGCTGTAAAAATACACATCAATAAATCAAATTATTGTTGTAATTAAAATTACTGGTCTTCACTTACCTTTTTAACTGTTGTATTCCATTTGTTTTTCAACTGTCCATGATCACAACACCCTCTCCTCCTTATGCACCACAACCTCCATAATCTCCATCTCCATATAATAACCTCCCATACCAAAAAAAAACATATATAAATTGTGTATTAGACTTCACAAAAATTTATTCACATTATCAATCTTACTATTTTTGCCCGAATGGATAATAGTCGTTCACTCTCTACAAAAAAACGTATTCTTATGAAGACACGTATTCAAAGTCCAAGATTATCATGCATTTTTTATCTAATCGAACTTCACAAGGTCTAAATGCTACATTTTTATTCTTTCATTTTTATTTTCACTAATCAATCGTTATGATTATGTCTAAATTAATTACATATATTATAGGGTGGAGATTACTCCATAGTTGGAACCTTGAAAGAAGTTGACACATCTAATATTTGGTTCCGAAACAAATGCAAAAAATGTGGATGGACAGTTGGAATGAAGGCTGATGGTCTGTGGTACTGTACAATGGAATACTGCTATGGATCCGAGAAGGGTGTCAAGGAAAGAGATTTAATGTATGTAACGACACCTTATTTCATAACCTTATACTAATTATTTCCGTTTTGGTTATTTGACCAACTTTTATTATTACAGATACAAGGTTAAGTTTTTAGTTGAAGATCATAATGGTGACAAAATTCATGTCATCACAAATAATGAACAGATGGAAACTGAAACTGGATACAATGCATTTGAAGCTGCTGACATGGTAATGATGGTACAAGCATGTTAATATAAAACATATAATATCTGTCATTTTAATTTAGATTTAAAGATTCCTATATTTAATATTTCATTAACATTCTTGCTACATCATAGGTTGATTCAAAAGAGATACCACTTCCATTACTGACGCTTTTAAATAAAGAATTCATTATGGAATTAACCGTCTGTCATTACTTTAATGTCGTGATGGGTTCGAGGTGCTACAAAGTAATTAATCTCTGTGACAACCTAGAAGAGATCAACAATATGAAAAGCATGTGGTCAAATCAGGTAAATTTCTTTCCTCTGTAATTATAAAGTCTTTGTTGTTTAATGTGTTTCTAATTCTAATTTATGTTTCTAATTCTAGGACAAAAACACACCATCATCACTTTTTGAGATTTCCATTGATGAACAGTTGGTTAGTCAAATCATTATAATATTCATGTTTAATTTGTGCAGAAAACTCAGTATAATATTATGATTAATGAAATTGACGGAGGTTTAATTGTGCAGAGAACTTTACCTGATGGTTACACTTATGGTGATACGACTGTCGTATGCAAGAAGAATGAAGATGTTGCTGAAGTGACTCCAATCAGCAAGCTCCACGTTAAAAGGGGGTTCTCAGCCATAGGTGATTCATGTGCACCAAAAATGGAGGCATTAGATCAGGAATCAACTACAAAGGAAGCTTGCAAAACATCAAAGATATGAAGTTCTATTATGCCATTGATGCACATTAATTTGTATTGTTATCTTATTTATAAGGATTGCACTTACGCACCTGAATGCTACTTTATTTATGTAATGTTTTCTTATTTATTAGGATTGCACTTATGTACTTGAATACTACTTTATTTGTGTAATGTTTTTTTACTTTTCAATATAATTTCCTTTTTAAGTTTTCTTTCAATTACTATTTTATACTAACGATTATTTCATAAATCACTTATATGTCAGTTCAATAACCTATAGAATGACAAATGCATATGTAAACCTTCAATAAAATGCAACCTACATTTATGGCATATTTTATAATAAACTTAGCATTTAATCAAAATTCAAATAAATTTCATTGTCAAAAATAGCTTAAATATTCGCGAAAGTATCGATTGACCCCCATAACTCTACCCAATTGTGAAATTAAGCCCCCTAAGTTTCAATTGGAGGAAATTAACCCCATAAGTCTAACATAATGTAAATATCAACTCCATCCAATATCTCACCAATATCTCACCAATATCTCATCTTAATTTCTCAAAAACCTACAAGCATACATTGTATATAAAAAAATAAAAATAAAAAATTACACAACTATACCTGATTAGTTGATACGTGTAATGCGGTCAAACACTCAAACCAAACACACTCATTTCCTCACTTGATTTTTTTACATCCCAGAACTTCATTTCACCATTTTTTTTACTACTTTTGCTCTACTCCATTTTCCATATGAAAGTACGGTGTGATCTTCTTCTACTCCATTTCTTCTTCAATCTTCTCCAAACGCAGAAAATAGGTAACATCTTTTTTCTTATACTTCATAGTAATTAATTTCTTTCAATTTCACTCAATATTTAATCTTTTGTAATAGAGATTAAAAATTAATCAAAATGTAATCGAGATTAGGGGTGTAGCATTGGCGCTTGAGCAGCTCGATCATTAAACGAGTCCAACTTGTAGTGAGTGTTATACTAGTGCGAGTTACTAAAGTATCATCCCTGGATTACAACAAACAAAATCATTGTCTCACAAAAAAATTGTCTTATTGTAATATCCAAATGTTAATAACTGCAATTATTCAAAAAAATGTTAATAACTCAAGAGTATGTGGGATGGTGTCCATACTAGCCGCTTTAATATTATCATCAATATTTAGCCGAGATTTCATCATTGGCCGTGATGTACTGGTATTTTATACTTGCAAGTACGACTCTTGTGTCCAGGTTCTTTGCAGTTGGAGCATAATTGTGTTCCACCTCTTGGAATTCTATATGCATATGTTTTGCGCTTGACTTCCCCATATGGTCTTTTCCTTCTATTTGGAGGTCTTCCGTATTTGACTCTAGGATCACTTGGTAAAATTCCGCTCCCATCAATTTTTTTCCACATGCTTTGACCATTTAGTGGCTCCAAAGAGAATGCATAAGATGACTCATAAGCTTCTTTGCTATACCAGAATGCTACAAAATTTTGTGGATCTTCATTCTTGAGGCATATTGCGGTTGTTGCATGTTCGCAAGGAATCCCGTTCACATCCCAATATCTACAGGTACAAGTACTTTTATCAAGCCTGACAGCAAATGTCAATGTACTGTTGTGAGTATGCTCGACTTCATACACATTTAGGCCAGCCTCCGTAGCTTTCCAACTTCTTGTTGCTTGCATATGATCATGTATTATTGCTCGGACTCTAGGAGTCACAATACTAGTACATTTGGCAGCTTGTAATCTCTTTTCCACTATTCTGCACATAACTTTCCTCCGGATTTCCTCAAGCATAGTTAAAATAGGCTTCTCCCTAGCTTCTAGAATCCATGAGTTGAATGTCTCTGCCATATTATTGCAAGTAACACCAGTACATGCCCACCGTTTATAGAAGCATCTACAAAATCTTTTCACATCTCTAGAGCACATTTCATCATGAGCTTTTGGGCTTAGTTGTCGTAGCGCTGTCATTGCATCGTTGAACCCCTCCTCAGTATAAGATTTCACTCCTTTCCAAAATAATTTGTGTAAGGGAGCACCTTTAATAACTTTGATCCAATTAGTAAAGATGTGTCTTGCGCATAGTCTATGCTCGGCATCAGGTAGCAGCTTTGCTATGGTAGGTAATAAACCCTGTTTTGTGCAAAACAAACTTATTAGTTATCGTAAGATATTTTTCACTATTCAATTCAATGTTAGTATCTATCGAGAAATTATATATATTCTAGCAATTGTACCTTCTGCTGATCAGATAACAATGTCCATTTCTTCCCGGTTTCCATATCTAAATCTTCTATGAGATGTTCAAGAAACCATGACCAACTTTCTTTAGATTCCGACTCAACTATAGCCCACGCCACGGGAAACATCTGGTTGTTAGCATCCCTAGCGGTGGCGCAAAGCAGTTCACCCTTACAATAACCCTTCAAGAATGCACCATCCAAACCCAACACTCTTCGACAACCATTTAAAAACCCTTTCCTCAGGGCAAGAAAACTTATATAGAACATATGGAATTGAGGAATTGATCTTGATATGTGAGGCTTCAAGGCTAAAAAAACATGAGTCCCTTGATTAGATCTATTTAGTTCATGCATATAGTCTCTTAGGGAGTTGTATTGTTTTTCCACTACATTCGCACAAGCAGACAAGGCGTTCTTTTTGGCACTTGAAGCTTGCCACCTGTTAACCTTTACTCCAAATGTGCCTTCAACATCCTTTATGAATAGTTTTAGCTTCCATGTTGGATGTTTAAGAAGTTTCTCTTGGTACTCCTCTGCTAAAAACTTTGCATTAACCCTTTTGTTAATCTTAGTCGGCGCACAAGTATGAATATCTTTGAAAAATTTTATCTGAAGACATCCATATTCTTCTGAATATCTGGCACTTAGTTTCCATTTGCATTTTGGATAAAATTTACACTTCACAAGCACCCTTTTTGGTTCATTATGAGAATAGTTCCAAGCATTGTGTGATTGACAACTATAGTAGATTAATGATTTTCTAAGCACATCAACCTTGTCGAATAGTTGTCCTAACTCAATTTGTACAGACCCAAATGGTGTTTCAGGGTCATACATAGGCCACTTACATTTGTCCCGAACTTCTGGACTCTCTTCATCATCACTTGGGCTAAAGGGATCTTCATCATCCAACTCTCTTTCATATAATTGTTCCTGGTGAACTGCTTCATAAGCATCTTCATCTCTTCCCCAATAGTCGTCCTTAATCCCTTTAACTCTTTGATTTTGTACTTGTTGCTCTTTAAATTTCATGATTTGAGTTTTACCAGAAGGATTTCTAAGAGAAATCCACTGTTTTTTCTTCTCTTGCACCTCAATAAATTCATCGTCACTGCTACCAGCATCATTGTGATCAATAACCTCCTCGGGATCACTCCAACATATCTCTTCAATTTCATTTTCTACAAAATCACTTTGATCCTCCACTATCTCCTTTTCATCACCAAGATGTTCACTGAGATGTACAGGAATCTGAAACTCATTGCGTACGTTAACTTCACTTGAGAAATCGGTACTCAAATATATTTCTTCCGAAGTATCTCCCTCAAAATACAACTCAATGACCCCATACTTAACTCCCTCTGTCCGCATTTCTTGTAAAGTTTCTTCATCATATAATAATTGTATACCCACTCCTTTAATGACATAAAAACATATTGCACTATAGTTTCCGTACAACTTTTTAGTCATGTTCTGGATGTTCTTCAAATTTAACTTCCATATATCTAAGGGGCCTTCAATACATGATCCATCCACATATTCGTATGAATCATCCTTCCATTTAATTTCCCTTCCATGGTAACATCGACAAGTGATGATATTTGGCGGTGGTGCATCTATTAACACAGTTAATTAATAAAACACTAATAATAATATTTTTTTGTATTTTTTTTTTATATTAATGCAAGTTTTTTCCATAAAAAATGATGATAATAACAACGTGACTGAAAATATTTTACTGCCTCAGTAATTAGAGATGTAAATTTTATTTATTTTATTATGAAAAAAAAATCTAATTATCATTCTTATTGATTGTGTCACAGATATAAACCCTAATTCGGCTTATCTCACAAAGTCAACGAAATTTCAATACACACAAAGAAACCTACGTACAATCAGTAATTCATTGACTTACTTGGAGCAAGGTCAGTAGACATCGATTGCGAATGAGTACGGGAGACGACTTTGAAGAATGCTTATGATTTTGATCTTTGGAAGAAGAATGTGGATGTATACGTACATCAGTATATATCAAAATTAGTATTTTGAAGTGATATCAAAAGTAGTTGTATTTCCTTTTTTATTGTTTGTTAAGATTTTTGGTGAGAAATTAAGATGAGATATTGGTGAGATATTGGATGGAGTTGATGTTTACATTATGTTAGACTTATGGGGTTAATTTCCTCCAATTGAAACTTAGGGGGCTTAATTTCACAATTGGGTAGAGTTATGGGGGTCAATCGATACTTTCGCGCTTAAATATTGATAGACTATGATAAAAAAAAAAAAAAAAAAAAAAAAAAAAAAAAAAAAAACATGACCTACGTAGCAGTCTAAATACACAGTTTATTATAAAACTGTTTTTTGAAAAGCAGTTCATTAGAAATGGCTACTGTATTTCATGGTATCATTTTTTACATAGTGGGATAACATTACTATATCAGTTAATAACTTCTTAACAACTGCTGAGTTGATTTTACTTATAAATTTCCCCAGTCAGTCTCTAAGTTTATTATTTTTTCTTATCAAAAATTCTCATTCTCTTTAATTCTAAAATTACTATTTTCTATTATTAAGAAATTGTTATGGAGAATACTCAAGCAACAACTTTAGGAAACAAAGACTGAAGAAGAAGAAGGGAAAATAGAAATCAATATTCAATTACCAATATCAGTATGTTCTTTGACTAAGAAATCATTCTTTTAAATAATGTTAAAATTATCACCATAATTGTATCAATTTATTCATATACATTAATTTATGATATGTTATATTCATCTAATCTGCATCATTTATCTATCCAACATACAAAAGTCATTAATAATGAAAAATTGAACTCAGCCCTTATAATTTTAAACAATTGTTATGTATGCATTTTACAAAATCCAGTTCTGAAAATTAGATCCCTGATATATTAATCATTTATTAATTAATATCAGAAAATCATATATATTAATCCAGTTCTGAAAATTGTTATGTATTCATCATCAGGAATTTAAATTTAGAAGTTATATTAATATAAAAAAAACATCAGAACTATAACATTTCAGGTTGTATTTAAGTTGAAAACATCATATCTACAACATTATACTAAGATAGAGAAGACAACCAAATTATGTCATTTTTTTATTCATTTATTCTTGCATGTTACCCATTATTTATTTTCTTTTCGCTACTCATGAAAATTGTTGTAATATATATAAAACTAGTGTGTTACCCATGAAAAATTTCACGGGTTGTCCAGTTTTAGTTTCATATAAAATATTATGAAGTCAATATCGTTTGGAGAGAATACGTTAAGAGATTGAAAGTTAGTTAGTATACTAATAGATGTAAGAAACTAAAAACAACATGTTACACATTGAAATGTGTGTCTAAGAAAAGTATGATACCCAGGATTATTTTAGATTATTCGTTTAGAGTCTGAAAGTCAATCTATTTATTAATAGGTGGACAAAAGTATGAACAACATAGAGTACGTAAAGTAGTCAATTGTCCACCGATGAATATAGTTATACTAAACGCAGAAACCCGTATAAACCTGACTCTTATGATAAATGTAGAAATCCGTATAAACCCGGCCCCTATAAACCCGACCCTTATACACCCAACCGTAATCCTCAAATTACTCTTTAAATCCAAAAAAGAAAAATCTATTAGTTGAGGAATGAAGGCCTTCCTCACCAACTATTTGATCTTGATCGATTATCATCAGTTGTTGTTAGTTGGCATCTTCGTCATGTAAGAATAGTGAAAAATAATGTCCGTCAAACAAACAAACTCTCTGCATATTACTGAACGTACACAACCCTATAGACTTCATCGGGATGTGTAATGTATGGATATCATTTTTATTGCTTCAATAAACGCATTCAATATTGACAATAAACCTTACGATACTTCAGAATTTAAAAAATAAGATCAATAGACTCCCGTAATTTATCACGTGTATTACACTGTAGTCTTATACTTCGTATTACAAATTAAAGGCGAAACTTAATGGTATTTACCGAGATTCATTTAATACTTATTGGTGTTTACTCTTTAAGAGTCTATTGGTAATTAATTATACAAACTTAATCAATACAAATTATTCATTTAGGACTACAAATACATTTAAGAGTCTTATTTCTTTAAAAATCAATTTACTTTTTTTTATGCACTTAGTGCAAAACTCATGTAATCTCACAGGATTGTTTATAAATTTATTATATTTACAAAGATTATATAAGTAATTCTGTACGACAAATGCATAATTAATCAAACCCGATAACCATATATGGGATAGCCTTACAATAAGCGTATAACTCAAACACTAACATTGAGTTTTATTAAGCGTATATATGATACGCGCATAAGTCAAAGACTCGTCTTGAATATCGTTTGATTGTTCTGAAATAGTTAATCTTTTGGCTTTTGTTTGACCCGTTTCGACTCACTTTATCCCGTCTATCTTGAGTCCGCACCTACTAATAGAAACATCGATGCACAGTCAGGGGCGGACCTAGGGGGCCCGGGGGGTCCCGGGACTCCCCGACAATTTTTGAAACAAATAGATTTAAACCATTTAAAGTATGGGTTTGATGGGTGTTGATGAATTGGTTTGGTCATTTGCCTTGTGATCAATAGATAAGGAGCTTGAGCCTTGTTAATGACATTTCATTTGTTGAATTATTTTGTAACTTTTCGAAAGATAAATGTGTAGATAGAAGAATTCGAACCTGAATCAGGTGTATGAAATATTGTCAATGCAATCAACTCTACCACCTTCTACTTGATGCTACATATCATTGGAAGATTTGTATTATATCTAAACTATTTTTCAAAACATTCAAGTATTATAAAGAAAATAATAACGTAAAATATGGATTAATTTATAGAGAAAATAATAGCTAAAATGTGGAGTAATTTATAAACTTAAAAAAATATCGGAAATTTTTTTGTGCTCCCCTAGAGGGAAAATCCTAGGTCCGCCACTGTGCACAGTAGCAAAATTCTGAGAAATATGATCAATATACATTAACTAAAGCCCCAACTCCCACTGAGCTATAAATGAGGTAATTTAATTTTTTCTCGGATCCAAGAAGTATAGATAATTGGAGGAGTAGAGTTTTTTAATTGCATTTGGGACTACAAATTATCTATACCTAATCAATGCAAATTATGCATTTGGGAACTACAAATGCGTTTAAGAGCGTTATTTTTTCTTAAAATCAATTCATTTTTTTATCCACCTAATTTACCACCATTTATTTAAAAAAATGATTCCTAATGTATATCCAAAGTGACCCGAACATATGACTTTATATAATAATAATAATAATAATAATAATAATAATAATAATAATAATAATAATATTATTATTATTATTATTATTATTATTATTATTATTATTATTATTGCATGCAATTCTCTATTCTCAAATATTATTGTACCAATACGTTGCACTTAGACTCTATTTTAAAAATAAAATATAATATACATCATACATCATACATTATTGAGATAAGAATTGATAAAAATATGAATAATAACAATTTTCTTGTGATAATATTTACTAAGAAAATATTATCAAACTAAGAAGTGGCACAAACTAAGAAAATATTCAAATATGCGATTAGAATATAAAAACAAAAGTTAAAATTAGAATAATAGATATAATTTTTTTAAAAAAAATTGCAAAGTATTTAAAAATTTTAACAATTTGGGGAATCAAAATGCAAGTGACGGTAAATGAGAAATTTATGGGGAAGGTTGAAGTAGTTAATGTCTGTATATTTATTATGATTATGTGAACCGTGTTATTTAATATTTGGTTACTTTTTACGGAGTATTAATAGTAATTGCATTATAAAATCCACATTATCGAGGTACCAAGAAATTATGGACAATGTATCACGTTAATCACAATTATTCTCATATGACCCCGTCTTTTATTGTAAAAATAGGTCATTAATTCATTATGTATCCAGTAAATTTTTTAAACGATAGTCTGAATTATGAAGATCATTTATGTTGAGAGATTAATTATAACATGAGAATTACGAAGTATTATTTTTATTTTATTAAAAAAGTACTCGTGAAAATGTGCATTGTAAAAAACCATTCAATTCCTATAGTATTATTTTAAAATGTGCATTCTGAATTTCTACTCGAAAATATAGTATTAACATCAATGTATTAAACAATTTATTATAAGACATTGAGAATCATCTAATATGTAACATGAGAATATAGTGATAGTAGAACAACGAAGAGACAAATCGTTTTTTACAATGTTCTTTCATTAGTTGAGACATTAACTGAGAATGAAGGGTTACCGAGATGAATTAAATAATTATTTGAAAGTAGAATTTTACCACTCATGTAATTAGTAATTAAATTTTTAATGTTACCGAGATTCATTTAATACTTATTGTATTGACTATTAAGAGTATGTTGATTTCTTTTTTAATTGGAACAATTGTAAAGTCTTGCTACCTTAATAGCGTTAATATGGTCATGTTAATTTGGCCAAATAAATATTTAGAAAATAAATCAATCAATTCTCTAATTAATGTACTATAAATCAAATCAAAAAATTTACGAAATAATCAAATATTGATGAAGGACAATTTGGTCGTGCCATAAATAAAATATTACGAAATAATACTTATAAAGTATTATACTCTGTATTAGAGAGAACCAAAAAGTAGCAATTTTAATATGTAAATTACGAAAAAATAAATTAAATGAGATAAAAATATCAATTTTAATACGGGTAACATATATACATTATTGAGATAAAAATTAACAATAAAAAAAGAATACTATCAATTTTAAATTATAAATTAAATGAATAATAACCCAATCCGTTCATCACATTTGACCGCATTAGCTACTGAAATTTTAAAGTATCAATTAGACAATTAGACTTAACATCAGCCCTGAACACTCCGGAGTATCATCAAAGCTATCATCCTCAATTTTAACTCCTTGATCAGTCAAATTTCATGTTTCAATATAAATTTAAAGTAGAATCAAATTTTGACGAAGGATAATTTTCCAGTGATAAATAAAATGGTAATACTTTATTATATTAGAGATAGTTCTAATGAAAAAATTATTACTTAAAAGCGGGAATTGCTTAGTGAGGAAGTTCCCAAAACATCAAGAACCGAGATTAAGTCCAGAGATGTTCCTTGCACAGGTGGAACTTCGGGTAGTCTCGAGGGTGCTCAACATGTCGAAACTCACGAACGATCAAATCTTATGGACCCATAAGAAGATTAACAAAGTAAACATCATTGGTAGGAAAGTTCGTATAGAATCTTCAATTTTGCTCTTCCCTTTCTAGTAGTAGTAGTAGTAGTAGTAGTAATAAAATGGGCTCTGTTTAGGTAAATTAACGCAGATTTTAGTTGCAGTAATACTTTATTATATTAGAAATAGTTCTAATGAAAAAGTTATTACTTTAATATTTAAATTATGAAATTAAATAAAAATGATTGTTGAATAGTTTTATACTAATATATTATACAAAAATGAGTTATATTTATACATTAATTAAGATATTTAATTAATAAAATACATTATTTTAATATTTTAAATTAAATAATGTATTTCATCAATATAGAAAAATATTTCGTCATATTTCTCTATACAAAGTATTTCACAATTCTTCAAATATTTTACAAAAAAATAGAATAATATAGAAAAAAAATAATTTTAAAATATAGAAATTTCTTTTTTTTTAAAAAAAAAAAAAAACAAATAATATTTCGTCATATATTATATACAAAGTATAAATAATAATTTCGACGATACCTTATAATTCGATTTCGACGATAAATAAAAATATTACTTTAATATTTAAATTAAAAAATTAAATAAAAATGGTTTTTGTATACTTTTATACCAATATATTTTACAAAATAAGTTATATTTTATACATTAAATAAGATAATTACAAAATAAAATGCATTAATATAATATTTTAAATTAAAAAATGTATTTCGTCGATATAGAAAAAATATTTTTAAAAATATAGGAAAAATATTTCGTCATATTTCTAAATACGGAGTATTTCACAATTCTTCAAATATTTAAAAAAAATAGAAAAAAAATATTTAAAAAATATAGAAATTTCTTTTTTTATAAAAACAACAAATGATATTTCGTCATATATTATATACAAAGTTTAAATAATAATTTTGACGATACCTTATCAATCTACTTCTTGCCGACCCGTGACCTTCTTGCTCGACTTGAAATGCTCTGAAACAGAAAATACCAATTATTTTAGATTCCACACATCAATTGATTTTAAAAATATAGATATTTTTATTTTTAAAAAAACAGCAAATGATATTTCGTCATATATTATATACAAAGTTTAAATAATAATTTAGACGATACCTTATAATTCTATTTGGATGATAAAATTATTACTTTAATATTTAGATTACGAAATTAAATAAAAACGATTTTTTTTATAATTTTATACCAATATATTTTATAAAATGAGTTATATTTATACATT